>CM053791.1:653146986-653746986 GCA_028749045.1 Cupressus sempervirens | reverse complement strand
CATTTCTCTTTCTCTTTCTTAAGCAAGATCTCCATGACTTTATGGAAGTTCTTGTCTTTACTACATTTTTCGATATGCTCGGGGAGTATTTCTACCTCTTCTTCATTCTCATTAGTAAAAGGTTCCCAATTTCTTTCAGTCTTGTGTTGATCTTGGTCTCTACTATGTTCTCCATGTTTTGGTTTTAGTTTAGCCATTTTGGGGATGTGATAAGTTTTAGTATATGTTGTTTGAAAAGGTTCTCTGAATAAGATTTAAATTAAAATTACTTCTTTAGCTAATGTACAAAGGAATCAAATGTATTTGATTTAATAAGATATCTCCCCTTTTTAATTATTGAATTAATTAAAGTTTATCGATTTATGAGGTCATATTTTATTTTATTAAATTAAATATTCTCTCCAAACCTTCTCTTCAGTTTAGAAATGGAAACTCAGGGTGGACTAAAATTAGAAAAGGAATTAAATCAGTTAACTCCTTTTCAACTCAAAATTAAATCAGTTATCTCCTTTTTCACTCAAAAGCAATCAGTTAACTTCCTTTTCATAAGGAATTTTCCATTGTGACTGAGTCTCATCTTCAATCTTGATCATCCATTCTGATTAATCTTGATCATTGATCGACTTTGGGGTTCTATTTAAGAAGCCTTTGATTCCTCATTATAGAGGTTGATTTGAATTTGCATCAAACTTATGTTGGAATATCTACTCATTTTCTCTTGCATTGTTAGCTTAATATTTTCTTATATCAATCTCATATAGTTTAACAATGTATCCATTTAGATTAATTATTCTTTCTTATTCTTAGAATAATCTTGCATACATTTAGATTAATCTACATTCTCATTTAGCTATAAAATCCTTTGTTCTAGAGGTATGGTTGCCTACTTCTCATTCTAAAAGTAAAGGCAAAATCCTTCTAGTTAGAAAGAAATAGGTCAAAATATTGGATTATTTGGTTGAATAATATCATATTAATTCCAAGATGATCTTTTAGATAATGACTATGTTGAAGTGTGTGTGAGGAATTGAAGCCTACATTTCACATATACAATGGTAAAAAAATTTGAGGCAAATTCGAAGAGGATTGAAAGAGAAATTTCTAGAAGGGAATAAAATGAAAAGATGAGTAGATTCATTGAATCCTACCTAATCCTACCTAATTCTAAAATGGATGATAGAGGATGAACAATAAAAGATCTTAATTTTCTATTTATAGAGATGGTTGGTAAAAAGCAAAGGTTTTCATGTGCAAGAACCTAAGGAAGATAAGGAGTCTAAGGTATTGCTTCATTTAGAGACCAAACAGAAAATATTGCTATTGGAAAGCAAAGCAAGAAGGCTTAAGTGTATGGATTCTTGAAGGGTGAACAAGCTATTAGAGATGAAGTGTGTGAAAGCCAAGCAGAATAGAGGATTGAAATAGAGATCTATAATCTACAAGTGTGTTGCAAGTCTTTATTAGATCAAGTCTTACTATTACTTTCTAATCATTGTACTAGTCTAGGGTAAATCCTTTGGATTAAGGTTGACCTAATAGTCATTTGTAAAACCTTTAACCTAGTGACATTCCAAGTGAATGATCTAAAGTCATCTAACAAGTCTCACTCCTAATAGGGTGATTGAAATCCTCTAACTAGGTCACATTTAACAGTGTGTATTATAACCTTTAACATGGTTGGCTTTCATAGGGTATCACTTCAGAAGAGTGAGAATGTGTAGCATGTTACTAGTGGTTTTTCCCAAATTGGGTTTCCACATAAAATCATTGTGTCAAATGCATTATTGAATCTACTATGTATCATGCTTACATTTCTGCAAAGTTGATTTGACAGTAACCTACAAGTTTAAGTGATTGTATGACGTAATGGATGCATGAATGATGAATATATTTTATGGATATGGGTTCACTAAACTATGAAAATTTTAATTTATAAATCTAGACCTTGAATAAATAAATAATCCTCCCTCTTAGCTATTCTAAAGAATTTCAACAAATGGTATCAGAGTCATCTGCTTAAGATGACTAGTTTGAAGGTACTAGAAGCAAAAGATCAAGATGTCAAAAAGAGAGGTACCCAAGCTTAATAGACATAAATTTCCTACATAGAAAATTTGAATTAAGCTACACCTAGGAGGTCTTAGAGATCATGCACAATCTACCATTTCTATTCAGCATGCCAATCCTGTTGAAGCACTAATTGCTGAAAATTTGAAAAAGAAGAAAGAACACAACCATAGAATGTTGGAGATTGCCTCTGCCCTAAGCTATGTCGAGTTTGATGATATCAAGGGTTATGAGAGTGCAAATAAAATGTGGGATTCTCTTCACACCATCTATGGAAGTGAAATAAATGTTTTGAGAACCAAATTTGTAAGTCTTAGAGGTAAGTTCGATGATATGAGAATGCAAGAAGGTGAGGATGTTTGTCAATATTGCTCTAGGATAAAAGATGTTGTTAATGTAATAAGAGGATCTAATAGTAAGATAGATGATGAGACTATATTAAGTAAAGTTTTGAGAACAATGTTGCCCATTTATGCTATTAGAGTTCTTGCAATACAAGAACTGAGATGTATACTAGGTTCTAATTTGACTCTTGAAGGTCTGGTAGGTAGGCTCACTACTTTTGAGCTATCCAATTTTGATAACTTCAACTCTGACAATATTGAATCTACATTAAAAGCTAAGCTGTCATTGAAGGATCCTAATGAGAAGAAGAAGAAGGTAAAATATGTTTCCAGTGATAGTGATACAGATGAGGAGGATGTAGAAACACTTGAAGCACCACTGGCAAAGAGATTTCATAGAGGTAAAGGAAAATTCAAAGGTAAGTTACCTATCATGTGTTTTAATTTTAATGAGGTTGGTCATATTGCTACTAGATGTCTAGAGAAGAAGAACTATAGAGGTGGAGACAAGTACAAAATTAGAAGAGATGAAGACAACAAAGATTACAAAGAAAAAGGCAAGAAGTCTTGATACATTCTAAAAGAGGAAACTAAAGATGGATCTTATGATCATGATGATGAAGTGGTGTATGTTGCAATGAAGGATGAATCTAATGAGGATGAGGCAACTGCACTAGTGTCTTGTGTGAACAAGAATTGTAGATGGATCATTCACAATGGGTGTTCACACCACATGATTGGAGATAAAAGTAATTTTATTACCTTGAATTATTATGATGGAAATTGTGTAAGGTTTGGTAATGATGCATCTTGTTTGATAAAAGGAATATTTTCTATCAAACTCATAGAAAAGATTTTATGTGACAATGCTTATTATGTTGAAGGACTTAATTATAATTTGTTGAATGTATCACAACTAAATAGTTTAGGTTGCAAGGTTGAGTTTGAGAATAAGATTGCTAAGATACATGATACTAATGGAAAACTAATGGGAAAGGTGATCAAACTAGAGGTAATCTATTCTATTTTGATATGGATGATGCTACTTGTCTAGTTCTAGAATTTGATGATGTGTGGTTATGGTACAAGAGGTTATGTCATGTTAATTTTGATAACTTGGTTAGTATCAGTAACACGAGCAGAGTAAGAGGTTTGGCTAAGTTGAAGAAACCTAACAATATAATTTGCAAACAATGTCAGTTAGGCAAAATGACAAAGTTAAGTTTAAAGAGTAAGACACATGCCTCTAAAGGAATGTTGAATATTGTTCATACTAACTTGTATGGACCAATTCATGTGCAAAGCTACAAAGGTGATAAGTACATTATGCCTTTTGTTTATTACTGCTATAGGATGGTGACAGTTATATTTCTAAAACAAAAATATGATACTTTCCAAATGTTTAAGTAGTACTTAGCAAGATTCAAGAAGGAAACACGTAAAAGTCTAAAATGTCTGAGATCTGACAAAGGAGGAGAATTTACATCAAATGAGTTTGAGATGTTTTGTAATGACAAAGGAATCAAAAGACAAATATCTACCCCTAGAACCCCTCCACAAAATGGAATTGTTGAAAGGAGGAATAGATCTATAATAGACTATGCTAGGACACTTATGATGGAGAAGAATGTTTCTTTGAAATACTAGAGCAAGGTTGTAAGAACAACTGTCTATACCTTGAACTATGTGAAAGTCAATAAAGGTACTCACTCAACACCTTTTGAACTACGGTATGGATACTCATCCAATGTAGAATATTTTAAGGTATTTGGAAGCAAGTGTTATATTATCAAGGATTTCAAGAATGGTAAACTAGATACAAAAAGTGAAGAAGGTATATTCCTTGCTATTTCATAAGAAGTAAAGCTTATAAGTATTTAAATAATAACACTAACAAAGTTGTGGAAAGTAAAAATGTGAAATTTGATGAATATAAAGAAGTACGTGAGGATTAACATACAAAGGAACCAGAGGAATACAAAACATTTGTATAGTTTTATGAAGGTATGACTATTGATGAAGATTTTGTAAATCAAGTTGCAAATTAACAGCAAGTTTCAGTGATTGTTGAGTTACATACTACAAATGCCAAGTTGCATTCAAAAACTAAGCTATAATTAGGTGTTGAGTTATAGAATCAAGTTGAGGTGCATTTTGATTCTGAGATTAGTGTACATGAAAGAGATGTTGAATTACCTAATAGAGAAGTACATAGTGATTTAGAAGTTGATAGATCAAATGAGGAAAATAGAGCAGAACCAAGATTGTCAAAGTATGTCAAAAGACATCACCTTCTTGCACAAATTATTGGAGATCAAAATGCAAGACCAATGACAAGGAATACATTGAGAAATGATACATGTTTTCTTAGCATGTATGAACCTAAAACAATGAAAGATGCCTTAGAAGATGTGCTCTGGAGTAAATCGATGAAAGATGAACAGATTGAGAAAAATAAGACATGGACTCTAGTTCCTAGACTAGAAGATAAAAATGTGATTGACACCAATTGGGTGTATAGAAACAAGATAGATGAAAATGGTGAAGTTACAAGGAATAAGGCAAGATTAATTTGCAAGGGGTATGCAAAAGAAAAAGGGATAGACTATGGAGAAACATTTACTCCTTTTGCAAGATTGGAAGGAGTATGAATTCTACTTGCTTACTCTGCATATAAAGGTTTCAAAGTTTATCAAATGGATGTTATGTCAACATTTTTGAATGACATATTAGAAGAAGAGGTCTATATATAACAACCAGAAGGATTTTTTGATGCTAACAAAATAAAATGGTTTGTAGATGACATAAAGCTTTATATGGTTTGAAACAAGTACCAAGAGCATGGTATGAAAGGCTTCACAATTATCTTGTGAAAATTGGATTTGTGAGGACTGATGATAAAAACAATCTGTACTTGAAGATAGAGAAAGGAAAAGATATTTTACTATCTAATTTTTTTTTTGATGATATCATATTTAGAGGTCAAGATGATTTATGTAAAGCATTTGCAAATGAAATGAAGAAAGAATTTGAGATGTCTATGTTTGGAGAGATCAAGTTCTTTGTGGGTTTGCAAGTACATCAGATGAAATATCGTATATATGTCACTCAGTCAAAGTATGTAAAGGAGATAATGAGAACTTTTAGATTGGAAGATTCCAAGCTAGTAATCACACCAATGGTGACATGACACAAATTGTCAAAGAACAATGATTCAGTTGAGGTGAATCAAACATTGTATAGGTCTATGATTGGCAAATTGCAATATGTAGTACATAGAAAACATGATATTGCATTATCTATTGGGATAGTTGCAAGATTCTTTGCTAATCCCAGGGAGAATCATTTGATGGCTATTAAGAGAATAATGAGATTGTTGAAAGGAACATAAGACTATGGTCTATATTACAAGAAAAATGAGAAATTTGAATTGAAAGCCTACACTGATGCTGATTGGGCTGGAAATAGTGATGACAGAAAGAACACTAGTGGAGAAGAATTTTTCTTAGGAAAAAGGCGGTTACATGGACTAGAAAGAAACAAAACTACATATCTCAATCTATTGTTGAAGCTGAATATGTTTTTACTATGGTAAATTGTACAAACATTGTATGGGTCAAATAACTACTCAAAGGTATGAAGGAGGAAATCACTGAACTTGTGATCCTTTATTGTGATAATACAAGTGCTATAAATATATCAAAGAATCTTGTGATGCACACAAAGATTAAGAACATTGCAATCAAGTATCATTACTTGAGAGAGTTAGTTCAAGGTAAAGAGGTGAAGATGGAATATGTGAATACAAAAGAGCAAATAGCTAATGTCTTCATAAAAGAATTACCTAAGGATGCTCATGATTATCTAAGAGGTAAACTAGGGGTGATACGCCTATCCAAAGATATCTAAGAATTATAAGAAGTGTCTTGCATCAACTGAGATGATTGACATATGTTACACATTGATGTAGTGGATCTTACTTTAGGAGCTACCTAATGTAATCAAAGAGTTGGAGCTATAAATCAGTCAAAGGCTAGGTGACAGAGGGAGAAACTGAAAATGTTCATATCTACAAAGTTTTCATGAATTTTTTATCATGGAATGTATGAGGTCTAACAGACCTCTCCAAAAAGTACTATGTCAGGGATACCTGTCATAGACTTGGCAATTCAGATTTTCTTTGCATGCAAGAGGTTAAAATCTTTGGTTTGATGCTTTCTTCTACATGTCACGACATTTGGCCAAATGACGGTATGGTTGCATCTCAACAGGAAATTGGTAGAGGTGGTGTAGTTACTTTCCTATCACCTCGTCTTCATTCTATTATTATTGTGCATGGTTCTGACCCCATGCACATAATTATTTGGATTTTGTTTTCTCTCAATAATCATTCCTTTGGTATAGTTAATGTTTATGCTTCCAATGATGCTATGGAAAGATCTCAACTTTGGTGCTCGATGGCTAACAACTTATCTACAACTAGTTGGGTGATGTGTAATGATCTTAATATGGTTGAGTTGGCTTTTGACAAAGAAATCCTTTTTCCTTTTTGCTGGACAACTAGGGAAAGGGAAGCATGGTATTACATGCACAAAAAATTGGGACTATTTGATCCCAATACTAACTGTTGCCAACAGAGTGGGGTTTGACACAGTTGATCTAATTTTTGAGTTGGCTCTTACCACATATTAAAATGTCTCAATCATGCTATGATTACTACACAATCTTTTTTTCCCTTTTCTAAGGATCAAGAGTTACCTATCATTCTTCTGCTAGATATGGTGTTGTTAGACCACTATCCCATTTATTTTTTTATTTCTTGCCAAACAGTTGTCCAACAAGCTGTCAAAATGTAGTTTTTCCTCAACACATTGGTGCTAACACATTTCTCCACTATTGCTCACATCTTATATGTCTAGAATTTGGAGACACATCCTCACTCTCAAACTGGTTGGATTCAATGGTGGAATGATGTTGTTACTAAAACTGCTAGATTTCTTCGCATCTCGTGGGTGATAGTTGGCAGTTTTTTTTTAAAAGGTCTTATGAAGCCAATATCAAGGCCCTTAGGAAGGATTTTGAAGCTCTTACCCTTAACCTGTTTGATGCTAATTTACAAATACAGCTTGCCAAGCTTCACCATGATAAATAAATTGCACATAACTATGTTGCTCGGGGCCCCCAAATCAAAGGCTAACTCCATTAGTTGGAGGTTGGCAATAAAGCTTCTAAGGAGTTCTTCCAGGCTCTCAGAACCCACCATACCAAAGTTGGGATTAAAAAGATTAAATAGGGCAATACTATTCTCTCCAATCTCCCTGACATCCTGCAAGATTTTTTGTGCATCATTATGAAAATGTTTTCACTTCATAGGGAAATTCAATTGTTCACGAAGAAGCAGTCATAGTGTATTTTTGTTACTCCAAACTACCTAGTGGTCAAGCAATGGGCTTTCTGTGAGAAGCTTCTCACCATGAAGGACCTCAAAGAGGCTATATTTTCTATGGAAGATGACAAGTCCCCTAGATTTGATGGGTTCCCTTGTGAATTTTACAAACACCTCTAGGAGTCTATAGGTCAAGATTTTCACAAAGTCTATCTAGAAGCTTACCATTCTAAGAGCCTAGGAGCCATTATTAATAAAGGAAACATTAAATTATTACCTAAGGCTGGTGACCTTAAGGACATCTATAATTGGTAGCCCATCACCTTGTTGAATGTTTCATACAAGACCATTACTAAGGTGTTATCTCCTAATATTAGACATCTCCTTCCTTTAATTGTGTGGCCAGACAAAATTGGATTTACTAAGTCCAATTATATTCTTGACAACATCATTGTTGTTTGGGAAGGCATGGAATGGGCTCGTAAATCTAATCAGTAGAATTAGTTTTTGAAAATTGACTTTTTCAAAATCTTATGATCGAATTGAATGGCCCTTTATTTTGGCTATGTGTTGGGCTTTGGGGTTTGGCCCTAACTTTCTTCAGTCTATGGAGATTCTCTTTAGAGATGCTAATGTCTGTATTAACATTAATAATTCTCTATCTGAAGCCTTTTACATTTGGCTTCGACTTTGTATGTGCTTGTTGTTGAAGGATTTGGTTACTTACTAGCCCATTCTATTTCCTTTGGTTTGTGGTATTTCGTTGCTTGAATCTTCTTCCTAGCTTGTTAATGGGAACTTTGCTAATGATTCTTTCTCACTCTTTTGGAGGACAAGGAGAACATTGCTAATGCCTTGCAATGCTTGGGCACCTTTTGTCAAGCTTCTAGTTTTTCTATTCAATGGCACAAAGAACTCTATTATAGGCAATCTTTTCTTCTAACCCCACCTTGGATTTTTCAATTTCAGTGGAAATAGGTCACTCACAGGGAAACTTTTTTGATTTCTGGGCATTCCCTTTTCTTTTCAAGCTTCATCAATGGACTTGTGGAATTTTGTGCTCATTAAAATTGAAAAAAAAAGCTTGACTACTGGCTTATTAAACCCCTATTGCTGGCGGGGAAATTCTAGATTTTCTCAAAGGTGTTGGTAGCTATGTTTATTACTCCTTATGTTGGGCTCTTTCCAAAGCCTTCTACCTTAAGTTGGAACACTTACTCCATGACTTTCTTTAGGCGTCGGGTTCTAATCACCATGGTTTTTACTTCATTGCTTAGGATTTTTGTTGTCTCACCAAAGAGTCTGGAGGTCTTGGCTTTCTTTCCACTCAGAAACAAGGGTTCACACTCTGTGCAAAGTGGATTATTCGTGCTAGCACTGGTGATGAAGCTTGGAAAGTGTTGGTTTGGCACTACATCACTTCTAGATTTCTTGTCAACAGGCCTACATGGAAGGGGATTGGCTTTCAAACCCTTCTTGTCATGTGGGAACCTGTTCATATCCAATGCTCTTTTGTTATCAAGATTATATAGAAGGCTTGGTAAGTTGTCAAGCTTTGGCTTCACTGGGCTGGTGATGGGATTTCTCTGAATCAACAGAACCTTTGGTGGTCCTCGCTGTTTTCCATTTAGGGTGTTCCTCTAGCCAAGACTCAAGGTGCTAGTGCTTTTTGTTTATTCAAATGTGACATCAAGACTCCTAAAGACCTCTTTTCCAAGGTCTCTATGAGTCTTAGATCATGGGAGGATATGCAAGTCTAGTTCTGTCTTGCTCATCCAAATCGACAGACTTTTGATCTTCTACTCTCTACAATTCTAGATCATTTAATTGATAAAGTGAGAATTTAGTTTGTTTGACCTTGGTGGGAAGAATAGAAGTGGTATCCTGCAACACCCTTCACCAACTACAAGCCAAGCTTAGGATATTGATGGCTCTCTCCCCATCTTCCCATGGTGGATATTCTCAACTAGGGATCACATTTTCTGTCTTCTCTTTATCACTAGAGGATGCATTTGATACTATTTGGAGTGCCATCTATGAGCCCAAGATTGCCAATTTTGCTTTGTGCCTATTTTTCAAGGGCTTTCCCTTGGGCCGCGACTCAAACATATTGGGGTTCTTGATCCTCCGTGTCTTTTTTGTGGGCAACTAGAATCAGTTTTGCATTTTTTTGGTTTTGTAGGTGTGCTCAATATTACTGGCTTTGGATACATGATTTTTTAAAGCCTTTTAGGCCATAACCCTTTTCTTGGCATATGGTTGTGTTGGGTGATTCCCCCAAGCTCCCTAGGAAATTTACCTAGATCTGGCATACTTCAGGATGGAGATTTTGTTTACTTTATGGAAGGATAGGAATGTTGTTATTTTTACTCACAACTTTCTTGATATCAATGTTGCTATGTGCACTAAAGCATGCATTTGTAATAATGTCATGATGTAGATTTAGGTCTAGGCTAACAAAGTGGCTTTGGAGGTGGCCCACTTTTAGGAGTTACTCAATCATTGGGGTTACACATCTTCTACAGTCGCTAGAGTGTCTCCTGATGCCTTGGTTGACCATACTCTGCCTAGGGGTTGTTGTCGGGGGTGCAACTCCTCTACTCACCACTCATACACACCACACTCGCAAGCTCCCCGCCACTGCTCTCTTAGTGGCGGTGGTGGTGGTTGGCAGCATTGTCACTCAACATCTTTGCCTCAACGTGGTTTTGGCTAGCCCTCGACTCTGATGGCTCCCCCTCCTGGTACTCCTTTTGTTGCTTCTGGCAAGTGGCCTTTCTACCTAAATTTGGCTATCTCTTCGCTGCAAGCAAAGGAAAAGCATAAAGACAACGTTTTTGATGATGCTACTAATGGATGGATTGTTTCTAGTCTACTTGCTAATCCCAGGGATGGTTGGGGTTTTAATGGTCGAGATGAACCACCTCTCTTGGCTGGCACTGCTTTGGCAGCTTGAGGGGTTGCTTAATTTTTTTTTTCATGAATAGTTGTTGATTCCGGCTATGGCCATGTGAACTCTTGCAAGGTGATCTTGTATCCACTGACCCCTTTGTTTTGAATTTATAACAAGTATATTAATTTATTAATAGAAAAAGACTATTCATAAAAAATAATAATAATAATAATTTGAAAACAATAGAAAACAATTTACAATTTCTAATTAGATTGAGATTCATAATCTATAAATCAAATATAGAATCTTAAGATAAGAAAAGTCAAAGTCAATCAAATTTATATATTTTAACTTCTTTTAAGAAAAAATAACACTTATACATTAATCATTCCATATTAAAAAAAGTTTTTATAATCTAATGTAATTCACATTATTAAACCTGACCTTAATTATATCTATTACTTTTAAAATTTATTGCCCATGTTCCTCACATTGTCTAGTATCTTTAGAATATTTTATAGTTTGAAAACGAGCAAAAAGGGACCTTTTATCAACATTTAAGACTATTTTATTTTAATAATAATAATAATAATAACAAGAATATACAAAATGAAACCTCACAATAAAGACAACCACCACCAAAGTTAATACATTTATAAGAATAGACTAAAAAAGGATGTTAACAAACAATCTAATAATAAGAAAATATAAAGAATTTTTTAATTTATAAGAAGCAATGTGAATGCACTCAGAGTAAATCAATGATGACATACCATTGTTTTCTTGATTGTGAAACCTAAAAATAATGATCATGCTTTCATCATCCTCTCCTCACCATTGAGGCGACAACTACTAACTAGTTAGGTCATGTGAAAAATTCAAATAACAAAGCGTAAAGAACTAAAAATGAATATATGTGCAAAATAATAATATATGCATAATAATAATGATTGTTGTAAGGGTTATTTTCCTTTAAAATTTTGTCACCTTGTGGGCACTTATTTTCGTTAGATAGGGATATCATTATTAAGTTTGAATTTACTTTAAAGTGACATTGATCTTGAAAAGACATAATTTGTGAAACTCAATTTTATATTAAATTTGATGTTAACATCATGTGAGCCTTTGAAGGTTCCTCCTCTTGATAAGGACTCTCATGAATTGGTGAGATGTGGTTGTAATATTCATACTCCCTAAGAGATTAACACGAATCTTTATAGAAGCTTCCCATTGTGATTTAAAAACAAGGAACATATATAATCATTAATTTAATTCACTTGGTGGCAACTTGTTTTTTTAATGAAGCTCCCAAGGATGGAGTGATACCAAAGGTGAATGGGTGATTTAGATAGATAAGATTCTATTATTTGTCCTAGTTTTGTTAAAGTTTGGTTGAAGAATGGTTTGTAATTTAGATGTATTGTCTTTCATTTTTTTTTATGGAGGTTTGGTAGTTAAACAAGAGCATGAGGGTTGTGCATATATCAATCTAGTGAGGGCTTTTATAAAGCAATTGTAGCTATTTCATATGACAATAGGAATTTATATGATAATTATTATTTTTATTAAGAGTCAATGAATCAGGGAAATTCAAGACGCGATCCTAACTTCATCGCTTATGATGTTGGAGTCTTGCACTCAACAAGACTTGAACCCCAATGGACTCATTTAAAACCATTCAACTCCATGTGTAGATCAATGGTCCATTAACGTTTATTGCATATTATACTATCATAATTTGATAATAAAAAATATAGATGTTGATATTTATGTTGTACAATTATTTTTGTCACAAAATGTATAAAACCCTATTGCAAAATATTTTCTTTCTTCTAAATTCCAAATCCATTGAAAATAATATAAAAATAAACTTCTTCATTATAAATAACTTGAATAATTTAGAATACTAACCCACTACAACTTTGTCTCCAATAATGCTAGTATTAAATGTGTACCCCTCTTAAAATTATTATTACCTATGGAGAAAAAAATATTTTAAAAAAATAATAGTAATAATAACATATTTGTATTATCTTCACATTTCCTTTAAAACATCTTATATCCATATAGTGAAGCAAAATAACAAATAATTTGATTGGTGGCTTGCTTGGGCCAAAAGATGATCTCATGTTTTGCCTAAACTTTTGAAGGCAAGTGACAAAATAAGCTTTGCGTGTAGACAATTGTCTTGCAAGTTGGGGCAAGTTGTCCTTTTTGGGTGTTTATCAAGATTCCGAAAGAAACAAAAGCCTTCTATCATTACAAGATGAATTAAGTTTATGTCTTTATCAAGCCAATTATGTAGATGTGTTGATCCAAAATGAATTTAGATGGCCACAATTATGTAGATGTGTTGATCCAAAATGAATTTAGATGGCCACAATGTTTTTAAGATAGATTTTGCATATGTCTGTGTCTAAAGTTAACTAAATAAAGGAAAATCACTAGATTGTTTTCTACCCTAATTTCAAAACAATTCGAGCTACATCAATTACACACGTTTACATTTTAGTATATTTGACAACCCATGGTAGAACATATGTGAGAACTTTAGAGTGAGTTTGGATTTTTTTTAACATAAGCAAACTATGACTTTAATTTATGCCTTAGAAACTTCTAAGAGTGGAATTTTAAATTCTTAACATAAATTTTCAATTATGATTGGTGGGATTGTGATGTTTGAAGAAACTAAATTATATTTAATGATATTAGTCAATTTTAATTAACAAAGAATTTCAGAAAGTGGTACAAGTAACACATCAACTACATCAATGAAGTGAGATTTCAAGAAAATTGCAAATGTTGTTTTATAACATAAGATTTCGGAATGTTTAAATAGACTTGCGGACAATCTTCTTGGGACTAAGCCTATCGACTTAAAAAAAAAATAGTTGTTAGATTATTGATGGATAATTAACATCATTTAGTTGATCTTTCTTATTTTGAAAGTAAGATTTTTGATATGTTGCATGTATTCAATATTGAGTTGGACCTCTTATAATTCTATTCATTAATGAACCGCTATTTTTTTTTATAGAAAATTTCATATCAATTTTAATATTATATAAATTATAGTAAATCAAGATATGATATCTTTTGTCAGCTAAAAATCTTATTTCTGTTCTAATAAGTTATAATATTGTAGAGAATAATAGCGTATGTTTTGTCATTTCTTCACTTTATTTATTTTAGGTCTTCTTTTTAGACATATTATCTTAGTAAATAATTTGATGTATCTTGTGCATGAATTGACGAAATGTGAAACATCATTTCTCTTTCAAAATTTAAGGCCTAATTGCCTCGATCCATAAAATAGTTAGTATTTCTTTTCCTAGACAAAATCACTTGACATTATATCCATCAAATTTAAACATAACTTTTACTTAAATTACACCATTTCTCATTGACATACATGGCACCATAATTGAATTTAATGTATGTAATGACATATTTAGAATAAGCATTAGGACAATAGAATTATATCTAAACATATTTCCGAAGATAACCTATCATATCTAGAATTATTTTAATTCTAATTAATGTTAACATAGTAAAGAAAAAAAATTGAGAACCTAAATCATATATTGCAAAGATCTTATGAATTCACATTGAAAACTAAATTGACATTCCATGTAAATTTAACAATACTTTTATAAATTAAGGTTCATTATGTATTGCAAAGGTTAAGTTGTAAGCCCACATTGATACATGCTATAATTCAAGAATCTAATTGGTGCATGGTAGAGGGTGGTGTAAATGCCATCAACATCGGGATTTTGCACTCGCATGGTGGATAGTCCATGGACAATGGAGTTAACTTGCACAACACACATGCAATGAGACAAGGCCTACATCAATGTAGGAGGTGTTAGATTGTGGTGAATGATCAAGGAAGTACTGTACATACTCCATATTTTTTGGGGCCCTATTTTATTAGGATGGCTGACATGTAATTATCAATTATAACTTAAAGCAGTAAAAATACTTGTATAAAAGGGCTTAGGGTTAGGGATTGTTTTAGTGTGGTGATGTGAAAATTGGTTCTTCTGACAATATTGAGTTGTAAGGGATTATGGATTATAATCAAGTTGTAATCATTGGATCGTAATAATATTGGACTTGCTTTTTAGTGGACGTAGCCCAACGATTGGGTGAACCATGTTAAATCTTGGTGTCTTATGTTCTTTTCTATGTGATCTAATTTTTCTGATATTATTTATATTTGCATGTAATTGTTATTTTTGTCCATGGTTTAATCCTAACAAATGGTATCAAAGCGAGATTTTTTTTCAGTTACCCTCTACAAGAAAGTCTCACAATTGAGTGGGAGTGATGGCAAATGAGGCTAAGCTGAGGGTTCATAGGTTTAACAGGTAGAACTTTCAGTTATTGATGATGCAAATGGAAGACTATCTTTATCAAACAGATTTATGAAAGTCGTTGGAAGGAAAAACCAAGAATCAAGTATCTATGTTAAATGATGACTAGGATCTTTTGGATAGAAAGGCACTTTGAAGCATTCAATTATGCCTAGCACCATCGGTGACATTTAATATTACAAAAATGAAGACAAAAAAAGAGCTAATGCAAACCCTAGTGAAACTGTATGAAAAGTCCTCTGCTTCAAACAAGGTATTTCTCATGAAGCATTTATTTAATATGAGAATGACAAAAGGTGGATCTATTGCAGATCATTTAAATGATTTTAATACTATTACTAGTCAATTATCTTCTATGGGTATCAATTTTGATGAATAAATTAGGGCTCTCTTGATTTTGTGTTCTTTGCCTAAAAGCTAGAATGACTTGGTAATGGCTATGAGTAATTATGTTCTGGATCTAGTACCCTAAAATATGATGATGTGATCGGTGTTATTTTGAGTGAGAAAACTAGTAGGAAAACCTCATGTGGATCTACATTAGGAAGTGTTTTGAACACACAAATTCGAGGTAGAATGACTAAGAGAGGAAGTAATTCCAAAAATTGTGAGAAATCAAGAGGAAAGTCAAAGGGGAGGAGGTCTCGGTCGAGAGAACCACATGACTGCTGGTACTATGGGAAACCAAGGCATAAAAAGAAAGATTGATGGACTTGAAAGAAAAATGAAGGAGATAAACCAGATGGAGACAAGGAGGCAAATGTGGTAAGTAAAAAATCCGAAGAGGATGCTTTGCTTCTGTCTTTAAAAAGTGTTGATGATTCATAAGTTTTAGATTCTGGTGCTTCATTTCATGTTACACCTCGTAGAGGTTATTTCATTGATTATGTCCAAGGGGATTTTGGACTTGTTTATTTGGGGGATAATGAACCTTGTCAGATTGTTGGAAAGGGAAAAGTTAAGATTAAGTTGCAGAATAAGAATCATTGGCTACTACATGAGGTAAGACATGTTCCAAGGCTGAGTAGGAATTTAATTTTAGTAGAGCAACTTGGTGATGAGGGTTGTGTAGTTACTTTTATTGATAAAAATTGGAAGGTTTTAAAAGGTTCCCTTGTAGTAGAAAAAGGTGTGAAAGCAAGCATCTTATATTTTTGTACAAGTCATATATTCCTTCTAATTTAATTATTTAAAAGAAAAATGAATGTTCAAGAACAATTGTTGCAGTTGAATAGGGAGAACAAATAGCTGATGTAGGTTATGATACAACACAATGGCACAATAAACTTGGGCAAATGAGTGAGAAAGGTATAAAAGTACTTCATTCAAAGAAATTTTTACCAAGTCTAAAATGTGTTATTATGGATTTCTATAAAAAAATTTTGTATGGAAAACAAAAGAAAGTGAGTTTTGTGAAGGCTGGGAAGGAAAATAAAAAGGAGAAATTAGAGCTTGTGCATATCGATGTATGGGGACTGGCTCAGGTATCTTCCCTTGGTGGCTTTCATTATTATGTTACATTTATTGATGATGCAACTAGAAAAGTATGGGTTTATTTCCTTAGACAAAAATCTAACGTATTTCAAACTTTTAAGAAATGGAAATGGTTGGTTGAAAATGAGACTGGTAAGAAATTAAAATGTCTTAGATCTAATAATGATGGTGAGTATTGGAGTCATGAATTTGAAGATTATTGCTTCACTAATGGTATACATAGACAAAAAAGTATTCCAAGGACTCCATGGGAAAATGGAGTGGTTGAACGAATGAACATGACTGTAATAGAGCATGCAAGGAGCATGAGGTTGCATGTTGGGTTGCCCTTACACATCTAGATGGAGGTTATCAATACTATTGTATATTTTATTAATAGAGGTCCCTCTAATCCTTTGGGTTGTGCTATTCCAAAGGAAGCATGGACTCGTAAGAAGGTGAGTTATTCTTTTCTCAAAACCTTCGATTGTGAAGCATTTGCTCATATAGATTCTAAAAATAGAACTGAGCTAGAAGCTAAGTCAAAGAAATATGTATTTTTTGGATATGGTATTAATTAATTTGGTTATAAGCTTTGGGATTTTGAAAATCATACAATTGTAAGAAGCAGGGATATCATATTCAATGAGAAAGTGTTGTACAAAGATCTGTTGCAGCAACATGAGAAGAAAGAAGATGATTATGTAGTGGTAGATGATACTCCAAAAGATGATGTTCCAGCCATTCCTCATGATGTGTAACAACCACAACAATAAATATCACACACATCAGTGAATGTTAGATGGTCAACAAGGCTAATTAGACCTCCAAAAATATTTTCTCCCTCTTCGTATTCTATTTTTCTTATTGATGCTGGTGAACCTAAATGTTATGATGAAGCTATACAAGTGGATACTAAGATTCAGTGGGAGACTACAATGAAAGACAAAGTGGACTCTTTGCTGAAAAATAAGACATGAGATTTATGCAAGTTGCCTATAGGTAAAAGGGATTTACAAAATAAGTGGGTTTACAGGTTAAAAGAAGAGGATGGAGGTAAGAGAAGATTTAAAGCCAGGTTAGTTGTAAAATGATTTGCACAGAAAAAGGGCATTGATTTTGATGAGATATTTTCTCCTATTGTTAAGATGACTTCTATCTATATTGTTTTAAGTATTGTGCCTATTGAAGATTTTTATTTAGAGGAGCTTGATGTTAAAACAACCTTCTTTCATGGTGATTTGGATGAAGAGATATATATGGCTCAGCCACAAGGATTTAAGGTCAAAAGTAAGGAGAACTTAGTGTGCAAATTGAAGAAAAGTTTATATGGCTTGAAGCAAGCACCTCGGCAATGGTATCTGAAATTTGACAATTTTATGCATGAGCATGGATATAGTAGGTGTCATTCAGATCATTGTGTTTACTTTAAGAGGTTGGATAATGATAGCTACATTATTTTATGTTTATATGTTGATGATATGTTTGTAGTTGGGTCTAACATGGATCAGATTAAGGGGATGAATGCTCGTTACCACATGCATTTGCTATGAAGGATTTTGGGGCAGCAAAAAAAAATTTTGGTATGAAAATTTGTAGAGAGGAAGAGCAAGAAATTGATGCTATCTCAAGCTAATTATGTTGAGAAGGTGTTGCAATGTTTCTCTATGGAGAATGCTAAAGCTGTCAGCACACCTTTACCTGATCATTTGAAGTTGACTAAGGAGATGTGTCCCAAGACACAAGAAGAGGAGGATAAGATGTCCAAGGTACCCTATGCTTTAGTTGTAGGAAGCTTGATGTATGCCATGGTATGTACAAGGCCAGATATTGCACATGTAGAGGGAGTCATTAGCAAGTATATGAGTCATCCCAAAATTGAGCATTAGAATACAATCAAATGGATTCTTAGATATTTGAAAGGAACATCTAGTAAGTGTTTACACTTTTGGGGCTCTACTTTTGACTTGCAGGGCTATGTTGACTCAAATTTGGTAGGGGATATTCATACCAGGCAGAGTAATACAGGTTATGTATTTACTATTTGTGGGGCAACCATGAGTTGGGTTTCTAGGTTATAGAAGGTTAATGATTTATCCACTACAGAGGCAGAGTATGTTGCTGCTACAAAAGCAATGAAGGAGATGATATGGCTTTAGTTATTCTTGGAAGAATTAGGACACCCTCAAAAGGATAATTATTTGTTTACAAATAGTTAGAGTGCCATTCATCGTGCAAATAATTCAGCACTGCATTCAAATATCAAACACATACAATTGCAGTGCCATTTCATTCGGTCAGTTTTGGATGATGGATAGTTAAAGCTAGACAAGATACATATAGATGATAATCCAATAGATATGTTTACAAAGGTAGTAATGAGGGAGAAGTTGAACTCCTTTTCACCTTTGGTTGTTCTTCTAGAATGAACATGACTAAAAAAACACTAGAGTCTAGGGTGGTTTGATCTAGTGGGAGCCTCATGGAGTAGCGACATAGATATAAGATTAGTCTCCAAGTGGGAGATTGTTAGATTGTGGTGACTGATCAGGGAAGTACTGTACATACTCCATAAATTTTTTGGGCCCTATTTTATCGAGATTTTGAGCCAACATGTAATTATTAATTATAACCCTAAAGTGGTAAAAATACTTGTATAAAAGGGCTTAGGGTTAGGGATTGTTTAAGTGTGGTGATGTGAAAATTGGTTATTGTGATGGTATTGAGCTGTAAAGGATTACAAATTGTAATTAAGTTGTAATCACTAGATGATAATAATATTGGACTTACTATTTTTTGGACGCAGTCCAAGGATTGGGTGAACCACATTAAATCTTGGTGTCTCATTTTCTTTTTTGTGTGATCTATTATTTTCTATTATTTTTTATATTTGCATGTAATTTTTATTTCTATCAGTGGTTTAATCCTAACAGGAGGTGGCAAATAGTGTTTAGAGGAAGGACATGGAGAGAGAGATCAGGGTGGAGTTGAGACCAAGATAGATAAGGAGGCTTGTGGTGGCTAGATAGATAAGGGGATTTGGAGGGATAAGGAGGTCTACCATGAGGAAGGAATAAGAAAATATAAGGGATCAAAAGGTATAAGGGGAGAAAAAAACTAGGCATTATAAATAGAAAATGTTAAATATAGGATGTTTTAACCCCTTGACAACCTCACAACCATGGGGATGGGGTCCCGCAAAATGTAATACCACTAGTTCAAAGCTCTAGTCAAAAGTGAATACTAATCAAAAAAATAATTCTTTCATAAGTTTATGTATGTGATCTAACTTTTTTCACACAAAAAATATAAAATTATTCTACAAATGAAATCTATTTTTTATACATGAAGACATGTCATAATAGGAAAAAAGGAACTTAAACATCAACATCAAATATGAAAAATAGTTAAATGAAATAATCACTCAAAATTGTAACTTACATAACATTTGTAACCCTAATTGAAGAATGTGTTTTCTCAACAATCAAGGTTGATTAAAAATAATCTAAACTCAACAACAAATTGGTCTTAAATACAATAAAAATTTATAAAATATAGAACACTTCCAAACCCTTGTTTAGAGGGAAAAACCCTAACCCACTAGTTCTTGTACTAATATACAAATTTCCTACTAAAGGATCTAACCTTTTCAGGAGTCGATATAATTCATTTTGTATAATTAACCCTATTAAAGGACTTGAACCCCTGTAAAAGGTTCCAAGCCCTATTAATAATTGATGGGAATAGACAATACTACATTTGGGCCCAAATTGTGATGACAAATCGTCACAATTGAGATGGATACACATCACTTAACCAATAGAAAGAGAAATTGGCTCCTGTCAGATGGGCATTAGACTTTTGTCATCGCGCAAGGGTGATGCACATAGCTATCATAAATTGGGCCAAATCACTCGTAAAGAGTCCTTTTCACTGTCCCAAATGTGATGTAAAGCTATCAAAGATACTATTGCAATGGTGACGTTTTTGTGACAAAAATGCTATGGGACCCACAAAAATTTGTCAAAAACATTCATCCCCATAGCGACGTGCATGTGGCAGGAATGTTGCATGACTGACAACTAACCATCGAAAGTGGCCATCATAATTGCAACACCATGCTATATTAAAAAAATAGCAACAAATGTTGAATAGCTATGATGCTCTCATCATAGCTCATAGTAGATTCACATAATTAGTTTTCATACAATCACAGGTTATTGATGAGCTTCACTTGGTTTCAAGAATAGTTTAATATTCTCTACTAATTAGAGCCAACCATATGAAGGTGAAAGCTCATTTTTCCCACCCCCCTCCCCCAAACATCTAAATTCCCCATTAACATCTAAAATATTTAAGAAAGGATCAATCTTTAAAGTACAAAAAAAGGTTCCAAACCTGAAAAAGTGACATCATTTTCCCATTTTCTAGTGCATGTCAATTTTTTGTCGCATCCAAAATAAGATTCTGCCACTCTAAATCAAGAATGCACATGTAGTTGCATTTTGTATGCATGAACAATAGAAGGAGCTCAAAAAACCCAACACTTTTACATTTATTTAATAGGTCTATGCAAACCTCTAACAAAAATGCAAAATTGTTGGGTTTTTAGCTCCACCTATGTCATATGCATATGAATTAAGATTGCATATTGAACTATGACATCCTTCTACATTGCATAAAACTAATAGATTCGCATAGTTAGTTGTCATGCAATCATAGGTTAATGTTAAGCTTCACTTGGTTTTGATAATAGTTTAATATTCTCTACTAAGAAGGGCCAACCATGTGAAGATGAAAGTTCATTTGGCCCCACCTCCCCCGCCCCAAACATCTAAATTCACCATTAACATCTAAAATATTTAAGAAAATATCAATCTTTAAAGTACAAAAAGGGTTCCAAACCTGCAAAAGTGACATCAGTTTCCCATCTTCTAGTGCATGTCATTTTCCCATCACATCCAAAATAAGATTTTGCTACTTTGAATCAAGAATGCACATGTAGCTACATTCAAATGCATGGACAATAGGTAGAGCTAATAAAATACAACCCAATTACATTTATTTAATAGGTCTATTAAGCTTTTTAAATTATAAACCATCATGAACAATGTCTATGATGGTCTATAAAATACCTAATTAAAGACCTCTAACAAAAATGCAAACCTATTATGTTTTTCAACTCTGTCTAATGTTGTATGCATATGAATTGACATTGCATCTTGACCTATGACATTCTTCTACATTGCTTAAAATCAAGAGATTCACACAATTAGTTGTCATACAATCATAGGTTAATGTTGAGCTTCACTTGGTTTCAAGAATAGTTTAATATTGTCTACTAATCAGGGCAAACCATATTAAGGTGGAAGCTCATTTGCACCCCCCCAAAATCTAAATTCCTCATTAACATCTAAAATTTTTAAGAAATGATCAATCTTTAAAGTCCCTGGAATGTCCTCATCGCCTCCTACTACTCTTAAGGGAAGTCCATCTTCATTGCTTATGAGCAATTCATCACACAAGTACATCCAAAAATGTCCTCATCACCTCCTACATAAAATGAATCCAATATTAGAAAATGCCCCTTAAGAAATAATAGTTCAAGTGAAATAAACACATGAAAAATGAGAGATAAAAAGAGGAATCTACTTACCAATAGGCGTTGCCATCGCATATGTGGTCATGCTACCTGTTGAGTGAGTTTTATTTTTTTTATGTTGTGCCAAGATCTCTCTATTTATACACATACATATGGGGAATAATTAATGTCTTATTTTCTTTTCTTTTCTTTTTATAATCCATAATCCACAATCCACAAGATCTCTATAGTGATTCCTAAATTAACTTCAATACCCAGCTAATCAGCAAGTGGACCAATTTAATTGGGTTATGGTTAGGACATGTGCTATTCCCACTTATCATTTGGTTGCAATGTTGTAGGAAACATTTTTTTGAAAGTGGTAGTAGGTTTTGTATCATTGGCTTTGTTCAAGTCCTAATTTTAATGAAGTAACATAGTGGTTTTTAGGGTGGAAAGGACTATTTCATCCCGAGCTTCTTACTAATGAGAGGATAAGTAGTCAACTAAATGTATCCCTTGAAATGATAAATCAAGGTGTAGAGGGTATTACTATGGAAGAACCGAGGGGTAGAGAGTATGTAAGCTATCTTAGGGTGATGGAGCAATGCCAATTTGAGGCACTTCAACAACAACAAGAAGCAACAACATATGCTCAACATCAAGCCTCAACTTCCATGGGCACTTGGATTCACCATAATAATTTCATGGGTGCACCTCAATTAAGTTTAAAGGAAGTGATTGTAATATATACACAAGAACATGACATCAAATTTTTCCATATTGTGGGATGTACACATGATGGATGCACACTATAATCAAACTAGAGGAAATAATTGATAAACCAAACATATAATGAAGAGGAAACTTGAAAACCTAAATGATCAAATGAAAGCTATCAAGGATTTAAAAAACCTATGCCAGAGTTACAAAACAATGTGAAATTGATTTTAGATATAAAAAATAAATAAATAAAATATGACATAAATCACTCCAAATTTTATGTTCACAACTCAAATGCTCTCCCATGTTCATAGCTAGATTGTGTTAAAAACAAGCAAGAGTACATATTTAAAATGAACATAGATATTGGCAACAATGAAGAAACATATAATCCTCCTATACATAATTAAAATCATGTTAGAGATGGACTCAAGAAATTGGGCAATATAAAAGGTGATCAGCTAGATATTGTAGCCATCTTGGGTGATTTTGATGTAGGAGCATCCAGTGGTGTAAGGGCAATCTTATATCACCCAAAAATATGCTTAGTGTTAGTTTCTATTTAAGGTGTCTTTATTTTTGGATAGCCATTTAATTCAAATAGAGATTCCAACTCTCATAGTTCCACTAGTAGTTTTTGGGTTAGAGTTTTTGAGCACCTTGGGATATGTGCCAATGTAGAAAATAGGCTATTTTGTAATTGAGCCATAATTATGATGAGTTAGAGGGTGTAAGTTGGAGGGATGATTATAATTGTAATTTAAAGCACTCCAAAAAATGAATCAGGTCAAAAGGCTTTACAATTTGAAAGTTATTACAATTTTAAGTTTCCTAGAGAACCCTTAAGATTGCTTCAAAGTAAGATCTAAGGCACTAAATGGCCTCATATAGGCCTGAAAAATGGGGGGAAATTTAGCTAGTCCATAGGGCTATAGAGCGCTTAGAGAGCTTTCCAAAAATGTAAACATTTTGTCAATCGTAGTCCTAGATCAAAAGTCATGCCTCCTAGAAGTTGGACTACCATTTTTGGATTCTTCTAATTTTACATTGACTTCTGATGTGTTTTCTAGAACCTTCTATTTTGGTGATGGATTCCAAATTACATATTCTAGAATGTATTCCTAACCCTAAACCTAATCCAAGTTACTTAAGGTCATTTCTAGCATTTTAAAAGCAACTTTGGTAGAGTTTGGGAGAAGGTACTATGTGTAGGGTTTTTCTCTAGAATCAGACAACATTGTAAGCCGTAGGGCCCATCATTGAGTCTATTTTCATTATACTAAATGTAATAGCATATCACTTCTGATAATAATATTCCCCTTTTCCTTTTGTGTTCATTTTTGTCTTGGGTTGTGCCTTCATTAGTGGTATTAGAGTGAGTTTTCTCGAGCGTGTAGATAGAGCGTTGACTATGAGGTAGCTTGCACTAGGACTATGTGGTTGTGGGTCTTGATATAGAGAGAAGATTTCTCGACAAAGGGAGCATGGTGGAAGGGCCAGAGTTGTTCCTCCTAAGGTTAGAGCCCTCTAGAGACAAGTTTAGGCATTACAGGAGGAGATTCGTAGAGGGATGAATATTGTTGTAGGTGACGAAAGTGAGGAGGAAAATGAAGAAGGAAATATTGTGTGGAAAGGGGAAGGAGACAAAGAAGTCCTAAACCAAAAAAAGGAGAAGCTTTTTAGGGTCATTTCCAAGCTAGGAAAATGATCTAAAATTGATGTCTACATGTTTTTGGGAAATCTAAACCCAGATGAGTTGATTGATTGGATCAATGAGCTAGAGGAATATTTTGAGTATGAGGATGTTGGGGACCCTAATAGGGTTAAGTTTACGAAGGTCAAAATGAAAGGCCATGCTAAAATTTGGTGGCAAGAGATTCAGTTGGAAAGAAATAGAAGAGGAAAGGAGAAAATCACAAGATGGGATTGTATGGGGGACAAACTAAAGAAGTAGTTCATTCCTATTGATTATGAGCTTGATTTTTTCAAGAAGATGCAAGGGTTAAAGCAAGAAAGAAAATCTATCCAAGAATACACGGAGGAGTTTTACTAATTTTTTATTAGGGCAAGGCAAGAAAAAAAAAACAAGGAGAAGGTTGCGCATTACCTTAATGGGTTAAGACCTAGCATTCAGGAGGAGTTAAGTCTAGTTAGAATGACTAGCATTGAAGAGGCATACCAATTTTTCTTGCGAGTTGAGGAGAAGTTAAACAAAAATTTTGATGGAAGGAAAAGAGGGCATAGTTAAGGAGGAAGGGGCAGTGGTAGGTCAAGTGGAGGCCAAAATGAGAACTAGAAGAAAAATGAAGATGTGGGTACTAGTCAAAACTAGAGCAACAAAGATTTCAACTGCTCCTATGATCAAAAATTTGGAGATTAGAGAGGAAGAGGAATAGGACATGGACAAGGTTTAGGAAGAGGAGGCTTCTATGGTACCTAATTTCATTGCAATGAAGAAGGTGATCATGATTACAAATGCCCTCAATGACAAGGAAGGATAGATAGGAGAGTTGATGGTCATACAAGGGTTGCTCATGTGGATGATGATGCACATTCATCACATTCAGAGGTTATAGAAAGGGGAGAGGTTTTGGTTAATGAAAGGGTCTTGTTGAGCAATGAGACTAAACTTGGACAAAGGAGGAGTTTGTTTCAGACTAGGTGCAAGTGTGAGGGTAAATGTTGTGATGCGATTATTGATGGTGGGAGCACTAAAAACTTGGTGTTAGAGGAGATGGTCTCAAAGCTAAAGTTCAAGAGGGAGAAACACCCTTGTACCTATTAGATTTCTTGGGTACAAGATGATCATAAGGTCTTGGTTAGTGAACAATGTTTGGTAAAGTTCAAGATTGGGAGTTATCATGATGATGCTCTCTATGACATCATCCCAATTGATTTCTACCATTTATTACTGGAAAGGTCATGGTAGTTTGATAGGTATGCTATACATGATGGTCATACAAATACATACTCTCTAACAAAGGATGGAGTTCACCACAAATTGAAGCCCTTGATAAAGGAGGGTTAAAAGGTATGCAGTAATGCTAGGGTATGTCTTGTTGATGGAAGAAAAATTTTGGATGGCATGAAACATCAACATGTGTGTTATCCTTTAATTCCTAGAAAGGATAAGGAAGGTAGTGGTGAATTTCCACTTGAATTTTTGGGTCTATCAAGTGAGTATGGCGATGTCATCTCTGATAATGTTCCAAAAGGGTTATCACCAATAAGGAAAATTAGTCATCAAATAGATTTAGTCCCTAGAGCTAGTTTTCCTAAAAAGGCTACTCATAAAATGACTCCTACTATGACTGAGGAGCTAAACATACAAGTTCAGGAGCTATTGAGGAAAGGTTTAATTCAAGAGAGCTCGATTCTAGGTGTAGTGCCTACAATTTTGGCACCAAAAAATGATGGAGAGTGGAGGATTTGTATAGACTCTTAGTCTATAAATAAAATAACCATCAAGTACCAGTTTCTTTTGCCAAGGATGGATGATCTTATGGACTACTTGAGTGGAGCTCAATACTTCAAAAAGATATATCTCAAGAATGGCTATCACCAAATACAGATATGAGAGGGAGATGAGTGGAAGATTGCATTCAAGACCAAGGAGGGTCTACATGAGTGGTTAGTCATGCCCTTTGGAATGACCAATGTGCCAAGCACCTTCATGTGACTTATGAATGAGGTACCAAATAAAATTTTGGGAAAATTTGTTAGTGTCTACCTGGTTGATATTTTGATTTTTAGTAAACCTTTGGATGAACATTTATTGCACATTCATAGTGTCCTTGAAAGGTTGAGGGAAGAGAAATTATTGATTAATTTGAAGAAGTGTAGCTTTGTTAAAAGGGAGTTAGTATATTTGGGGTTTGTTGTATTAGTTGAAGGTCTCAAAATGGACCTAGAGAAGGTGAAGGTCATCTTGGAATGACCTACTCCAAGGTCTGCCATTGAGGTGAGGTCATTCCATGGTCTGGCTAGTTTTTTCAGGAAGTTCATTAGGAATTTCAATAGTGTATGTACACCCCTAACTAAAATAATGAGGGGGGATAGAAAAGAGTTTAAGTGGACTACAAAAGCTGCAAGAAGTTTTGAATTACTGAAGAAGATGATGACAAAGCAACCTGTGTTACTACTTCATAATTTCAACAAAATGTTCCACATGGATTGCGATGCTAGTGGCAGTGCTATTGGGGATGTGTTGAGCTAAGAAGGTAAGCCTATTGCCTATTTTAGTGAAAAATTGAATGATGCAAAGAAGTATTTTATTTATGATTAGGAGTTCTATGCAATAGTTTAGGGCTTAAAAAAATGGAGGCATTATTTGTTGCCAAAAGAATTTGTCTTGTATATTGATCATCAAACATTGCAATACCTAAATAGCCAGGGTAAATTGAATTAGATACATTTGAAATGGGTAGAGTTTATGCAAAGCTATACATTTGTATTGAAGCATAGAAGTGGAAGGTCTAATAGGGTTGCAAATGCATTAAGTAGGAGACAATTTTTGTTGATAGAAAAGTAGGTTGAAGTGGTTGGTTTTGATGAAGTCAAGAATTTGTACCCTGAGGATCCTAACTTTGCAGAGGCTTGGAAGGCTTGTAAAGAACCTATTACTCTAGATAGGAAATAAATTGTGTATTCCAAGGAGTTCCATGAGGGAGAACTTGATCAAGGAGAAACACAGTGGAGGGATGGTAGGACACTCTGGTCGAGATAAGACCATTTCCATTATTAGTGAACATTACTTTTGGCCTAGGATGTAAAAATGTTTGTGCAAAGCTACCAAGTATGTCAAATAGCCAAAGGATTTAGTCAAAATACTAGACTTTATCAACCATTGCCTATTCCATCAAAGCCTTGGGAGGACATAAGTATGGATTTTGTTCTTGGATTTCCAAAGACAAAAATAGGTAATGACTTTGTATTTGTGGTGGTTGATAGGTTCTCCAAGATGGTTCACTTCATTCCATGTCACAAGACTCATGATGCAGTGCATATTGCATATTTGTTTTTTAGAGAAGTGGTGAGGCTACATGGTCTTCCAAAAAGTATCATTTCTAACAGAGATACTAAATTTGTTGGGTATTTATGGAGGTGTTTGTAAGAAGAAGTTGAAGATAGAATTGAAGTTCAATTCTACACATCATCCATAGACTGATGGACAAATAGAAGTAGTGAATAGAAGTCTCAACAATTTGCTAAGCTATTTAGTAGGAGATAAGCCCAAAGGATGGGATTTGATTCAACCACAAGCATAATTTTATTACAACAATTATGTGAATAGGAGTACTAGTAGATATCCATTCCAAATTGTGTATGGGAGTAGTCCAAGGACTGCACTAGAGCTGAGAAAGATGGAGCAAGGGGAGAGGACAAGTGTTGATGCAGATGACTTTTCTAAACATGTCAAAAACCTACATGATGAGGTACGTGCACATATTACCAAGATGAACCTACAATATAAAGGTAGAGCAAATCAAAAGAGGAGTTCTAAGGAGTTCCAAGTTGAAGATTTGGTTATGGTATACTTGAGAAAGGAATGATTTCTAGTGAGTACCTACAACAAGCTAAAGATGACGAAATTTGGTCCCTACAAAATTTTGAAGAAACATGATTCAAGAAATGCATTTGAGGTGGAGTTGCTAGATGAGATTCACATTTCTCCTATTTTCAATATTGTAGACTTAATATAATATCATGATGATGGTGTAGAGGAGGAACTGATGGTGAAACCATGCCCAATTCCTACTTCTAAGAAGGAAGAGATTGAAGAAATTCTAGATAGTTGTGTGGGCTAGAGTACCAGAAACAAGCAATATGAAGAATACTTGGTGAAGTGGAAAGGGCGACCAGTAGAAGACTTAACTTGGGTATCTACAACGAAGGTTGACCATTTGGATTTTCCTCCACTAGCTATAAAGTGACAGGGTCACTTTTCAATCTACCCTAGGTGTCTAATGCAAGGGCATCTAGTGGTGTAAGGGCAATCTTGTATCACCCAAAAATATGCTTAGTGTTAGTTTTTGATTAATGTGTCTTTATTTTTGGATACCCATTTGGGTCAAATAGAGATTCCAACTCTCATAGTTCCACTATTGGTTCTCTTGGTCAGAGTTTTTGAGCACCTTGGGATATGTGCCAACATAAAAAAAATATGTTATATTGTAATTGAGACATAATTATGATGAGTTAGAGTGTTTAAGTTGGATGGATTATTATAATTATAATTTAAAACACTCTAGAAAAAAAATTCAGGTCATAAGGCTTTCCAGTTTGAAAGTTATTGCAATTTAAAGTTTCCTAGAGACCCCCTAAGAGTGCTTCAAAATTAGTTTGAGGCATTAAATGGCCTCGTACATGCCTAACAGATGGGTGAAATGCATAGATGGTTTGTAAAGTTATAGAATGCTTGGAGATCTTTCCAAAAATGTAAACAATTCGTCAATCAGAGTCCCGAATCAAAAGTTATGCCTCTTGAAAGTTGGACTACCATTTCTAGATTCTTCTAATTTTACACCAACTTATAACATATTTTCTAGAACCTTCTATTTTATTAGTGGATGGAAAATGACATATTCTAAAAATTATTCCTAACCCTATACCTAATCTAGGTTACTTAAGGTCATTTCTGGTACTATAAAAGCAGCTTTGGTAGAGTTTGGGAGAAGGTATTGTGAGTAGGGTTTTTCTCGAGAATCAAACAACATTGTAAGCCCTAGGGAACACCATTGAGTCTATTTTCATTGTACCAATTGTAATATTATATCACTTTTAATAATAATATTCACCTTTTCCTATTGTGTTTATTTTTGTCTTGGGTTGTGCCTCCATCAGATTTGGTGAGAGGCTTCTGCAAGGGAATGAGCTTAGGCATACTCCATCTATCAAGCTACCTACATACCCATATCCATGAGATCAAGACCCTTGAACTACTCACTCTAATGAATATGTAGTTCTGATTTCTAATTGTTTTGATGTAGCAATATTCCTATAACCACTAGTGATCTTTACTCACCTAGTACAACTCTTCGCCATCATACACCCACTCAAGCAAATCAGGCAGTTTTCTATAATTACAATATTTTAATACCCTGATGCAACCTTTGTGCTATAGTTTATAGTTAATATAAGGTTAACATATATATGTCCTAACTCACTCCTTATATAGTTCAAGTGAAATAAACACATGAAAAATGAGAGAAAAAGAGGAATCTACTTACCAATAGACGTTGCCATTGCATCTTTGGCCATGCTACCTGTTGAGTGAGTTTTATTATTTTTCTGTTGTCCCAAGATTAGTCTATTTATATACATACATATACAGAAATCACAAGGGCATGACAATGAGATGTAGAGATTACAAGAGCACATCAACAAAATGCAACAATCACAAGGACACATACATATATACATATATATACATAGATATATACATACATACATACATATATATACATACATACATACATATATACATACATACATACATGTATATAAAGAGAGATCTTTTTTAAGATGCTAAGTGACTTACCTCAAGATCCTCCACAAAAATAATGCACACCAGAAAAAATGGGTAGAGTTTGCAAGAAATTTTACAAAAACATATCATAGCAAATATCTTTAGAAATAAACAAGCCATACCCCAATTAAATGGGTCTAGTTGTTGATTAGATGGGTTGTTATATATGTATATTTAACTAGGTTATGGCTTCTACAAGGGAATGATCCTTGTGATCATGACATTTACATAGAAGAAGAACTTTCTTCTTCAACTCCTTACACTCAAATATTCACTGAAGTTATTCTTCTAGCAGTGAGAATAGTTGCTACATATTCTTGGGAGCCAAGGCACCCTAAACCTATGCTACATTTTTTGGAGACATGGGAGAAGTTACTACCAACTTTAGTACTTCATAACATTTTGGATCATATAGTGGTGCCCAAATTAACAAGAATAGTAAATACTTGGGATCCTTGTAGGGAGAGCGCACCAATACATGCATGGTTACATCCTTGGCTTCTATTGTTGGCCCATCATATGGATTCATTATAAGTTGAGGAATGTACTTCATGCATGGAATTCAAGTGATGCATTTGCATATGCAATTTTATCACCTTATAAAATTATATTTGATCCTACTAGCTGGGAATTGTTGATTGTTCATTTTATTGTACCTAATCTAATGATAGTTCTACAAGAATTTTTAATCAACCTAGCTAATCAAAAAGTAGACCAATATAACTAGGTTATGGCTTGGGCATCTATATTCCCATTAATCATATGGTTTCAATGTTGGAGGCAATTTTTTTTCCACAATGGCAACACATTCTATAAAACAACAAGTGCTTGCACAATTTGGAGATAGATGAGTGATTGCATCATTGGAGCAACTAGTTGAGATGCACTGTAATCAAACAGGAGGAAATCAATGATAAACCAAACATATAATGAAGAGAAAACTTGAATGTTGAAATGCTGAAATGAAAGCTTGAAATAATGAAGTTTAATCATCTACCATGAGTGGATAGATATAATCCTCTCACTAAATACTCTTTGTTCATAGATCACATGAAAAATAGCCTCTCAACAATTTTAGTGCATTTCTATCCACTTGTTGGTCGGTTGAAGACGGGAGAATCTCATGGAAAAATACAAGCAATATTCCCTTGTAGGAAATAAATTGTGGGTGATGACTAGTAAAAATTAAGGTTATTACTAGAGATAGTCCATAGAAACAATACCAAAAGATCTATATTTAAGTCTACAAATGATTTCTAGTAACACTCCAACATATATGAAAGTCAAACTCATAATGAGACTAAAAAAAACAAAATCTACAAGATAATTTACAACATATACATCAAATCATAATATGAAATCTCTATCTACTTTACCATACCAAAAGACTTATAATTTACATATGAACCATTTCAAATTGTATGAAACTCATCTCCATTGTTAGATCATATAGAACTTCTAATCCTTTCATAACCTACACACATATGTATCGATTAAAGTTGTAATTAAGAAACTCATCTCCGTTAGAAAATCATAAACATGAAATCCCTTTACAACCCACACTACCAAAAGCTCTATTGAATCTACAAATGAAATACAACGTACCCACCAATTCAAAATTAGTTCTATAGTTAGAAAATAAAAAGATTTCCATTTATAACCCACAACACCAAAAGATAACACTCCCATTTCTAAATGTATAACCATACCCATAGGTTTCATCATCTAATACAAAATGTGATGGATTCTGATAATAAAATTAATAAAGAAATGAATATGAAAAATTAATAATGGAAGTCATCTTGAGGAACTTGTGAATGCTCTCGAAAAACATGTCATCAAAAATGTTCATGACCTTTTTTGCTTCTACATATTTTTGCATGAAACCTTACACACCTAGTGCTCATAAATGTCTACTTAGGAATGTTTTATTATTTCAATTTTGGAATATGTATACAACTAGATCAATTTTTCTATTGTGCCAAGATCTCTCTATGTATATATACACATATATATAAATATACATATACATATATATACACATATACATACATACATACATACATACATACATACATACATACATACATACATACATACATACATACATACATACATACATACATACATACATACATACATACATACATACATACATACATATATATATATATATATATATATATATATATATATATATATATATATATATATGTTGGGATTAAAGATAGAGTAACTAAGAGGGGGGGGCTGAATCAGTTACTCACAAAAATTAATCCACATATCCCTTAGATGTCTTAAAGATCTAGTTACTACTGATACTTGGTAAACAAATGTTGTAACTTGGTAAATTAAACTATTACTTATCTTCATGCATGTAACTACAAAAAAATGAACACAAGAGACACTAGATTTAACGTGGAAACTAAATATAGGAAAAACCACCAAGTAACTAGTCACCAATTTTTCACTCTTCTGAAGTGAGCCCTGTTAGGAGCCAACCCTGTAAAAGGTTACAATACACAGTGTTAGGTGTGACCTTGTTAGAGGATTTAATCACCCTATTATGAGTGGCCTTGCTAGAGGTCTTTAGAACAATTCAACTGAACTGTCACCTTGTTAGAGGATTCACAAAATGATTGTTAAACCAACTCTGTTAAGAGATTTGAAATCACTGCTACAATGGTTAGAAAGTAACAATGAATTGACGTAAATAAGATGCAACTAAATTCATTGACTACAGGTCTCCGTTTAGCATCATTAGATCCTCCTTGATCAAGTAAAACTTTACTACTCCTCAATGATCTCTGATCATCCGTCAAATTTGCTTCCACACTAATTAGTCCTCATATCACATTAATTCCACTTCCACTTTACTCACACTTAGAATTCACAACTTGACCTCTTAATTATACCATTTAGATTGTCAAGTTTGCCCATTTACATGTTACATTTTCCAATAATACATACATCAGTCAGCTACAAATATTGCTCTAAACAAATAAACGTCATTTCATAAAACAATGAAATCCTTTACTGGTCGACCCTGCTCGGTAAATACTGGTTCTAGAAATTTCCTAAGTTAACCTTCTTCACTTGGTTAACATTGCAATATCTGTAAAATCCTTTGGCTGCCAAGTTTACTTGGTGAGAACTAAATTCCTTCATGAGAGCTCGGTAAGAACTGCTTCTGCCACATTTCCTTTGATGACCGAGTGAGCTCAATAAGAACTGTTTCTGCCACATTTCTTTTGATGACCGAGTGAGCTCGGTAAGAATTGTTTACTTGGTAGATAATGCAAGTTTTCTTTACTAACCTTCTGGGTTTGATAGATTCTATCCTTTTTCCTCGCTAACCATCTGTGCTCGGTAGACTCTGTCATTTACCTTGTTGACCTTCTGAGCTTGGTAGACATTGTCCTTTGCCTTGTTGACCTTTTGAGCTTAGTAAACTCTATCTGATGACTGATATGACATTTGTGTGAGATCAAAGACAACACAAAATAGAATAATTGTATCCAAAAATCTCCCTCTTTAGCATTGATAGCAACACAACATGTCATAGTAGAATGAAATTTGAAAACAAGTCTTTTACTGACAGAATACTTCACTTTCTTCTTCAAATACAACAAACTCCCTCTTTCATAATAATCTCTCCCTCTTACACAAACTCTTATTATTTTTCAAATTTCATAAAGATATGATAGTATATTCTCCCTCTTTGACAACACATGCCAAAAACAACTCAAAACAACTGAATAGCATTGTACCTGATGTATTGATTCATATGCAATGTCTTCATTGGTTTGCTACATCAACTTATAGATCTCCAATTCTGTTCTTGTTGATGCATCACTAGAAATATATTTTAGTGAGCTTCAGATAGGGGAATGACCCCTAACTTACCTCTTAGATACAAGAATGCATCCTTAGGTAAAGGCTTTGTGAATATGTTAGCAATTTGTTCCTTTGTATGGACATATTCCAATCTTATTTCCTTTTCTTGCACCAATTCTCTAACAAAGTGATACTTTATGGCAATATGCTTGGTTTTTCAATACATCACTGAATTCTCGGAGATGTTAATTGCACTTGTGTTATCACAAAACATAACAATAGGTTCTTTGATTTCTTCCTTCATACCTTCCAGAAATTGTTTGAACCACATAATGTTTGAGCAGTTTACTGTTGCTGCAACATATTCAGCCTCTGCTATGGATTGAGATGTACAATTTTACTTTTTACTTGTCCAAGAAACCAACCTTTTTCCAAGAGAGAAAGCTCCTCCACTTTTGCTCTTTCTGTCATCAATATTTCCTACCCAATCTGCATTAGTGAACACCTTTAAATCCATATTTCCTCCAAGTTTATACCATAATCCATAATCTTCAGTTCCTTTTAAGTATCTCATGATCCTTTTGATTTTCATCATGTTATTTTCTTTTGGCTTTTCTGAGAATCTTGCTACAATTCCTACTGCAAGGGCAATGTCTAGTCTTCTATGCACTACATATTGCAACTTTCCACTCATAGATCTACACAATGTCTGATCCACTTCCTTTGATTCATCATCCTTGGTAAGTTTTAATCCAATTCACATAGGAGTCTCAACTGGTTTGCAGTCTTCCATACCAAAAAAATTTAGTATCTCCTTGATGTATTTAGATTGAGTGATGTAGATGCCATTCTTACTATTTTGAATTTGAAGACCAATAAAGAATTTGATTTCACCAAACATTGACATTTCAAATTCCTTGTTCATTTGTTCTAAAAATTCTTTGCAAAGATCATCATTTCCTGTGAACAAAGTATCATCTACAAATATTTCTTCCAAAACAATCTTATTATTTGGTCCTTCCTTTATGTACAAACTACTATTGTCATTAGTTCTTTGAAAACCAATCTGAATAAGAGAGTTATGTAATCTTTCATACCATGCTCTAGGGGCTTGTTTCAGACCATATAATGCTTTATGAAATTTGCAAACCATGTTCTTCTTGTTTGGATCAACAAAACCTTTAGGTTGTTCAATGTAAACCTCTTCATCCAATATGCCATTGAGAAATGCTGACTGGACATCCATCTGATAAACTTTGAATCTTTTGAATGCAGCATATGCAAGTAAGGTTCTGACACCTTCCAATCTTGCAATAGGAGAAAAAATCTCTCCATAGTCTACACCTTCTTCTTGAGAGTATCCTTTGCATACCATTCTAGCTTTGTTCCTTGATACCTTACCATCTTCATTTAGTTTGTTTCTAAATAGCCTCTTTGTTCCAATCACATTTTTGTCTTTGGGTCTAGGTACAAGAGTTCATGTTTTGTTTTTCTCTATCTGTTCTATCTCTTCATTCATAGCTTTAATCCAACTTTCATTGTCTAGTGCATCTTTGACATTTCTAGGTTCAAAATCAGCAAGTAAACAAGTGTCTTTCAACTGGCTTCTTGTCATTGTTCCTTCTGATTTATCTCCAAAGATTTGATCTGGTGCATGATGCTTTCTTACATACTTGGCTAACATGGGCTCCTTGCCTTTTGAATGACTTGCATTGTTATCCTTCTATGTTTCAACTTTTGGTTCTATTTTTAGTTGCTTGGGCTCGATAGACACTAACTCAGTAGCTTATGTTTGCAACTCGAGTTCTTACAGCTCGGTAGGTACTGACTCAGTTTGAACTTCTTGTGACTCAATTAATGAAGACTCTGGAGTTGAGGATTCCTAATTAATAGGTATACTTGGCATTGTATCAGGTTCAATGTAAAAAAATCTTTTGTAGTCTTCAGGTTCCTTTTTGCTTTCTTCTTCTATTCTTTTTGCAAACTCATCAACTTTCACATGTGCACTTTCTATGACTTTGTGCGTAGATAAGTTCAAACATCTATATGCTTTGCTTTTGCAAGAGTATCCCAAAAATATTCCTTCATCACCTTTTACACCAAATTTACCTTTTATAGATTCTTTCAAAATGTAACATTTGCTTCCAAATACTTTTAGATACTTACATTGGGTTTGTAGCCATACACAACTCATAGGGTGTTTTGAATGAGTCCTTTTTCAGCTGTACTCAGTTCAAAGTATGAACTACAGTGCTGATAGCTTCCTTCCAATATTTAATAGCAATTCTTTTCTCAATCATTAAGGTTCTTGCACAATCCATGATAGATCTATTTCTTCTTTCTGTTATTCCATTTTGTTCAGGAGTTCTAGGTGTTGAAACCTATCTTTTGATTCCCCTTTCAATGCAAAAGTTTTTGAACTCATGTGAAATGAATTCACCACCTCTATTAGACCTTAAGCATTTTAGTTTTTTGCCTATTTCCTTTTCTACTCTAGCCAAATACCATTTGAACTTTTCAAATACTTTTGATTTCTCTCTTAGGTACATGATAGTCATCATTCTTGGATAATCATCAACAAATAGAATGAATAATTTTTCACCAGTATAACTTTTAATGCCAATAGGTCCACATAAATTAGTATGCAAAATTTCTAGAACTTCTTCAGTCTGATAGTTCTTGCTTTTAAAACTAGTCTTTCTCATTTTACCAATTTGACAATTTTTGCATAGACCAACCTCAGGTTTCTTTATGTTAAGAATACCTCTTACTTTCCTAAATTTACTGATCTTTATCAAGTTGTCAAAGTTTACATGACATAACCTCCCATTCCATAACCAACTTTCTTCAATTTGAGCAATGAAACATGAACATTCACCAATTTCAAGATAAAATAAGTTACCTTTTGTTTGAGTGCTTGATCCAATCAGCTTTCCTTTGCCATCCAACAATCTTGCTTTTCCATGTATAAATTCCACTTTGAATCCATTATTGAGTAAATGTGCCACACTCAAAAAAATGTTGCTTTAGTCCTTCTACCTAGTATGCATTATCACATACAAGTTCCTTGGTTAGTGAGATTCTTCCTTTTCCTCTTATACAACAAGGTTCATTGTTACCAAATCTTACACTGCCACCATCGTAGTCTTCAAAGTATTCAAACTTAGTTTTATCACCAGTCATGTGATGAGAAAAACCACTATCTATGATCCATGTATCATTTTTTCTCATATGAGAAATGAGTGACATTTCTTCATCATTATCAGACTCATCTTTCACAGCAATGTAGACAATTTCATCTTCTTCTTCATTATCAGAATCATTAGAATCTTTAGCCATGAAACATGTTTTCTTACCTTTATCCTTGAATGATTTGAAGTCTTTCTCTCCGTTGTACTTGTGACCTTTCTTCTCATCCTTGTTCTGCTTATTTGGGCACCTAGCAGTAATATGTCCAATTTCTTCACAAGAAAAGCAGATTAGAGGAACCTTACCTTTGTATTTCCCTTTGCCTCTTGAATATTTTCTTGCTAGTAGAGCTTCAACCACCTCAAGATCACTATCTAAACTTTGTTCTGATTCTTCATCATTGTCTGATTGTGGATCCTTCATCTTTTTCCATTTTTCTTTGAGTGAAAGCTTGGCTTCAAATGTTGATTGAATGTTCTTGATAGCTGGAACATAATTGGCATAGTTGTCTAGCTCAAATGCTGTCAATCTTCCAACTATGGCCTCTAAATTTATTTTATGATTTGCCTCACATATTCTTTCTTGAATTGCAGAGACTTTGATTGCATAAATGGGAAGTAGATTTCTAAGAACTTTACTTATAATTGTCTCATCATTGATATCTCCTCCAGATGCTTTGATTGTACTAACACATGCTTTAACTCTTTCAACATACTTTGCAATGTTTTCATCCTCTCTCATCCTCATTTGATCAAATTGTCCTCTCAAACTTTCTACTTTGTCTCTTCTCACATTATCACCTCCTCCATAGATCTCTTTCAGCTTGTTCCACATTTCAAAGGTAGTTTTGTAATCCTGGATGTCATCAAATTCTTCATAACTCAGAGAAGATGCTATATCTATCATCATGTTGTTGTGAGCCTTCTTTTCAGCAATATCATTGATAGATAATGTACCAGAAGGTTCTTCATATTTTTCATCGAGGTACTTTAGCCATGTATCACCAATAGAAGCCAGATGAAGCCTCATCAATCCTTTCCATGCTGAGAAGTTGTCCCTGTTAAGTCTTGGAATTTCCCTTTTGTAAGACATCATGATCTTTAGCTTAGATCCTTGAAATCTCTTCCTGTAAGCACCAAAAGCTCTGATACCAATTGTTGGGATTAAAGATAGAGTAACTGAGAGGGGGGGGTGAATCAGTTACTCATAAAAATTAATCTACAGATCCCTTAGATGTCTTAAAGATCTAGTTACTATTGATACTCGATAAAAAAATGTTGTAACTCGATAAATTAAACTATTACTTATCTTCATGCATGTAACTAAAAACAAAATGAACATAAGAGACACCAGATTTAACATGGAAACTAAATATGGGAAAAACCATCAAGTAACTAGTCACCAATTTTTCACTCTTCTGAAGTTTTCCCTATTAGGAGCCAACCCTATTAAAGGTTACAATACACACTCTTAGGTGTGACCCTGTTAGAGGATTTAATCACCCTATTAGGAGTGGCCTTGCTAGAGGTCTTTAGAACAATTCAACTGAACTATCACCTTGTTAGAGGATTTACAAAATGGCGGTTAAACCAACTCTGTTAAGAGATTTGAAATCACTTCTACAATGGTTAGAAAGCAACAATGAATTGGCATGAACAAGATGCAACTGAATTTGCTGACTACAGGTCTTTGTTTAGCACATTAGATCCTCCTTGATGAAATAAAGCTTTGCTGCTCCTCAATGATCTCTAATCATCTTTCAAATTTGCTTCCACACTAATTAGTCCTCATATCACATTAATTCCACTTCCACTTCACTCATACTTAGAATTCACAACTTGACCTCTTAATTATATCGTTCAGATTGTCAAGTCAGCCCATTTACATGTTACATTTACCAATAAACCATACATCATTCGGCTACAAATATTACTCTAAACAAATAAATGTTATTTCATAAAACAATGAAATATTTTATTATAGTCGACCTTGCTCAGTAAATACTACTTCCAAAAATTTCCTTAGTTAACCTTCTTGACTTAGTTAACATTGCAATATCTGTAAAATCCTTTGGCTACCGAGTTTACTCGGTAAGAACTGAATTCCTTCATGAGAACTCAGTAAGAACTACTTCTACCACATTTCTTTTTATGACCAAGTGAGCTTGGTAAGAACTATTTCTACCACATTTCCTTTGATGACTGAGTGAGCTCGGTAAGAACTGTTTACTCGGTAGATACTGTAAGTTTTCTTTACTAACCTTCTAGGTTTGATAGGTTTTGTCCTTTTGCCTCATTGACCATCTAAGCTCGGTAGACTCTATCCTTTACCTTGCTGACCTTCTGAGCTCATTTGACACTATCCTTTTCCTTGTTGACCTTCTAAGCTCAGTAGACTCTATCTCATGACTGATATGACATTTGTGTGACATCAAAGACAACACATAATTGAACAATTGTATCCAACAATATATACATGCATACATACATATACATAAATAATAGTAATACATGTATTGTATTTTCATTTGCTTTACCATTGTTTATAAGAGTGTTTCAAGGTTGGGAACCACTTCAACATCCTTTGCATGGTTTAGAGATAATGTCATTGTGGTAGAGGCTTCTACAAGGGAATGAGCCTTGTGAGTTAACATATAATGTCTTAAAATAGTTAAGTGCTACCTAACTATTTCCAAGTCATCTGCACACTAGAGGCATAGTCTACCTACTAGGCTACCTAAATACCTGCATCCATGGGATAAAGACCCTTGAACTACTCATTCTAACAAATATGTAGTTCTAATTTCTAATTGTTTTGATGTAGTTGTATTCCTATAACCATTGGTGAACTTTACTCACCTAATAGAACTCTTTGCCATCATACATCCCCTTGGGCGAATTAGGTAGTTTTCTATAACTATGCAATCTTTGTGTTGTAGTTTATAGTTAAAGAAAGGTTAAATTGTATACATCCTAAATCACTCCTTATATAGTTATGTTTAAAACTTGGTTTTGAAGCACATGCTCCTTTTGTTAAATGTAAGGTTCATCCAAGAATGTCCTCATTACCTCCTACATAAAATGAATCCAATATTAGAAAATTCCCTTAAGAAATAATAGTTCAAGTGAAATAAACACATGAAAAATGAGAGAGAAAAGGAGCAATCTACTTACCAATAGATGTTGCCATTGCATCTATGGCCATGCAACCTATTTAGTAAATATTCTCGCTATTCAACAAGATGATATTTGGGAATTATATTTTGATGGATCTAAATGTAAGAAAGGATCTGGTGTTGGTATTATCTTAAATCCTCCTACGAAAAATTAATCCCTTCATCAAAAAAATTAACTTTTCCTTGTACTGACAACATTGTAGAGTATGAAGCTCTTATAGCTAGTTTATGAGAAGCTTCATCCCTTAACATCAAACACTTGCAAATATATGGATATTCACAATTTATTGTTAAACAAGTTAAAGGAGGTTATCAAACTAAGAATGATAAAATGAAAAAATATAGATATTTGCCTCTTGATGTGCTTTCACAATTCTCTTCTTATACAATACAAATCCTACCTAGAAAAGATAATTGACATGCGGACACCATGGCAAGCGCCACTTCTTTGGTGTTTCTTGAAAATAATGTGGAGAAATTTCAATTTACTATAAAAACTCTAACCTTGCAATTTCTAAAAAGATTGCCTCTAATTGTTTTAACTTGCATTTGGATGAATGGTATTCTCACATTTTTCATTTTTTGAAAGATGATACTTTTCCCAAATCAGAAACAAGAAACACATGTAATTGTATTATGAAGCTTGCAGTGCATTACATCATTTTAGGAGATATGCTTTACAAACACTCCTATGAAGGATTTTTATTAAGATGTCTCAATAGAATTGAAAAATTTATAGCTTTGGGAGAAGCTCATTCTGGTTCTTGTGGAGGGCATTTTGGTGGAAAATCTCTGGTATAAATTACTTAGAATGGGATATTATTGGAATATGATGGAGCAAGATTCTTTTATGTTTGTTAAGAAATGTCTTCAATGTCAACAACATAATATTTTGATTCATGCTCCTGCTCGTGAGCTTCATAATCAAGTTTCTCCATGGCCTTTTAGTATTTTGGGTTTTGGTCCTATTGGAAAAATACTTAGATTCTAACTGCTACTGATTATTTTACGAAGTGGGTTGAATTTGTTCCTATTCATTCAATAATTATAGATGTTATTTGCTATTTCATCCTTAATAATTTCTTAACAACCTTCAGTGATAGTTTCAAATAATGGTACTTCTTTCAAAAACAAAGAAGTCACAAAATTCTTGGAGAAATATCGAATTCAAAATAAATTTTCAACTCTTTATTATACTCAATCTAAGGTCAAGCTAGAGCATCAAATAAAATTATTAAAAAGATTTGGCAAAAAATTGTCAACAAGCATGTGAAATATTGGCATACTCAATTGACATATGCTTTATGGGCTTATAAGACAAGTGCTCATACTACCACGGGTACTTCTCCTTTCAAACTCATTTATGGTACTGACCCTATTTTTCCTTTCAAATTAGAAATACCTTCTTTGTGTGTTTCATTTCATGGGGTAATTGATAAAGATACTTTTCGAGAATAACCTTTACAAGACTTAGAAATGTTGGACGAACAATGAATACATGCATTAGAACATATAAAATCTTATCTTAAATCTTTACAGAAGCAATATAATCATAAGGTAGTGGATTAAAGAATGCAAGAGAAACTTATCAATGTGTTATGACTTTGATTTTTCATGATTACATCCATAAGATTCTTGAAGACTATGTGGGTGATAGTTTAGTAAAGTCATTACAAAGAGAAGATCAAGTTACTATTTTATGAGAAATATTTGAATGGATTAGAATTTAATAGGATATGCATGTATCCTTCAGAACCTCAGATACAAAACTCCTCCACTCCACTACGCTAGTTGTAGAATAAAAGTTACATTTATCAATTTCAGAACCTCAAATACAAAACTCCACTCCACTACACTAGTTGTAGTATAAAAATTACATTTATCAATTTCATACTTCTTTTTCAAATCAATTTACATATTTAATTATATTTCATACCTCATTCTCCTTCGTGGATGTCACTAAAAGGTCTGGATGGTGGGGACATGGGCCTTCTACTCTCTTCACAGTCATTGTGTCTAGGCCTCACCTATGGTGTCTCTGTGTGGGCACATGGGGGCCTTCAATATCTCAGTGGTAATATGAAATAAATGTGTACATTTGCACCAATATTACCTGCTAGGGGCATGTCCTTTGCTCTATTCCCTATTCTATCCTCTGCTCTCTTCTCTCTCTCCTCCTCCATGGGCTCTCCCTTAGAGATGTGCTCCTCCTCATCTCTGATGTCCTCATCCTCCTTTGTTGTACCATTGTCCTAGTGTGTCCTCTCTTAAACACCTAGATAATCCTTAGGGAAGATAGGACAAGAACCCTATAGACTCTAGTACTTGATGTAATCTTGGCTCATACCTGAATAGGTTATATCTAATGGTACCTCTATATCCTTTGTATCATCAGCATCACTATCCTCTATATCTACTGTTGATGGTCGGTTTATGGGTTTGGGTCTCTAATAATACCTTGTCAGATGTGTATAGTGAGCTACTACTCTAGGGACTCCTTGTACTAGACCAAATGGTCTCATCACTTGATCATAGTAATAAGGCACCACTATATGATTCAAATGACTCTCTAGTAGCTTTCACTGTTGTGAGTATCTCATTTGGAATTGAATATCAGGCCACTTTTTCATCTGGCAGTAGGGTCTCCATATCACATCTACACTAGGAATGCAATCTAGAGATACTCTCCAAAATAAGATATCTCCAAACTGCTAGGCATTCTTCAGTGGATAATCAAAAACTCTAGTTGTGCTCACATCTACCATCACTGGGATACCCTATGGATGTTTACATGTAAAGTGCTTGATTAACCAAATTTGTAGAAGAGTGCATATAGAAAAACTCTCTCTCTAATATCTCACCAACTAGCACAACTCATGGTATAGCTAAGCTAGCATGTTGTGACCCAATGAGAATACAATCCTCTCACTCTCCATCCTCTATATAATGTGAGTAAGCGATGTCAAAAATATAACACCCTTTGAGTTGAGTAACAAAACCAAGGATACTATACCAAGAATCACTCTATGTACTAGAGGACTAGGGCTTGATAATATGGATAATAGGAGAACATGATCTGATCAAGTCCACATATGGGGAATGTGTCCCAAGAAATATTACTTGTCTACAAGGATCTCCTCAGATACTTGTGCTCTAGGTCTGATGATCTCACCTCAGACTAAAAGCCACAAGATCTTGTAGATAACCTCTAATATAACTATGATCTCTCCTAAGGGAAGATGAAAGGAGCATGTCTCCTCATCCCACCTCTCTATAAGAGCCAATAACATGGCTTGATGTAATCTAATCTATGGTAGGACTGCTACCCAGTATAGCCCTACATCTCTCAGCAGTTGTATATCATCTTCATCCAACTTAGACAATCTCTCATTGATGGTAACAAGAAACTCTCCAAAGGGATTCTCTTTGATACTAACCATATACTGTCAGCACATATAAATAGCATATTAGTCTTCTATATCATCAAATCTATAAATTGAACTTGACTAGGTCAAGGTCGACCTTACTAGGTCAAGATCAACCTTGCTAGGTCAAGGTTGACCTTTTTTGGTCAAGGATGACCTCATCCAAGAATTAGTGAAAGTCTACTGGTCTATGTTGACATTTATGGGATAGGTTTGACCTTGCCTTCAGAAATCACATATTTGGAAAGTACAAAATAAAACAATAGAAAACTCACCTTAGGAAGTGGTTTTCTAGTAGCTAGGTACTATCTCAATAGCTCCATTCATGTCACTCAAAGTTCTCTCCTTGGCATCTTTCTTCCTCGTTTCAAATCTTAAATAGGTAAGAATGAGTAAGTATGACTTCCTTTTCATTATTTATAGGTAAAATTAGGGTTTATTTTAGGTTTTAGTCATGGTAAACTCAAATTCCTCTTGTCTCATGCATTTAGATAGACATTCACTCTTTTCATCATAACTTGAGCTAGGTAACTCCATTTTCAGTGTTGTCAATGGTGTTGGAAACATGATTTAGATAATAAGCTCCTTGAATCAATTTAGGAAGGTTCTAAATTCTTCTAACTGGTTTAAGGAAGAACTTTTGAACAAACTGCATATTCAATGCTCAGAGTTATCACCTTGTTTCACCCTTTAGAAGTAGAAAGCCAAAATAAGGGGCATAAGGGGCTTTGTGCACTTCTCAACTGTAATTTAGTAAGCTTTAGGTGGTTTATGGATTTTCATTAACCTTGTGTGTTGTAGTTTCTAATAGTTTTTTGCAAGCACTATACATTGAGGACTTGGCTATATCCTTTTTATTTACTATGATGTTTTATTACTTTAGCTTACATATTCACATAGTGTCATATTTGAGGTAAATTGGAGGCTAAATGTCTCATCTTAAAATGGAAGAGCTTCCATCTTGGTAGGTTTAGCACCCTCTTTAGTACATTTATCATGATATATTTGCATTTAGGATTTATTATGCGCTTGATTCCTCTATTTTTGGTGAAATTAGGGTTAGGATCTCAAAGATTCTCCTTAATTTCCCTCTTCTAGGTAGGATTTAGGAATAAGTCATCCTAGCCTTCATCATATTAATTATAGGATTTTGTGCCTATTCTTGGTATTCAATCCTACTCTGACATCATTTCTAGGTTTCTAGGTATCCTCGAGACTTTCTACTTTCTACTCTAGTTGGGTTTTGACTCCTAGGTTGACCCTGACCTAGGTCAAGGTTGACCAAGTTAACCCTAACCTAGGGTAGGATTGAGGTCATCCTTGACCTAGGTCTTCAAGATTTGATCCCCCTTTTCAGATTTTGGTCCCAGAGGACCCTGAATTCAATGTCAGGCTTTTGAATTTGAATGCAAAAAGGGTTTAATTCAAGATTCATTTAATTATTATCCCTCTTTAGTTGGTTATTGTGATTGGACCATAATTTGAGGTGAAATTTGAATTATGATTCCTCACATTACTCTAGGAGCCTCACCTTGAAGCCTCTATATAAAGACTCTCATTTGCATCTTTCTACAACTAGAGAACATGAACATGATAAGTAGAAGGACAACCAGAATCAAGAGATGATGATATGGAGATTCAAGATTACAAGAGAATGATATAGAAGATCAAGCTATTGTGGATATCGAGCATTTTTATACCATTGTGAACATCTATTTGGAGAAAGAGAGATCCAATCCTCCTTGATCCACCATTATCGATATTCAAGCATTCAAAGATACAATCATGGGGTAGAAATTATGGATTATGAGTTTGGTAGGATTACTTTATCCTTAGGAGTTTGGTATGATTTCTTATCTTATTCAAGTCTATGCATTTCTTTCTCCTACATATATATTCATGTTAGGGTTTCAATCGAGTAGATTAGATCTTGGCATTACACATTCAATACACACAAATTCTATTATATCTGGCTATTCATGGAGGTAAAAATCACCAAAATGGGGGATTAATTAAGGTAAAACCCTATATAGCCACCCCAAAACCCTATTTTCAGATATATGTAGATGTTGTTTCAAAGGTTAAAGTACAATTTTGGATATCCTTTTCAAAAAACTTCTAAGATCCGCAAATAAAATTTTCATCAAAGTAGAAAAGGTCAAGGTCAACTTTTTGGGGCACAATTGTACCCTACCAATAGGGTCAAGGTCGACCTCCCTTCAAAAACACAAAAGATTTATGGGTTTTTTCTATTTTGACATTTCCAATTCGAAATAGATTGCAAATTTTCCAGAAACTATGTACAAGCATCAAAAATAGGTATTTTCATATTGGCTTCGTTTCAAGGTATGTATCTTATCTTGTCAAATTTCAATCATTTCTATTACTTATTTCATATCAACTCTAAGACAAATAAATAAATAGTGGTGAATGTCCTATGCATTGTTAAAGATGCATTTTTCCTCTATTCAGTTGCAATGCTCGGTCAACATAGACACTTTTACCAATACTCAATAACCTTTCACAAATTTGTTCTTATGCATAATATATATAGATATGAACTTTTGGCACATTTTCATATAAGGAACTAATGTAGGATATATCAATTAAGTATACATTTCCATACATACCTCTCCTGGTTAGTTTGAGATGACATGATCACCTTCTCCATTGGATTGGGTGACCTCGACTCCATTAGCTCCATTATTTTTATCTTCTATTTTCTTTTTCCATTTCTGGTTCATTTCATTCCTAATTTTCTCAATGTCCACTTTTCCTTTTCCATTTTCCTTTGTTTGGTTTTTTGAATGTACTTAATTCCTGCAATTATTTCTTCAATGTCCAAACTTGTGACATTTGGAACATGCATTGTTAAGTCCATAATTCTTCCTCTGATTTGTCTAGTAGGGTTTTTTCTGTGATCTACATTCATATGATCTAAGACCATATGTGTGATAGTTATAGCAATATTCTTCAAATCTCAGTGTAGTATATGTATTCCTCAGTCTTGACCTACACTCATGTATTTCATGTCCTTGTTTCATGCAGTGAAAATAGTAACTAGTAGACTTAGGTTTAGAATTTGGCATACCATGTTTTCTTCTACAAATATTTACAGTATGACCAAGTTTTCCACAATGATAGCATGTTTTTTGTCCTTTGAATTTGCATTCCTTATTTCTCCATTCTTGGATGATTCTCCTTTTATGGCATATGAATGTCTTGACCCATTAGAACAGCTTGATGAACTTCATAAGTTCTTCAAAGTACTTCATTGCCTGCTTGGTTTTTTTGAATCTCCCCATGGATTCTTTCTTAGTTTTCAATTCATTCTTCAATATGTCCTTCTATAATTTTAGATTTGCAATTTCCACATCCTTGTGATTCAATTTCCTATTTGCAAGCATTAGTTGATTCATCATTTCTAGTTGAGTGTTTGTGAGCTTTTTCACATTTGATATCCTTTCTTCAAGTATTGTAATCATTACCCTTTTGTCTTCTTCATCCATAGTCCTATCTTCTTCAACTTTCTTCTTTTGTTCAATCACTTCACATAATCTTACTCATTGGATTTCATGTTTTCTTTTTAGTCCTCTTATTTCTTCATTCAAGAGTTTATTCTTGTTAAGTATATTAGTAGATGCTTTGTCATTTGGATTGATTGATTCAAATAGTCCTTCAATCTCAACTTCTTCATATGAAAGCTACTTTAGCTAGATGGAAATTTCCTTTCTCCTTTTTAGAGAATCCTTCATATCTTGTATTGTCTTCTCAAGTTTCTGCAATATGAGTTGTATACCAATCACTTGATTGTCAATAACCTTATCTAGTTTGAATGCCTCCATCTCCAAGATCTAATCTTTGAGATATTAAGTTTCTCTTAGAGAACTAGTTCTATGAGATCAATTGTTGATTGATGGAGTAATAAACATGATAAACTAGATACTGAGAGGGAGGGTGAATCATAATCTTTAACACTATAAACTTTTCACCAATTCATTCACACATATCAATAACTTATGCATGTAAAACTTGTAATGTAAATATGTGGTAACATATAAATTTGATCAATCACATGCATGAAAATAAAAACACAACACAATATTTGTTACCTAGAAACTCTTTAAGGTGAAGGTAAAACTATGGTGGGATGACACCCACAAATCTTCACTACTACAGTAATAAAGTTAACCAGTTAAGGTTAAAATGTTTGATCATAAGTTATGATCTACCCTATGAGTATTTTGACCTATTAAAGGCTTAAGAGATTGCTAGGTCTCACCTTTTTAGAGGATTTAACACTTACAAAAAAGTAAGGACTCTATTAGGATATTTACAAAGATCTGCTAAGACCACTTTGTTAAGAGATTTACCTTGATTCAAGTTGATTAAAACTAATACAATAACTAACTCTCAATTTTCTCTAAAAGCTGATTTTGAGTCCTCTACTTGCTAACTGATCCTCTCCTCTAATATAATATGCTTTTCTTTCCCTTTCACTTCATTGCCATGACTAGGTCACTTTCTCTGTTAGATGATAATAGAACCCTTCACTGATTATTTCTTATCTATTCTCAATCCTTCTCTTTCATATTACTTCTTGTTCACATGCATACACCTCTCTATCTTTGCTCTTACCCTGCATTCTTATGATCTAGGTTAAGATTATCACTATTTAAAGAGTTTTGTAAATGTTTTTGCTAGATGATTCCATGTTTTGTCTCTTCATCTTGATTGTTGAACACACAACATAGGGATCTATGATCCATGTCGTGTAAATGTTATGTAATCAACCTCTATAAGTGTTAAATGGTTTTTAACAACCTCAACAAAATTTAAATATTCCTTCCAAGTCAACCTGATTATCATTTTGCCTCAAACATTGTTGCATTCCTAACTTTAATGTAAACTCTACATTGCTCGATCTTTATTGTTTCCTAATGTTTGGCATTATTGTTGCTTAGTTTATATTACCTTTCTGATACTCAACATGTATTATGCTCAACACACACTATATAACTTAGCACTTGCATATTTATAATTTTCTCAATTGCTAATGAGCTTGATTTGTATAGAAATTAATCTATGACCAAAAACTTACTTAGCTCCTATAGAGCTTGGTACATACTCGCTTATGTAAATGACTCGGCCTTTTTAGAGTAGATCAGTAGTTTTTTATGACCATCTGACTCTTCCTTTTAAATGACTAAGTGGTTGACACTAATTGACAACAATGGTTAAAGATACCAACAAGTATGCCCATTCGATCCTTATCACGCCTCTTTCATGTTTTGCAGGTCGTGTTTGCCTAGTTGCTTTTCTTTTATGGGTTCTACTTTCCTAGTTTCCTCATTCCTTTGTGTTTTGTTTTTGCTTTTGCCTTTTTGCATAATATTTTTTATGGTGTGCAATTTTTTTTCATTCTGCTTGCACTTGTGTTTTCTCTTTCTTTAGTTGTCTTCCACATGGGCAGAGTCACTTTGGCTCCACACCTGATGTTTCATTGCACTAGTTTTGTAGGTTGTTAGTGAGATGAACTTAATAGTAGGAAACATGGGTTCCTATAAAATGAAACTAGGTTTCATAGTGTAAAATTTATCTCTAAGGTGAGACATAAGCAATCTCTTGTTCAGTGTCTTTGTTATGATGGTGTGAGTTCCTTGCTCCTAGCATTCTGAGCACTTTCTCTAATAGAAGATGGTCTCTACCATCTAGGTACTTGTTGGGTGGTCATTATGCATGAGGTCAACTATAGGAATCCATTGTGAAATTTCTCTCTTAAAAATCTAATCTTTTGGGATCAACTCCAAGGTTTAGTGTTTGTCATGCGATGTACCAAAATCTGCTCAATTGAAGATAAATGTGATTTTTCATGAGGAGGCCTTTGCTAGTTCTATTATGATTTTGGAATGAAGTAAAATTTGTTCACTATATCAAAATAACACACAAAAGAACAATGTTTTTCTATTTTCTATTTTTCAACGAATGCAATTTAACAATGCAACTAAAATGAGTTCCTATTCTAACAAGGGGTTAGCAAAGAAAATAATAAAACTAAAAGCAAATAACATGAAATTCAAAGAAAATAACGTGAAATTGAAATCCTAATGGACATAAGCTACAAAAAAAAACATGTTGCAAGTTAAAATTTTGAAGAAATTGGTAGGAAACTAATGAAAACAAGAGTAGTGCTTCCTAGAGTTCACTGATGCAATCATCGATGAGAAACTTTAACAATTGTATGATATTTCACCTTTCATCAAATTGCAAGGCCATGAAAAGTGTGCTCATGCAAGATGAAAAGCTATGCAAACACAATTCAATGATCTCTTCTCTAGCTAGATACATTAGTCAAATTCATAAATCTGTAGCAAACCCCAGAACTAAAAGATCGCATAACAAAAAACAACACAATAAACCTTTGGCTCAATCACAATCTCATGAACAAAATTCACAAAACAATGACACATTTAGGCTAGAATCACTACACTCCAAATGCAAGCACCAAAAGCATAATTTTATTGCATAATAACAGCAGCCCCTGTTACATATTATAATGGGGTATTTATAAGAAATCATCTCCTCAATTTGTGTTGAGAGCAAGAGATATCTTCATGCAATAAAATGCTTTTAAAACATTAAACAAACTAAATATATACAATCTAACAGTTAATCTAGTGCTTAGAGGGACTCCATCCATATTTTATTCATTAATTGGATGCATGAGCCCTTTACATGTCAAAACAAATAAAATATGAGAGAAGAAATAGGAGGAAGCCTTTAGTTGAAGTGTGAGTGTCAAGACGTGTAAAAAATAGAAGCTAGTCCTTTACTAGGTGTGTGTCAAAGTTAAACTATTGTTAGAATGCATTCCTAATGCATGGAAAGTGCTATTTTTGGAACAATAAATTAACTATTAGTGCACCTCTGAATTGCAAAGCTATGGAGCTATAGACCTCGATAGGGTCAAAATCTCAAAATTTTACTGGGTGTCAAAATTGAAATTTTGGCATCTGGGTTTCGTTCATCTTCATCCCAAAGCTATGTTTGGATGTTTGCCCTTGAATTTCTCTATCATCTCAGAAATTTTAGCTACATCTAGAAGATCTAAAGCCTCATATTTATCTTTCACCTTCTATCTATAATTGTCTACCTCAATCTGGGTATCAGCAAAATCCCCGAGTTTGGTATCCAATTCTAACAATGCTTCTTCAGTCCTAAAGGCTTGTCGGATGTCCTCATCATCAACAACCTCCACAAAAATCTTCTTGAAATTATCCACTACTGTCTCTACAAGTAACAAATTTTCTCATTCCTCATCTTCAAAAATATCCAAGCATGCATCACTGTAGTGTCTCTCTGCTTCCAAAATTTTCTCTCAGGCTTGGTCCTTGAGCCAATGAATTTCCTTGTGTAATTCTCCCATTACCTTATTGCTATCCACTATCTTTTCTATCCAATCATCAATCATATCTAATTCTTCTCTAGTATATACATCAATCAAAACCCAGTATCTTTGGCCCTTTATGGCTTGTAGAGTCTGCAAATCCTTACTCTAGGCCTGTACTTCATCCATAATACTGAAGTCCTACTTCAAAATTGTTATGATTTTATTCACATTCTCATACATAGCATGTAGTAACTTCAAATTCCCTATGATGATCATAACACCTTTCTCCTCTAAACTTTCTTGCCACTCCTGACAAGCCTTGAAAAATGGGTCAAGTTGCACACCTCCCCCTTCTCTGAGTATAGTATTCAAAGTTTTCTCGGGGTGCTCAGGATCAAGAGGACTGACAACTTTGGCTAGATATCTTTTTAGGATATCAACTTGCCTTCGAAGTGCTCGGAGTTCAATCTCATCTTGCTCCATGTGCTTTAGAACCTCTTTGACTCCTATAGTCATCATTTGTTGGGTTGAATCCTATGTAAACCTTTCCCCAACATAACATCCTTTAATTCATAATCCTTGAGGCTAAGGCCTTTTGCATCTATTCCTTTAGGAGGGAGAGCCACTTGTGCAAGTAAATCATGGTTCTTTATGCTGGTGACAAATGCCAATGGTGTTGCCTCATGTGATGGAGACTTAGGTTTATTCAGAATCTCTATAATGTCATGTCTTCCTTTGAAGCATGGAATTGAGGCTTAGTACTCCTCATTATTTCCTTTTAGATCCATCAAGGGATGTGTCCTACTGAAGACCTGGCTCTTGATGATGAAGGAGTATGTTCTGCAATTTCCTTCCCTTTGTCGCTCCTACTCAGAGTTGTACCCTGTTGAGAGGGCTCTTCTTCTATAGCCTTAGTCTCAGTAGACCCTATAGCCTAAACCTTAGTGTCTTGGGAATGTGGTTGAGAATATTCCACCATTTTTCCCTCCTTTGGTACTTCATCGGTCACCCTTTGTTCTGGTTGCTCCTTGGATGATGGTTCCTTTTGAACCTGCTCTTCCTCTGAACTATGAGGTGGAGGAGTCACCTAGCCCTGTTCTACCATTGTAACTTATGGTGGAAATGGAGGAGTAAGATCAGAACCCTGTGTATCTAGTGGCATTTGTGTCTAGTCTTCTTATTGAGGTTCACCTATAGGGGTGTCTCTGATCTTATCCCTGATCAAATCTATACCTATGGCCATGAAATCAAAATTTGACATTGAGAAAACATCATCACCCTCTACACTTTTCTCGTCCACCCACTGCTATACTTCATCTTTCAAAGAAGAGAGTTCTAAGAGTTCTACTTGAGTGGATGCCAAGGTGCCCATGGCACTCTTTCTCCTTTGCAACTCTATGGCTCTTGCTAGTTGAGTTCTTCCCTGTAGGAGCACTTGTTCCTCTTCCTCTTTTGATTCTTCTTCTTTCTCCTCTTCATCTTCCTCTAAAATGCTTCCAAGAATAGATTGATTAGGCACTAATCTTCTACTAACCCTTTTCCTTTTCTTCATCTGAATCTTAATCCCCTTCTTTTGTTTCTTGGAGGTAGAAGGAGAAGTTGGCTCATCTTGCACAAGAGGAATGGAGACTTGGAAGCTCTCTCCCTCTTTTGGTTGGCTAGGTGCAACAAGAGGTAATTGAGGTTCATCCTAGACTTGAGTAGGTCCAGTATCTTTCGACCCTCATGCACTCTGTTCTTGTTCCTGGGGAGGCACCTGTTATGTTGCTTGTTCTACCTGGATCCTCTGAGGAGAGGTCCTCTTTCTTTTGTTCTTTCCCCTCCTCTCAAGAGGGTGATAACATATGATTAGGTTATGAACCTGGTATATTGTTTTTGGCCAAATAGGAAATTGGGCTACAAAGGTAGGAATTGTCACTGTCTTTCCTCTACCTCTTTGTGGGCAAGCATGTGCATGGAAGATCACAGTGTCGAGAATTGGATCAAGTGGAAAAGGTTTCTTGATCCAATCCTTTGTCATTCTGATGACATGCCTCACTTGATGGTTAATATCATCAACCTCCTCCCTATCCACCTTAGTATTCATAATGGGTCTTTCACCAGTTTTGTCTACATTGAACAGAGGGTCCAATAACTCTTTAGAATCTTGTTTCTTTATTTCCTCCGAGATGTTCAACTAAAGAGCCTTCTCTACTAGATACAAAGTCATCCTACAATAATCCCTAATGTGGACATCATAGTCATTTGTGGCATTCATGTAGTGATCTTCAACATCATCCTCGTGATGGAAGTCCTTTCTTGCTAGACTCTCTACTCTCCCAACATTGTCAAAATAGGACCGTGGAGAGTTGTATTCTTCAAGGGGATAGTTCTCCCACTCCCACTCAAAAGATGAAATATCCTACTTTTACTTCACCTGATATGGTCCAATGACCAATGGCCATGCCCAGCAAGGTCTCTGTTGCCTCTCTTTTTTTCTCATATGCCAACTCAATCTGCCAGGAAATCTCCAATAGCACTAGTTTGTCACTAGGATATTTTGGGAGCTTCTTAGGATTGATGGAGGCACCAACTACACAAAGATATGTGAACATCTTGAACTAGATGAAGTAAGCTCTAAGAGCTATTATCTATGCTTTGGCTTCATTAGATAACCTCTTCCCATAGTCTCCCTCAATTAATCAAATGATAGCAAAGATGAAAGGATCATTCACAATTATGTATTCTTTGCTCTATGCTAAGAGTTTCTTCTTTACTAGCTAAGGGTAGACTATGTATGGCTAGGCATTATGATCTTGCATACTACCTTTTCTATACAAACTAGGGTATTTTGTCACCCTTGCTACAAGCAGGTATAGAATGTAAGAAGTCATGTAAAACTTCTTCTTATCCTTCACCATCCTCAATTGTTCACACAAGTTTTCACTCAATGTGGTGGCTCAATCAAGTGGTATCTTTTCCTGTCTAATGGTCTCAATGAAGTTGACCATAAAAGTGCTAAGGTGGCCTACTAAAAGTAAGCTCATGACTCTTCTCAGGAGAATGATAGAGTACCCAATGTCTTCCTTCATGTATCCCCAAGTCATATCCACTTTTCCCATCATCTTTCCCCTTGGAGGCTTCTTAATGAGATAAGAAGATTGTATTATGTCTAAAACCTCCTCTTGGTGCTCCCTGTACCATCTCTCAACTACTTCGTATGAGAGCCTAATGAACTGATCTACTCTGAAAAGATGAAAGACCTCTTCAATGTTGTTGGGTCATAGATGCAACACCACCTCTATGGTGACACTCTTGACAATTCTCTCTTTCGGACCAAAATGTTGTGACAGCACCATGATTAGTTCAACCGATTGTACTGACATAGGGTGAGATGTTGCATTTACCAATCTAGAATGGATCAATGTGGATACCAAGGCTGATCTCTTTGTTGTCTTGTTGCAAATTATAGGAAATCTCCTAGATCCATGTGCCCCAAATTAGTAGCTCAAATTTCTACATGGTCATCATGGAATCTTGACTTCGAGGGTATGCCTTGGAATTTGAACATGACAGGTTTGGGTGCTACTCCAGATGTGGATGCCTTTTGATCACCTACACATTGTGAGAAAAAATTTTATTAGTCCAAAGATAAAACATAAAAGCTATGAATTAAAAGTGGGCATGATGGGTGCATTAGGGTTTTAGAAGGTAAACTATGGCCTAAGGGCCGTGTGAGCACAAAATGTCACTATAGGCACAAAATTTTGTCGCGGGCGCTTCCCTTTTATGGCATTACAAGCTTATTTATGGCACCATGGGCATTTGAATATGGTGTCATGTGCTTGTTTATGGTGCTGCGGGCATTGCCTTTTAAGGCACCTTGGGCATTTGTTTATGGCATCATGCGTTGGTTTATGGTGCTGTAGGCACTGCCTTTTAAGGCATCGTGGGCATTTTTTTATGGCTCTACATGCTGGTTTATGGCACCATGGGTTCTGCCCTTTAAGGCACCATGGGCATTTATTTATGGCATCGTGCACTAGTTTATGGCACCACGAGTGCTACCTTTTAAGGCACCATGGATGCAAGCACCATGAGTGCAAGTTTGGGCACCACAGTTGTGTTTAATATGTGTTGCACCATGGGTGCAAGCACCATGAGTGCAAGTTTGGGCACAATGTGTTTACCTCCACGCTCACGAACCTCCAAAAGATAAGAACAAAAAAACAATGTGGTCAATGTTTGAGTGGGGTGAGGGTTTTATAACCCCCTACCCACGTGGGGTGCACATTGCACCTCGATGCATGTGTGCGGGCACACGGTGCCCCCCTCATAGGTTGCACGCGCGCGATTTTTTTTTTTTTAGACTCTAACACTTTTAATCTCTAATATTTTTTCTCAATTCTCAAACTGTGAGTTTGGGAGTCAAAAAAATTAAGTAGGGGGTCCCCATTCCTGACTAGGAATGGGGTGTGTGTTGTGTGACCACAATAGTACTCTTAAGTATCATGTTTTGATCCTAATTTTGGTTTTAGGTAGGATCTCACTGGTTGATTCTTTCCCTACTCAGACAATAAATTTATAGCTACACCTCCACGGGTGCCTAGGTGGTAAGTTTTATGGCTCTGGAAGATGAAATGTATAGAATAAATGTCACTATTACATGCACATGGATGACCTCAACTAGTGTAGGAGCACCTAAGGAATAAGAACACAAGGAGGATAAGAGATATTATATGAGATATTTAATTTCATTTAACTCATTTGTAATGTATTTGGGTCCATTTTCTCAAGTTGTCAAGTTATAAAGGTTAAAATTGATGTAAATTTTCTATTTAAATTCATTTTAAAGTGATTTAAGTGTCCATGCAAATATTTGTCAAGTTTGGAGCAAACTTGTAAAAGTTGTAATGCAAAATGCGTAAAACGCATAAAATGATGTCAAGGAAATGCATAATGATTAAAAGAATGTAAGGAGATGGTTCAAAAGGTGGTTGGGAAGTTATAAACCACCAAAACCACTATAAAATAATTGTATTGGTCATTCCAAATCAATGTGAGAAGAAGGAAATATTTTGGAGCAATTCTAATATAGTTATTTTGATTGGTGTATTCAAGACTTGTTGTTTTGATAGGTGTTTCAATTTTATTTTTATTTCCAGGCCTTGTATGGCCATGTAAGGTCTGGAAAACATGTATAATTAGTATATATTGATATTATGAGAAATAATATTACATTTTTTGTTGGTTTGGAGTGATTGTGTGGAGAAATGAATAAGTTATGAGCATTTTGGTAAAAGTGAATATTTGCAGATTTGGTATTCTCTGATTACAGTCACATTGAAGCATTTGGTATGGATGCATTTAGAATAATAAGAAATTATAAATAGATTAATTGGAAATATATGTGAATCCACTTTCATTTCCTTTTTGTTTGAGTCAGTTTTATGGAGATTTTTGAAAGTTATAGATAGATTAGTGAAAATGGGTATTTGATTAACTTCAATAGAGTTGCAGGAAATAATTGTTCTCACAAAATGATTTATGAATTGAAAAAGTTAATAGATTAAATATTATAAAACTAGACTCAAAAATGGTTCATTTAAAAAAAATAAGGATCATTTCGATTTATCTTGTGAAAGATATTGGATTTCCTAGGAAAAGTTACAGATTTTACTTCTATTTTAGGACAAAAAATATAGGTCTTGGTTCAGAGACCATATATTGTAATTGGTTTTTTGTATTGGGATAAGATTTGGATATGATTTATTAAGACTAGTTTTGAACAATTCATCCAAAGAGTTTGGCAAGAAACTATTAGGAATAGAATTTATGAATAATATACTCTAATTGAACTCAAACCATGTGAATGGTGAAGTATTGATTAACTTGGGTTAAAATATTTTTTTTTTTACTCATGAGATGCCTCTAATTAATGGATTTATTTAATAGATGTTTAAGGGATCATAATGTATCCCATTTATTGGTTGATTTATAAGATTATATGCATCATCAACCATGGTAGAATGAGAAGTGGCTTTCTTGGCATTGCACTAATGACTCTATGACATTATAGGTGGTGGTGGATAGGTTTTTTTGCTCCTTCCACCAACTTGGGTGCAACATTCTTCCTTGGGCTGAATGCCTTGCATTATTCATGATGTATTCAATGGTATTTCAAAATTTAAATGATTATCACATGAAAATTACTTAGCATTAAATAATCCCATGTGTCACATGAGTGGATGTTAAATAGTGGTCTTGTCAATCATGTAAGGACAACTCAATGTCATGAGCCACGTCACTAGAATTTTGGCCCAGGTAGCATACTTTTTACATTTTTAGAATAAGAAAAGAATGATATAACTGTTGGCCTTGAAAATGGTTTATGTATTTGAAATTTATGAAATTGTAGGTTCTCAGGATTTGAGGATTCTTCACCTTGTTACTAGTGAGATACCATTTTTATGTTCCCAAGGTATAGCTTCCAATTACCTTTGCTTTTCATTTTCTTTTATCAATTGAAATACTTGTTCAAGATTTTGGGTTTGTTTCTTCTCCCCATGTGGCACGTTTTTCCTTTTACAAGGATGGGAGGGAAGATAACCCCCGAAATCCCAAAAATCTTAAAGCGTAACAAATGATAACTTATTTAAAAACAAGCATCAAAATACTAATGAATGTTCATTCTCCATAGGTACTTGTGTGTAGTGGCTTTGGAGGACTGACTTACTAGTATTTTAAGTTGTTATTAGAGTAGATGGATCCTGAAGTGATTTCTATGGGATTCATTTATCTTTGAAAGTAGTGACATTTTTCTATTTTGTTACTATTGTCTTCCTTGGCTTGGATAAAAATAAATGATCTTGTTTACTTTGGTACTATTTCATTTGCAACACTTGATAATGTTAGATTGATTGATTGAGCATGTATTTAAGTTATCCTACCATTCAAGCATGTATTGTTGCTAATAATAGTACAAAATTATACTATAGATAGATTAGATATCTAACTCTATAGGCTCTTTACTTTCTATTTTTTTCTTTTTGTACCCCTTTGCTTCCATCCTATGATACCTACCCAACTTAGTTCTCAAGCCTTTATACTAAAATCTTATATATACAAAGACTAGTTAGACATCATGTTTGCCTTATTATAAATACAATCAACAGCCTCATCCAAATTTTCTCATTTCTTGCATAGTTGAGACCCAATTTGTAGGATCTTGGGAGCAGGGAGTTCCTCTCTCTTCTTTCAGGTGATATTGGCTAAACATTCCAACCTAGTGACAATTTTTACTCTATTGCTAGGGCATGAAACAAAGTTCTATAATATATAAAATGATACTAGAAGAAGGAAACCCTTGAGCCTCTATACCAATTGTTTGTATCACATCAGTGAGCCTTGGTGTCATTCAATCTTGTGTAGTGTAAAACTAGGCTAAGAAAGTTTGAGTTCACTAACTATTCAACATTTCCATCAAGGACAATGGCTATTCTACATTAGTTAGCATTTCTTAGGCAATAGCTATCACCCTTGGAAACTTTACCTATGATTCATAACCTGACATTGCATCCTAAGAAACTTTGTCCAAAATGCAAACATATAGGTCCTTGGATAGTGGAAGAACATATCCAGGAATTCAAGGATGCTCTAGTTTGGAACAATGTAGAACATGAAGACATTTCTTACCACTTGTTCCAATGACCCTCAGTCCCAATGAATTGAACTAGAATCTTAATATGCTTGCTAATTCCATCAGTGGATAGGTTGATATGGGAACAACTTTCCTCTCGACGTTCCTATCTAGGAATCACCTCTGATTGTGCCTTAGTTAGTTTGTCAGTATTCAAAAGGAACCAAATGAGCCTCTACCAATATTTAATAACTAATGCCAACATACTCTAAAGTAGTGTCTAGATGCTTTTCTCCCCACACTAGAGCTAATTGTAAGGACATATTTGGATTTCATTCCCTAAGTTGCATCTACATTCATCATACAGACCATACCCCAAGTGAATTGGGATACCTTGGCTAAAGCTTACACATTCACATTAGAAGTCTCCACCTAACTTACGGACCACCCTTTCATCACCTAAGTTATGCCATGCCAACCTAAGTCTAGAGTAGCTCCTCATCCTAGTAGTTATAACATGATTCCAATGGAGGGGTTACCGGATTATCCTACCTCCCTTTATACTTTGCATTGCAGGCCATTGCTACCCCAATTCTAGAACATCCCTAGTGGACTCAACTAGTGGTACCTCAAGTACTCAAGAATTTTTTCCCTACCTTGAACCCACAAACCACTCCATCATACAAAGTCCTTGTATTTTTATCCCAATACTCAAGTGGCAAAAAACCTATTGCCCCACCAATCCAATGGATACGCAAGTGCAGTCTTCCCAACCACCTGATCAAATCAAACATCTTGCAACTGACATAGCAGCCTTTTGGTTGATTATGATTGGTATGGATAATGACATGAGTTAGTTAAAAATAGGGAATATTTCAATGGTGAATCAACAGTTTTCTCCCTCATAGTAGGGGAATATCTTTTCAGTGAAAATAGATTCTTTTAACTTTTGTCGTTGTGATAACAACAACAATAACTATAATCAATGGCCAAGTAACCAACAATGAAATAAAAAGCCAAATAATAGGGGGTCCCCCAAGTCAACCAAATAGTCAAGGGACCACAAGACCTAGTCATACAACCCTCATGAAAAAAATTTATCCCTTGACTAATTGGTGTCAGTTGCATGATACTAGAATGCATTCAGAGACCACTTGTGCCACCATAGAAAAGGTAATATAGATTTCCCACTTAGACTTATAGTCACACCCTAATTAAACACATCCATGTACTTTATTGGAATCTTTCAACTCTTCCTTCATTTGTGAAACTATCATTTATGTGTAGGATGAGCAAGAAGATGAGGAGCCTATGCTCTAAGGATTCTTCAAGGATCTTGTCCCCACCCATGAGGCCAATCCTTTTACCAATTCAAGGCCTCCTTACAATACAAGGAGCCAATTTGACAAAGGCTCTTTCAATACATTAGTTCTACCCAAGACAATTCCACACCACCTAAGCCTCATGCCAATGTAAACCCACCTCCACCAATAGCACCAACCCAACAACCATAGGGCTCTATGATGAAAGGATCAAGGTCCTCTAGAGTAAAATTTGATATATGATGGGTGATGGAAAGTACCAATACCACCATGTCCTTATGGAAATTCTATTGAGTTTTCTTGAGAATTGAAAGGCCCTCTTACAATAGCTTGATCTCTTTGCAACATGGCATGTTGTCACTAAGAACATGACTTTCAATAATGCCAATAGAACCATCTTTTGAGGTAATACCGAGGACCCTCCCTTCCTACTTAGTATGAGAATTTATGGTAAAATTTTACACAATTTTTTGGTAGAATCTAGAGCTTTGGGTAATGTCATGCCCCTATCTATAAGCAAGAAGCTCAGATTGGTCCCTTTACCATCCAAAGGTTTTCTTGTACAACTCAAAAAAATCCATGAAAATGGTAGGTGAGCTAAAAAATGTTCAAATCCAACTTGTCCAAGAACCACGGGTGTCTAACATCATTATATTTCTGCAAACTTTTCCCACCTATGGCTTCCCTAGAGGAGTGAAGCCAATCAAAATCAAGGTTGATAGTGAACCACAAATGGGGTAAGTTGTCCCTAGTTATAGTCAGATAAGCAGGGTTTCCTATGCTTAATTAGATCCTGGCTTATACCGGGCTATAGAGACTTCAACCTTGGATTTTTTTCCATGAAGAACACTTGGTGATGAGGATTCAAATATCACATAGAGAATTAACCTCATTGCACAATTGAGACTTGATATCACTCTTTAAGGTGAACGTGCATCTATGACAAGCATTTTGTCTCACTCATGATGTTGAGTCCATTCTAAATGAAATTTTGAGTTGAACTATGAACCCTACATAAATGTAGCCACCATTTGCCTTTCTTGTACCTAGCAAGAAAGGGGGAAAAAATCTCATTTTGGATATCCCTCTGATGATCATATCTGAAGGATTAATAGTTGCAGGAGCCTTATTGGACTCACCTCCAGAGGAAATTCCCATTCCCATGTCTCCCATCATAGGTAACATATTAGAACCTCCGTCACCACTATAAACACCCCCTACCCCACCCTTTAGACCTCCACCTATAGAAACTAGACTGTGGATCCTAAAGTTTGATGGATCTCAAGCCAAGGTTGGAGTTGGCATAGGGGTAGAATTAATAGACTCACAAGGAAAATCTTTCCTTGCATCTTACATGGTTTAGTTTGAATGAAAAATAACATAGTTGAGTACAAAGCTTTGGTGTTTAGGCTTCTCTTTTCCCTAGAAAAGAGAGCCACCTTCCTCTAGGCTCTAGGAGACTCTGATCTTATTGTTGGACATGTTTAAAGCTACTATATGTGTCATGATAAATAGTTGATGGATTACCACAACTAGGTATGGGATTTACTAGAAGCCTTTGATGCCTTTGGCATTGACATCATCCCAAGATAACAAAATAATGTCTCTAATGCCCTTGTGGTATCTTCCACCACCATAGATCCCATGGTTGGTTCTCAACTACAAAGGTTTTCTATGAAAATGATAGAAACCCCATCTTTCCACAATAATGTTAAGCATTTTTAGGTCTTTGAAGATGATCAACACATATTGGCTTTCCTAGCCAACAGTGGCATATTTGAAGACTAGATTGTAGAAGAAGAATCCCATGATGATATGAGATAGGAAAGAAATCTAGGAGGAGTCCTTGACCTCCTTACCAATACTATCCTAAAAGGGATAATAGCACTAGTATGCATCTTTGACTTGGACTCTTGGGTCAAGGATGGACACCCTCCTTTATGAGAAGGGGGAAATATGAAAAGGTTAACCTTAAGACATTGAGGAGAAAAATGTATTGTTCAGTTCATCCTCATCCCTTAAGGAGAAGGGGAAGATTCTCATAGTCTTCCAAGCATATATTGACATTATTGCTTCGAGCTATGAAGATTTGAAAACATACAACACATATGTGATGACACACACTATGCCCCTCAAACCAAGTGCTAAGTCCTTTTGAAAAACACAATGACCCGTAAACCCTTTGATCAAACCCTTGATTCATCAAGAGGTTCTAAAGCTATTGTTAGGAAGAGTAATCTTCCTTGTTTGGCACACCACCTAGGTAGCTAATTTGTTTCTAGTCTAGAAAAAGATTTGATAAATTTGATTATGTGTGGATTTTTGGAACTTGAATAGAGCATCAATGAAGGATAACCATCCCCTACCCTCGCTAGATGAAGTCTTGTAGATTATGAAAGGAGTACAAATGATGTCTTTCTTAGATGGATACTATGGTTACAATCAAATTATGGAAAATCATGAAGATCAATTGAAAACAATGTTCATCACCCAATGGGCAATGTTTGCCTATAGATTCATGCCCTTCGAGCTCATCAATGTCGGTGCAACATTTCAAAAGGAAATGGATACAGATTTTGAGAGACTAGTCAATAAATGCATAATTATCTACATGGATGATTTAATGATCTTTTCCTAGGATAGGAATGACCACCCTACCCAAATCACAAATATTTGCGAGATATGTCAACAATTTGGCATCTCCTTAAACCCCAAAAAATACATATTCAATATTACTAAAGGAAATTTATTAGGACATATCATCTCTAAGAAGGGTATCACCATTGACCCCAAGAGAGTAGAGGATTTGTTGAGTATAAAAATGTCTGGAAGCAAGAAACAAATGAGGTCTTTCTTTAGAAAGATAAATTTCATTCGACATTTCATCATAAGATTTGTTGAAGTAGTGAAACCTTTACACAACATGATGAAAAAGGAAAAAAAGATTGAGTGGAGTATAGAGGAAAAATGAGCCTTTGAATAGATAAAAAAGAAATCATAGAGGCCCTTGTTCTCAGGAGCCACGATTATGGCCTCTTGTCTTATATTTATTCCTTTGCATCTAGACATTCTTTTGCTACAGTTTAAATCTAGAAGGTTGAAAGGGTAGAGAAACCTATCACTTTCATGAACTCTCCCTTCAAGAATATCAAAGTTTGATATTCCATGATTGAAAAGTAGGCATTTTCTCTTGTTAGGGAATTGAAGAAGTTTTGATACTATATACTTAGAAGCAAGGTACATACAATTGTTCCATTCCATGGGGTCAAAGCTATGTTTATGCAAAGAGAACTTGGTGAGAGATGTGGGAAGTGGATGGCCATCTTCCAAAAGTATGATTTAGAGATTCCCAATTAGAATGCTTGAATTACAACATAGAGACTCTAACCCAAGACCTGTGGTAAACTAATTTTTGGTGTATCTCTTGATGCATAACAAGTGTCCAAAAGGACTCACAACCCATAAATTTTGCACAATTATATTGGAAAGTGCACATTTCATGATTAAGAGTGGAACCCTCTTCTAAGGAAATTTCAAAGGCATATATCTTTGGTGCCTTGACCAAGAGCAATCAAGAAACATAATAGAAGAAGTTCATGGAAAGTTTAGAACTGGAAATGGTTCAAGTGATGTCATGGCTCACTAGATCCTTCAAGTTGGGTATTATTAGCCTTGTCTATTTTGTGATATCCATAATCACATGATAAAATGTCACACTTGCCAAACTGATACTTCTAGAGAGAGAAATCCCACAATACCTCTTCAACATGTATTTGAGGTAAGACCAATTATCAAATGGGCATTTGATTTTATCAAGGCTATTAATCCCAATTCCTCCACTAGACACCGATATGTGTTCACCATGATAGACTATTGTACCCAGTGGTTTGAAGCTATCCCTTGCAAGAATAATAGGGTGGATGTAGTAATTCATTTTGTGGAAGAAAACACTGGTACAAGGTTTAGGATGTCCTTTTTCTTCATGTATGATAATGACACAACATTTGCCTCTACCTATCTGTTAGAGTGGGCATATGACACAAATGTTACCTTAAAGTAGTCAAGTAATTATTATCTACAAGGTAATGGACTAGAAAAATATACCAACAAGAACCTCCTAGATGTTATTAAGCACCTACTAGAGATAAATCCTTAGGACTAGCATATCAAGATCTAATTTTCTCTATGGGAGGGTCACATTTGAAACAAGGTCACCCTAGGAAATTATTTGTTCTACTTGGTCTATCACTAGAATCTGGTGTTTCCCATGAATTTTTAGATCCTAGTCCTATATTTCATGAGGGATTTTGATGATCAAGATAATATTATGGAGGTTCACCTCTTTAATCTCATACTGCTTTGAAGAATGGAGGGATACATCCCTTGATCACTTCATCAAAAACCAAGTGGTTATCAAAAGATGGTTCGACAAAAGAGCCAAGTTCAAAGCCTTTTAGATTTTGGACCTAGTCCTCCTATAGAACAAGGGTCATGAGAAGATTGGAAATCAAACAAAACTCCAGTGGCTCTTGCTTGGGCCTTATCAGATCACGGATTTATATGGGGCTAGTACTTATCATCTTAGCACATTAATGAGAGAACCAGTCTCATTTCCCATCAACAAACAGTTTCTCAAACATTACTTTGAATAGAAGATGGTATCATGGTGTCTATTTCCTTCCCCCTATTGATTGTAATGTATGTATAGTTCCTTGTAAATAATTTTTCTCTATTGTACCCTTCTAGGAGTGCACCTTGTACATTCTAGTTTTATTCTTTTGGGTTTTTCCATCTCTCTAGTGTGTGTTTGTTTTGTTGACTTGTGTAAATAAATTGGGTCACATCATATTTCTTTGGTCTCTCTATCTTTTGTACTCTTTCTTTTAGGTCTTTTTTCATTTTGGGGGTCTAAGCTTGTTGTTCCTCCAAGTAGGCATTGTATTCTTTTCATAACAAGAGATGATTTACTGAAATCTATCTATGGTATTTAATTATTCTAGTACCCACCCGAAAAAATTCTAGTACCTTGTTATTACCAATTGAAATGATGAGTATGAATTCATGATAGGATCAACCTTCATCAAACGTGAACAACTCTACTTATATATATAGTTCATTGCCCAACTAATTTGACAAGAAAAGGGAAGAGAATAATCACCATATGACTAGAATGATTAGATCAGCCCTACTCAGGATTGATGAAAATTTGAAGGCCAAGTGATATCATGAGAGAACCTATCATTTTCCTCCTCATGTTGAAGAAAATAAGTATACAAGGATGGAATGGAGAAATAAGTACCCGCACAATGAACAAATTAAAATTTTCATCTGAGAAAAGGAGTATCGCCTCCCATACCTTAAAATAATATAATTAAAAATGAGGAGTGAAGGATGTCCCCATTTTCCAAAAAGGTTAAATGATATCCCATAAAGGAAAAACAAATGGATTCTTGAATGAGCTTGGTTTCTCTATTTTCTTAAGGAATTGAAATGATATACCCCCTTCAAAGTGCACACCTCACTACTAGACATTTGTAAATTTTAAGAGTTATGGTGAGTTGGATGTTTCAATCTAGAAGCAATCTTAAAGGGATCAACTTCGTAAGAAGAATACACTAGTTATTTTAAAGGCTAAGTTGTGGAAATCTTGAATACAAGGCATTTTCCTAGTTGAGTTTCTATTTGTTATGCCTTACATACACATCCCTACTTTTTTTAGCAAAAAGTCAAGTCCTCTCTTTTCACTGTCTGGTCTTGCCTCGCTTGGGGTAATTCCCTTTGGTTTGTTTTGGTTTTTTAGTCTTCATGATTCTGCATTCCTTATCCATGATACATATCCCTTCAATGAGGAAAATTTAAGTAAGGTTTTCAGCCCCAAGGAAGATCTTAGCCTTCTTGAAAAGTTACTCTCGAATCAGCTGGGAGCTTTTTCTCATGCATCTTTGATGGTGGGGAGGAATTTTTATGGTCTTAAGGTTGGACCAATAGAAATGGTCATTAATGAAAGGAACAGTATAATTAATGCACTCTTTAAAATACCATGATCAAGATGTTATTTAAGGTACCTAAAGAAGTTAATTTTTACTTTTCTCAATAATCACAATCCTGCTCTTCAAGTCATCACCTAGGTTGTCACTCTACCTGGAAGTGGTTTTGGTTGTGCAAGCTTGTGAAGTGGCCTTCAATTCTTAAGTTAGCTCATGTTTGCATGTGATTTAGGAAAAAAAATTCACAACAGTGTTCTTTGTTTTCATCTCCCAGGTTAGTATTCCCATTTGGCCCTTGTCACTTCTCTTTCCTTTATTACAAGTCATGTTCACCTAGTCACTTTTCTTTTGTGGGTTCTACTTTCCTATTTCCTTGTTCCTTTGTGTTTAGTTTTTTCTTCCACCTTTTAGCATGGTATTTTTTTTAGGCACATGGTTTTTTTTTTGGTTTTCCTATGCTCATGTTCACTCTTTCTTTAATTATTTTTCATGTGGTCAAAGTTTCTTTGGCTCCACCCCTAGTGTGTTGTTAGACTAGTTTTGTAGGTTGTTAGTGCAATGAACTTAACAGTAGGAAACATGGGTTCTTGTAAAAGGAAACTAGGTTTCATGGTAGAAAGTTTATCTTGCTAAAGGGAAGCATAAGTAGTCTCTTTTTTGGTGTCTTTGGTCTGATGGTCTGAGTTCCTTGCAACTAGTTTTCTGAGTGCTTACTCTACCAGATAATGGTGCCTATCATCTGGGTACTCTCTAGTATCTCATTTTTATCCTAGTTTTGGTGTAAGTTAGGATCTCAATGGTCAATTCTTTCCTTACTTGGCCAAAAAATTACAAGTACACCTCCACAAGTTCTTGGTGGTAATTTTCCTAACTTTAAAAGATGAAATTAATGGACAAAATGTCACTATTACATGCACATGTGTGACCTCAACCATGGTAGTATGAGTGGTGGCTTGCTTGGCATTACATCAATGGCTCTATGATATTTTGGGTGCCAATCAATAGTTTTTTGTCACTCCTCTTGCCAACCTGGGTGCAACATTCTTCCTTGGGCTGAGTGTCTTCTATCATTCATGATGTATTTGATGGTATTTCAAAATTTAAATGATTGTCACATAAAAAGTACTTAGCAGTAAATAATCTCATTTGTCACTTGAGTGGATTTTAAATAGTAGTTTTGTCAATCATGTAAGGACAAGTCAGTTTCATCAACCACATCACCAAATATTTTCCTCAAGTAGCATACTTCTTAGGTTATCGACATAAGAACAAAACAAGATAAATTTGGGCCTTGAAAATTGTTTATGCATTTGATATTTATGAAATTGCAAGTTTTTCGGATTTAAGGATTCTTTGTCATGTTAATGATGAGATATAAGTTTTTATGTCATAAGGCTTCTAATGACCTTTTCTTTTCATTTTCTTTCATTAGTTGAAATACTTGTCTGAGATTTTTGGTTTTGCTTCTTCTCACCATGTGGCATGTTTCTCCTTTTCTAAGGATGGGAGGGAAGAGAACCCTTGAAATCCTAGAAATCTTAAAGCCTAATAAATGATAATTTTTTTAAAAAGAAGGATCAGGATACTAATGAATATCCAATGTATATATAGGTACAAATGGGTAGTGGCTTTGGAGGACCAAAAAAATTGTTCAGGTATCATCATTGGAAAAAGACTAGTGCAGATTCTAGAAAGGCAGACCACATGATGAAAAGGTTATCTCCAGAAAAAGATGGGAAGGTGATTTCCTAGTGGGTCTAGGTCATTTGGATTTAGATATTTGAATCATGGAAAGATCAGTTGTCAACACTAGGTGAGGTTTCCCAAGAACGGGAGCCCTAGAAATGACAAGTTAGCAAAGGAAGAGGAACTTGCACAATTGACACTTTATGAAGGCAAACCCAAGACACATATTTTCCTAGCTTGATGAGGCATCACAATCTATTTCTAACACCTTTAGTGTCATGATATGGGAGAGTTCATGATGAGAACTCTCCTACAAGAAATGTTTTGAACATGCAGAGTTTCTTTTGGCTAGCTTCAATACCTTCTCAATCGTAGTTCCCCTTTCTCCCTAGGGGATCAGAACTCCAAAAAATGAAAGATTGGATCCATGGATTTCTTTTCTCTAAAACTTGGTCAAGTGATATTACATTACATGGTGGCCAACAGTCAATGTTTTGTGCTCAAATTTTTTGGAACTTCAATCCTTCTGAGGCATGGACAGATGTGCAAAGATTCCTCCCAGATCTTGCCTTCTATCATTGGTGTGGCTAACATACTTCTTAATGACATGGTGGGTAGTTAATGATGGTAGAGAAATAATACCATTTTTCCAACTACATGTTTCCCTACACACCCAATGCATTTAAGGTTATCAAAGGACTAGAACTCTGCTCTTATCAATCTACAGATGCCCCAAGGAGATAACTAACAAAGATGTGACTGAAAAAGCATATAAAGACTAGAGTTCACAAACTATATTTTCTTTTGAAAATCCATTTCCTTATTTCCTACTTCTTTATATCCTTCTTTCATAGATTTTTAAATGTAATTGCCTCTTCTGCAAGTTTTCATTGTGTGAAAATAGCAGGAGATTTAGTAAATCTCATAAATAAAAGTAGTAGGTGAATTAGTTAGGGCAAGAAGTTAGTTTCTTGACAAAGATCATAGGAAGTAATCTATAAATTAGATAATTACCAACTATTCTAGAGTTGATAAAATTGATGATTTTATCTTCCATTTCATTGTAATGCCATTTTTATTAATGAAGTAGTGTAACTTGGAGCTTTGTTCGGCATAGTGCTTGCTAGTATTTTAAGTTGTTATAAGAGTAGATGAATCCTATAGTAATTATTTTGGGATTCATTTATCTTTGAAAGAAGTGAGGATTTTCTATTTTCTCACTTTTATCTTTCTTCTCTTGGATAAAACTAAATGATCTTATTTACATTGGTTCTATTTCATTTGCAGCACTTGATCATGTTAGATTGATTGATTGAGTATGTATTTAAGTTATCCTACCATCCAAAAATGTATTGTTGATAATGATGGTGCAAAAGTAGACTAAAGTTACATTAGATCTCTAACTTTGTAAGCTCTTTAATTTTTTTACCCCCTTGGTTCCGTCCTATGATGCATACCCAACATAGCTCACAAGACTTTTTGTTGAAATCCTATGCACACAAAGACTAGTTGAAGATCATTCCCACCTTATTATAAATACAATCACCACCCTCATCCAATTTTTCTCATTCCTTGTATAGTTGAGATATAACTTACAGGAGCTTGGGATTAGGGATTTCCTCTCTCTATTCTTTTAGAAAATATTGGCCAAACATTCTAGTCTAGTGACAATTATTACTCTATTGGCAGTATGTGAAACAAAGTTCTATCAATAGGTACTTCAGTCAAATTTTAGTATTCTAGTTCAATAATATCAGAAATATTATCCTCTATTCCTTCAATATTCATTTTCAATTTTAAGGAAGTAATTTGAGATAACTACAATCTAGAATTTTCTCATTTTCTAACTTCCTTTTCATCCAAGAAATCTTCCCAAAAATATTGTATATGAGGGGTTTATATTAACTGATCATTCAACTCCAAGACTTATTTGGAAAATCCCTTATCATCAAAATCCTTCCTTTCATAATATTACTTGAATTTGAAGATACATAAATCATAATCTAGACTGACTACATTTTCCATAGATTTATATGTAAAGAGGCCCAACTTAATAGAGAAAACCATCTCCTATTTTTCCTCAAGAATAAATCTTTTGATCACTAGTATATATATATATATATATATATATATATATATGCAGCCTTCTTTGAACCCACCAACTTTGATATACGTGAATTGGGGATATTGGATGTAGAAACAACCATATGCTTGAATTATACTCTAAGCTTCTAGTGGCATCCTTCTATCTGGGGTTCCATCTAATAAAAACACAAATTACCCATGGATACATCATGTCATTTTGTATAGTTTTCAAGGATCCTACCTTTTGTAGCATGGGCCCATACTCATGGACAAAAAATCATCAATCTAGGGTTCATAGGGGATCCTAGTTAAATTCTATATAGATGCAAGGAAATACATCAAATAAGAAAATGTAAATAATCCTCTTTTCACCACTTGGGATAGCTTAATTTATACTCTTAATGTTTTTTTGATAAGCTCACCCTGGTCCAAAAATTTCTTACCTTCAAGGATAATTTTAATGCAAAAGTACATCTAGTTTGCAAATAAATGGGATTTAGGGGAACCCCTTACTCTATGTAGCAACAACACCAAGTCATGAATATAGGGTTTCATGTGATCTTTATTAAGGCTCTTCAAAAAATGAGAACCCCTTTATAAAATTTCAAAGCTCAATTTCTTGCAATAACACTCTAGAGTTTATCCATGCATGTATTGAACTTAAGCAAGGACTAGGAGTGGGTGAATTTAGAAAAATGATTATTCTAGAATTTTCAATAGACGCAATGGCTTCTCTATTGATAAGGAGTAAAACTTCACCATTATTCTTCTTCACACACCCAACCCTAATTTTGTAGTGATTTATATATTCTTGAATTAATTTGTGGCATACAATAGGTGGTGGGAAAGACAACTTCCATTAAACCACTTGCTAGGATTTCTAGGGTAAAAGGCTCTATTGATTGACTAGACATTAAATCATTCATTCCTTCTAAATTGACACCCATTAAATCCATGTCACTTATAATAGGGCAAACACAACCTAGGCTTAAGACATTAAAAAAAAATGAAATGTAGACTTCAAGGCTTGTCTTACAAACAAAGAGAATGCTTTCAAGATTTATGTAAAATTTCAAAACATATAAAAAGAAAGGTTACAATTGTTTACCTTGGATATGAAAAAAATTTGAATGGACCTTCATAATCCTTTGTTTCCCTCCATGATTATATTTTGTAATAAATATTACTAACACTCATCATTATTTATCACTTCTAAAATGACAAGTGAAATAAATGAAATTCAGAGGTTTAATTACTTAAAGATTTACATGAGGTGAAGGATTTTGATTTGATACTTTTGTGGAAAGGTTAATTACTACTTATCATTTTACAGACATGACCTTGTTGATTCATAATTATTATGTTCATGCTAGCTATTTTTATTCTCACGTCATGCTATGAAATATGAGACTCTTCCCACTGATCAATTTTTAATGAGTTTCATACAACTAATTTACCTTTTTTTCCATGTTAATAAATCATGATTATCCACTTTGAATTGTAGAAAAATGTTTTGAACTTACTACAAGTGATTCCATGAGTTACTCAGTACTTGATGTAATCTAGACATGGGGTCTGCCTTCATATATCTTGTGAACTTCTTTGAACCTCACCAAACCTGTTTGAACTTTTTTAAACTTTAGTATAAAGATATTCAAACATTTAACAATGGTTCATTGGTTCAAATACTTTAGCTTTTCATAGCAATAAAATTACTAAGTACATGACACAAAAATACACAACATGTGGTAAAGAAACATGAGGAAATGGAATGAGGAAATTGATTGATTGGAAAGAACTATAGGTTCCTAAACTCTAGACATGATTACAAATTTATAGATTTAGGGAAAATTATTATAAAAAAAAAAAAGGTAAACTCTAAAATTAGGACTAACATTGAGTTTGATTCATGAATATGCTTTAGGAAAGTGTAGAGAACTTAGAATGACAAGTTACATAGGTTAGAATCAAGAAGAAGGAATGAAACACACAACAAAATATAGAAAACAAACAAACGACTAGATTATTGTGTATAAAACTAGAATCAAAACAATATCAGAGCTTATATAATTCCAAATCTTGTTTTTTATAAGTGAGTGACAAGATAGTTCCTTTTGGGTATGACAACCTAAAAGCATTTGATCCTATCACATCATGTATCCTAAAAGACCCTTTCTACAAATATTCAAATTTCCCATTAGCTCCCTTTGGTTTTTTCCTTTTGTCCCATAATAATACTTTGTCTCCTTCCATTAATTTTTAAGGCCTTTCTTTGATGTCAAATATCTATTTGACTTTCATTTGGTACTTAGTAATTCAATCTATTGAAGTATCTCTCTCTTCTTCAAGCTTATTCAAGTATATTACCCTCTTTTATAAAAAATTCTGAAAGGATTGTTCTTTAATGATCATTTATAACTTAGTAGAAGATAACTCTAGAGGCAAATACACTTGTGCACCAACACCATTTATAGGTTCAAAGGAATTCATCCCAATTTCTCTTTTAGGAGCGATTCTGTTAGCCCATAAATCTTTGTGCAAATTTTTATGCCAATTCTGAGTATTGTCATCTAACGATTTCTACATAATTGAAACCAGGTTCTTATTACTCAATTATTCTTGTCTTTTATCTTGCAAAAATTAATATCGTGAATGTAACAAAGTAATATTGTAATCATAATGGAACATGGTTAATTCTTTGGATGAAAAAGAAGTAGCATTATCTACAAAAAAAAATTGAGGTGTTCCAAAATCTACCAATATATAATCCTTCATAAAATCACAAGCCACCTATGAATTAGCCTTCTTGGTAGGAATGGCTTCCACCCACTTTGTAAAATAGTTTGGAATTGTCAAGATATAAACATGCCCAACAATGGAGTACTGAAAGTTTAATAGTTTGATAAAATCTAGACCACAATGCCTAAATGATTCATCCACTACCAATGTTAAAGGCTAGGCCACGAGTTATGGTCTCCTAGCAAAAATTTTATGTTCTCATAGTCTTAGACTTAGGAATAGGAACATTTAAAACTTCTTGGCCAGTTAAAAAAAATCCTCAAAATTTTGAAGGCTCTAACCATTGAAGAGAAATGGCCCCCATAGGCTTCCTCATGAAATTATTTCAAGAGCTTTCTTTTCTAATGTGTTCTCACATCTTAAAAAGCTTCCTGCATGTCACATTGAGATATAATTTACAATGACATATTTTTTTGGTGTTTCTACCTTGTTCGAAAATGTGGGCTTTAATTTAGGGGCCTAATAGGACCAAGGAGTGACAATGTGGTGTTTTTCTTCCACAAGTGGCTACTTTATTCTCCAAATGACTAGGTTTAGCCTGAACATTGTCATAGCCTAGGTTTGGGACATGATACTAATAGTACTCTACTTTAGCCTCCCCCATTAATAATTGTAAGTCATATAAAATATCCCAATCATTATTTTTGTGATGCAAAGCCTAATCAAACTTGGAGGCTAATTTTTTCTCACTTTATTCAACGTAGTTCCCCCCTAGATTATTACTATGGGGGTTTGGGGATTGTTAGGATTAAACCATGGATAGAAAGAATAATTACATGCAAATATAACTGATAACAAAAAATAATAGATCACATAGAAAAGAACATAAGACACCAAGATTTAATGTGGTTCACCCAATCCTCGGGCTATGTCCACCAAATAGCAAGTCCAATATTATCACGATCCAGTGATTACAATCTATAATCCCTTACAGCTTAATAATGCCACAAGAACCAATTTTCACATCACCACAATGAAACAATCCCTAACCCTAAGCACTTTTATACAAGTAGTTTTACCTATTTAGGGTGACAACATGTCGGCCATATGTTGGCCACTACACTTTTTTTTTTTTTTGAGAATTTATGAAGTATGTATAGTACTTCCCTAATTAGTCACCACAAACTAACAATCTCCCACTTGGGGACTGGTCAAACTCCACACTAGACAACAATCTCCCACTTAGAGACTGATCATGTAGCAATACCACTACCACATGAGGCTCCCACTAGATCAAACCACCTTGGACTCTGTTGTTCTTTTATTCATGTTCAATCTAGAAGACTAACCAAAGTTGAAGAAGAATTTAACTTCTCCCTTGTCACTACCTTTGTAAACATATCTGTTGGATTGTCATATGTATGGATCTTATCTAGCTTTAACTATCCATTATCCAAAATAGACCGAATGAAATGGTATTGAAACTATATGTGTTTTGTCTTTTAATGCAGAGCTTAATTCTTTGCAAGATAAATGGCACTCTGACTATCTATAAACAAATAATTATCCTTCTAAGGGTGTACCAATTCTTCCAAGAAGAACTAAAGCCATATCATCTTCTTAGCTACCTCTGTAGCAAAAACATACTCTACCTCTATAGTGGATAAAGCATTAACCTTCTATAATTGAGAAACCTAGCTTACAGCTACCCCACCAATAGTAAAGATGTTACCTATAGTACTTCACCTAGTATCAATATCTCCTGCCAAATCAGAGTCAACATAGCCCTGTAAATCAGTAGTAGAGCCCCCAAAGTGTAAACACTTATTGGATGTTCCTCTCAAATATTTGAGAATCCATTTGATTGCATTCCAATGCTCAATTCTTGGATGACTCATATACCTGCTAATGACTCCCACTGCATGTGCAATATCTAGCCTTGTACATACCATAGCATACATCAAGCTTCTTATAGCTAAAGCATAGGGTACCTTTGACATCTTCTCCTCCTCTTCTTGTGTCATGGACACATCTCCTTATTCAACTTCAAATGACAAGGTAAATGTGTGCTGACAACTTTAGCATTCTGCATAGAGAAATGTTGCAACACCTTCTCAACATAATCAGCTTGAGATAGCATCAATTATTTTTTCTTCCTATCTCTACAAATAGTCATACCAAGGATTTTTTTTGCTGCCCCCAAATCCTTCATAGAAAATACATGTGCTAGTTGGCATTTCAGCCCCTTAATGTGATCCATGTTGGACCCAGCTACAAGCATATCATTAACATCTAAACATAAAATAGTATAGTTGTCATCATCCAACCTCTTAAAGTAAACATAATGATCTGAATGACACCTACTATATCCATGCTCATACATAAAACTTTCAAATTTCAAATACCATTGCTGAGGTGCTTGCTTCAAGCCATATAAACTTTTCTTCAATCTACACACTACATTCTCCTTACATTTGACCTCAAATTCCTGTGGCTGAGCCATATATATCTCTTCATCCAAATCACCATGAAGGAAGGTTGTTTTAACATCAAGCTACTCTAAATACAAATATTTAGTAGCCACAATACTTAAAATAGTATGGATAGAAGTCATTTTAACAACAGGAGAGAATATCTCATCAAAATCAATGCCCTATTCTATGCAAATCCTTTTACAACTAACCTAGATTTAAATCTTTTCTTACCTCTATCATCTTCTTTTAACTGGGTTTAGCCCTTTTACCTGTAGACAATTTGCATAAATCCCAAGTCTTATTTGTTAGCAAAGAGTCCATTTCATCTTTCATGGAAAACTCCCACTGAATCTTGGTATCCACTTGCACAACTTCATCATAGCATTCAAGTTCACTAGCATCTATTAGTAAAATAGAATACAAAGAGGGAGAAAATTTGTCTAGAGGTCCACTTAGCCTTGTTGATCATCTAACATTCATGGGGTTTTGTGGTATTTTTTGTTGAGGTTGTTGCACATCATGAGGAATTGTTGGAACATCAGCTTTTGGAGTATCATCTAGCACTACATAATCATTTTCTTTCTTCTCATGTTGCTACAGTAGATCTTTGTACAACACTTTCAAATTGAATATGACATCCCTGCTTCTTAAAATTTTATGATTTTTAAAATCCCAAAGCCTATAATCAAATTTTTTAATTCCATATCCAACAAATACACATTTTTTTGACTTAGCTTCTAGCTTGGTTCTATTTTTAGAATCTATATGAGCAAAAGCTTCACAACTAAAGGTCTTCAGAAAAGAATAACTCACCTTCTTACTAGTCCATGCTTCCTCTGGAATACCACAACCCAAAGGAGTAGAGGGACCTCTATTAATCAAATATATAGTAGTATTGATAGCCTCCACCCACATGTGTAAGGGCAACCCAGTATGCAACCTCATGCTCCTTGCAATTATAGTTGTGTTCATGCGTTCAGCCACTCCATTTTCTTATGGAGTCCTTGGAATAATTTTCTATCTACGAATACCATTAGTGGAGCAATAATCTTCAAATTCATGACTGTAATACTCACCACCATTATTAGATCTGAGACATTGTAATTTCTTACCAGTCTCATTTTCAACCAAGCATTTCCATTTTTTAAAAGTTTGAAATACATCAAATTTTTAATCTAATTGCATCATCAATAAATGTAACATAATAATGAGATCTGCAAAGGGAAGATACCTAAGCTGGTCCCCATACATCTGTATGCACAAGCTCTAATTTCTCTCTTTTATTTTCCTTCCCAATCTTCACAAAACTCACTCTCTTTTGTTTTGCATACACACAACTTTCATAGAAATTGATATTAACACATTTTAGACCTTGTAGAACTTTCTTTGAATGAAGTACTTTCATACCTTTCTCACTCATGTGCCCAAGTCTATTGTGCCACATTGTTGTATCAGAATTTACAACAGCTATTTATTCTTTCTACTCAACTACAGCAACTATTTCTGAACATTCATTTTTCTCTAAAATAACTAAAGTAGAAGGAACAATATGACCAATACAAAGATATAAGGTGCCTACTTTAACACCTTTTGCTACTACAAGGGAACCTTTTGAAACCTTCCAATTTTTATCATTAAAAGTAACTACACAACGCTCATCACCGAGTTGTCCTACTAAAATTAAATTCCTACTCAGCCTTGGAACATGTCTTACCTCATGTAGTAACCAATGATTCCCATTTTGCAACTTAATCTTAACTTTTCCCTTTCTAACAATCTAACAAGGTTCATTATCCTCCAAATAAACAAGCCCAAAATCCCCTTGGAAATAATCAATAAAATAACCTTTATGAGGTGTAGCATGAAATGAAGCACTAGAATCTAAAACCCATGAATCATCAACACTTTCTAAAGACAGAAGAAAAGCATCCTCTTCGGATTTTTTACTTACCACATTTGCCTCCTTGTCTCCATCTAGTTTATCTCCTTCATTTTTCTTTCGAGTCCAAAAATCATTCTTTTTATGCCCTAGTTTCCCATAGTACGAGCAGTCATTTAGTCCTCTCAATTGAGACCTCCTCCCCTTTGACTTTCCTCTTGATTTCCCACAATTTTTAGAATTACTTCCTCTCTTAGTCATTCTGCCTTTTCTTTGTGCATTCAAAGCACTTCCTAATGTAGATCCACCTGAGGTTTTCCTACAAATTTCCTCACTCAAAATAACACCAATCACATCATCATATTTTAGGATACTGGATCCAAGAACAGAATTACTCATAGTCATTACCAAGTCATTCCAGCTTTCAAGCAAAGAACACAAAATCAAGAGAGCCCTAATTTCTTCATTAAAATTGATACCCACAGAAGATAAATAACTTGTAATAGTATTAAACTCATTTAAATGATCCACAATAGATCCACCTTCTACCATTTTCATATTAAATAAATGCTTCATGAGAAATACCTTGTTTGAAGCGGAGGGCTTTTCATACAATTTCGCTAGGGTTTGCATCAAATCTTTTGTTGTCTTCGCTTTTGTAATATTAAATGCCACTGATGGTGCCAGGCATAATCGAATGCTTCCAAGTACCTTTCTGTCCAAAAGATCCTAGTCGTCATTTGACATAGATCCCTGATTCTTGGTTTTTCCTTCCAACAACTTCCATAAATCCTTCTGATAAATATAGTCTTCCATTTGCATCTTCCATAACTAAAAGTTCTGCCCATTAAACCTATCAACCCTTACCTTATCCTCATATACCATCACTCCCACTCAACCATGAGACTCTCCTACAAAGGATAACTAAAAGAACAACCTCTCTCTAATACCACTTATTAGGATTAAACCACAGATAGAAATAACAATTACATGCAAATATAACCAATAATAGAAAATAATAGATCACACAAAAAAGAACACAAGACACCAAGATTTAATGTGTTTCACCCAACCCCTGGGCTACATCCACCAAATAGCAAGTCTAATATTATTACAATCTAGTGATTACAACCTTATTACAATATGTAATCCCTTATAGCTCAATACCACCGCAAGAACCAATTTTTGCATCACCACAATGAAACAATCCCTAACCCTAAGACTTTTTAGACAAGTATTTTTACCACTTTAGGTTTACAACATGTCGGTTTTATGTCAACCATAGCCCAAAAAAAAAATTTATGAAGTATGTACAGTACTTCCCTAATCAGTCACCACAAACTAATAGGGATAGCACCCCCAAGATGGGGTCAAGGGCAGAGCCCAAAGATGGGGTCCTAGGGTAGACCCCAAGTGTGCTCCTTGACACTATACAGGGTGGGTTCAAGGGGCAATTCCTCCATAGGGGTCTTTGGGGGTAGCATCTTTAAAAGCTCGATTGACTTTATGATTGAAAAAGGCACTAATTGCTAGTTTTCTATTAGATGACTTATTCTAGTCATAATTTTGTAACCAGAAAAAAGCTTGTATAAAATGGCTTAGGGTAAAGGATTTCATTCATTTATGTTGATATTGTAGCATCTTGTGATAGTATTGAACTGTAAGGGATTATGGATTGTAATCAAGTTGTAATCACTTGATATTAAGAATATTGGACTTATTGTTTGGTGGACATAACACATGGATTGGGTGAACCACATTAAGTCTTTGTGTCTCGTGTTCTCTTCTATGTGATTTATTATTTTTTGATATTGGTTATATTCACATGTAATTTTTATTTATTTCTCATCAATCCTAATAATTATCCCCTAGGGTTCGTCTATAAGAAGAAGATGGGAAACTAAGAAACCACAAGCCATAATGGGTCCTCATACTTCCAGACAAAATGTTCTACATAGAACAATGTCACTCATCTTAATCCATAAAGATCAAAGAAAGGGCTCAACTTCATCCATAATTTTGATTATGCTACAAAACAAGGTACTTAATGGAGACTTTTTGAAAGATAATTCACTAAAGAAAGCACAATATTTTGGATATAAATAAAAATAGAATCCGGCCACCAAGCATGCTAGAAAAATATTGATCTCTAAGAGGCTCTCCTAAATAAGAGAAGTCAATTTTTTTTGCATATGGGAGACCTAATTCACTATGTAGAAATACCTTGAGGATATTAGAGGAAAACACTTTATTCCTTATCTTAGAAAGGGAGAAGGAATAAGAAAAAGTAAAATCCATGCTACAGGGCAATGCATCAAGCCTTTCTCAACATTTTGTAGGTCCACTACAAAACCACAATTTTTTTCCAAAATATGATATTCCAAGGTCCTTTCCTTAAGGTATACACACAATGCAAGAGCAATAGTTTGAATAAAAAGAAGGGTGTTCCCTAGCAGTGTAAAACTTGTTTTAAAGAAGGATACTGTGTGGGAAGTGTCTTTGTCTCAGATAAAACCATACCAATTACTTTGCTACATGTGGATGCAATCAATGAAGGGAAAAATTTGATAGCCACTTCAAAAGCTAATGGAAAATTAATGTAGGTACATGATCTATTAATTTTCAATGATAGTGGAAAGTAAAAATTCTAACATAAATAAACTAGGCTAGGTTTAAAAACAATCAACACATAAAACTCCAATTAGTAAGAAGGATTTTTTTATAAGGGATAACTCAATTTTTATTAAGAGTAAACATGCAAGGGTTGGAAATCAAGCCATATATTGTATAAGGATTGAAAATAGTGAAACTGTTCCTTTGAAATGAAAAATATTGTAACTAATGAAATTTCTTAATGTTTGTAGGTATATTGTTAGGATCAATGAGACATAAATAACAATTACATGAAAATATAACCAATATTAGAAAATAAAAAATAGCACAGAAGAGAACACAAGAGATAAAGATTTAACATGGTTCAGCCAATCCTAGGGCTATATCCACAAAACAACAATTGCAATATTCTTATTATCCAATGATTACAACTTGATTACAATCTATAATCCCTTATAAGTCAATACCACTACGAGAAGCTACAATCTCATCATACATTATGAAACCCCTAACCATAAGCCATTTTATACAAGCTTTTTGTCACTTAAAAAATTGGGGCTAGAACAAGTCATCCAATAGAAAATAGTAATTGATGCCTTTTGCAATAATAAAGTCAGTCAAGCTTTCAAGGGCGTTGCCCCCAAAAATCCTTGTGGGGGTGTCGCCCCTCAACCCCACCATGTACTGTGATATGGAGCACACTTGGGTCTCTTCCACAGGACCCCACAAGGTGCATTGCCCCTTGACCCTGTTTAGGGGTGCTACTCCCAAACCCTTGTAGAATAGTTTGGGGGGAAACCATGTCTAGTAAAGTGGGGAAAAATTAACCTCTGAGTCTGATTAGAATCCATATCTCACAACATACATATTTTTCTTTGGTGTCTCCTCTTATTTTGGGGGATTAGGGGTTTTTATAGACTTCTTCTGTGGGGTTGAATAGAAATTTTATTTGAAGGTTTAACACAATCTAAAGAAAGTGACTTGTGCATAAGATTTTTAGGTTGATCACCACCTATAGTACCTTTGACCCTCTTAACATTTTGAATTGGTAGAAAATTTGTTTTAATCTTGTCTCTACATGGTTGATGTTTATTTCCTAATTAGTAAGGTTTTTGTAAGATTTTCTCCTATAATAAGACACATGGAAATGCATGCATGGGAAAATGGGTCTCATACTTGTATTTTGAATCTACACAACTAAGAGGGACACATCTTGGTTTCTCATGTGTTCTTGACATTCCTTTACAATGATTTCACTAGGGATACATAATGATATTATATGTCCATGAGGATAGTGACTTTAGTTCTCACTTTTCTTGCAATAATTAGCTAAGAGTCATTGATGGAAACTATGATTAGATTGAAGGTATGGGGTCAAGGACCAACTTCAGTTGATATGGTCTACAACAACTATTCTAATGGTTAATGATTAAAAAAGGTAGTGGCAAAGGAAATTTATAGAAGGATTTTCCATAAAGAAGTTCTTAGAGATTTAGATAGGGTGATACTCAACATTGATCAAAATTGGCTATTACACATTCTTAACATTATTCTTGGGTACTAAAAGTTGGGGATCTAATTCCTAAAATATTTGAATGTTGTGGATGGATGATAAGTTTAAGATAGATTCCAAGGTTACTTATGCTCACAAGATGGGAAGATGAAGCACAAAATATTATAAGGTTCATTATTCAAAGGAATTTAAATTTACTTATAAGGGCTATGGTGCTAACAAACATTTAGGAAATTTAATTAGGGACCACACGGATGAAATAATAGAGTGTGTGTTCAAATTCAAGTATGATTAATGTTTAGACAGTTTGGAAAGTAAGAGTTCTAATGATGAAGAGCAAGAGGATGAGGTATGTAGGTAGGTGAATGAGATCAATTATGATAATTCAAGCACCTCATAGTTTGAATGTGGAGATAGGAACATCTTCTTTCATTGTTTTGGAGGTTAACCCTATCACCACAATGGCTTGAGTAGACTCTATTTCTTGTCATTAGAAATATGATTTTTTTTTTAATTTAAATGATAAGGGTTTGTGGTAAGTAGGGTTTGTAGGAGATAAATGTGGACATAAAAACTGTAGAGAAATTGCGGATTTTTATTATTATTATGATATGTTTAAACCTATAAATACAAATAGAAGATTTCAAATCAACATAATCATATATTGTTAGGAATAAGATGTCTCAACCTTGGATAATTCCTATTCTTATTATTTGTTTTGTAAAATGTATTTCTTGCAAATAATGTTGATGTGTCGGCATCTTGAATTGTGTATAAGGAGATCATCGCTAAAACAGTTATGATGAATTCCTATGACATGTAAGAGCTATGTCAGGAAGATTCAATGATAGGTGAAGACATGTGGCCTTAAAATGAAGCGCATGTTATAAGTGTTTTTAGGGTTGCGAAGAGCAGCGATGCGAGAAAGTTTATTGTTGGTACTGTGAGTTGCTACTGGAGTCTTTCGTTGTCGTTGTTAAACTTGCATTGCAAGTGTATTGTAACCTTGTGTTGAAGATAATACATTGTGCAAGTTTTGGAGGGGTGGGGTTGTTTTACCGAAAGGTTTTTCCCCACTGGCAAATATTTATGTTATGTGTTTCTTTCTCTATCTATTTTCTTTATGCTTGGTTGGCTGAAATATTGTTTACATGATATTGAATCTGTAAGTGTAAAAGATTTTAATAGGATTTGCACCATACTTCTCTTAAGAGATTAGTGTAGGAAGTTGTTTCTGCACCTAAGTTTCCTTACATATATGACATAAAAAGCCCTTGAAACTTATAAAAGAATAGAAAACATTTTTTTTGTTATTTCTAATAGTTAATAAAAAATTAATTTGACTAACAAGTTCTATTATCAATTGAGAAAAAGAGAATAAATATTTAAATATTGATTAATTTATTTAATAAATTATCCTCAAATATGTTATTATAATTTATTTATCTCCACATATATAAAAAAGTATTAAGATAAGAGAATTATCAAAAAAAGAGTTAGGTAATTATACGCTAGTACAATCCCAAATCTAATTGCTAAATATAAACTCCTAAATGACATTGTATCCCCAAAGCTATAATAATCATTTTTATTTAGTAATAACACTTAGAAAAGAAATAAAATAGTTAGGTTGGATACTCTTTTGATAATATTAAATATTTTTGTTGAATGCACTATTATTATTGTTGTTAATGTTTGAGAGAAGGAATATGAATATGTGGATGTTTAAATGCAAGTCTTTTTAGCATGAATGTTGATGGTATTCCTTTGGGGGAGTATCCTAAGCAATAGAGAGAATGTAGCATAGTTGAAATGTTTCATTCATGACTACGTTTTTCATTGATGGCAACATAGTATGGTTTCTCTGAAGACTAGCAAAGTAGTAGACAGAGATTGTGGTCATATGGACAGAGGTTTGATGTTTAGGAGAAGCATGGTTAAGGACATGTTCTACACTATGTCCTAATGTTGAGGTTAAGTGTGCATATAGAAAGTTGAGGATATGCAAGATTTATAAAGAGTAGTATAGTAATAGAGTACCCAAAAATTAGTTTATGATTAATGGATTGCATCTCCTAATAGAGATAGAATCGAGTTATGCAAGGTTAGATAGTCAAAGAGGATAGTCTAATGGTAACATTAGCGAGTGCACAAGGTCTAGAGTCACACATGTGAGAAGTTGCAAAGACTATGAGCCAAAAAATTTATGTGATTGTGAGATATTTAATTATCTTAATGTGCTCCTATTATAATTAATTGGGAAAGCCTCAAGGCTGACTCAAGGAATTATTTTGAAGAATTGGTATAAAGGAAAATATTTTCCTCGATTGTAAAAGAATGATTAAGTAATTAAGAGAGTGCAAGTAAGAGTAGAGTGTCAGGTAAATGTGAGTAAGTGATCCAAGGGATTATTGGAAGCAAAGTTGGTGATCTAGTATCAAGATCAAAAGTAGCAGAGAATTATAGTTGACAAGACAAAGAAAGAGGAAGGAGAAGTAAAATTCAATTCTATTATTTTGCAAGGAATGTGGGTTCATTGGTCTTGCCCCTGAAGTTGTTTGGATAGTGGGTCCATCTACCTTCTACAACTCCTAATAGGGTTGGCACAACTCCTAAAAGGGTTAGAATCTCCTAGCAGGGGTTCAAAGTCTCCTAACATGGACTGATATGTGTTGAATGTATTTCATAGACTCCTAATAGGGTCCATCCTATAAAAAAGAATGTTTATATTAGCATATCATTTTGTGGGTACCATCCCCACCAAGGTTTTCCCTTGATCAAGGGTTCCCTAGTTAACATGTCTGGTGTTATTGTGTATGAGTATCTTGTTATGGTTGTTTATTATATTGCTCATATGGTTAAGGATTAATAAGGTTGATAATTATCATAATAGTTGTCTAACAGATTCACACCCCCCTCCCTCCCCCTGTCTCAGTTATATTGGTGGACTTTATATTCTAACAATTGGTATTAGAGCATCAGGTCCTTGAAGAGAAATCTTAACAACTTTAAGAGATCAATGGTGAGTCACTCCAGAAAAGATAGTCCTAAGTTTGATGGGGTTAACTATGATAGCTAAAAAGAAAAGATGAAAACTCATCTACTATGCATGGGTCCAAGATATTGGCTTTTGACAAAGGATTAAAAAAATTGTGGAAGAAGGAAATCTTGAGGAATGCAGTAAAGTGGAGAGAGATCTATTTATGTGTAATATGTGAGCCAAAGAAGTTGTAGTGCCTCTCCCATTTGATTTTTGTAAGTCATCTTGATGGATGCAACCTTTTTTTATCTTACTTGGTGAGTGATGATGATTGGAACCATGAGTGGTCTACACCCATGAGGTGGTTGGATTTTGTTATTGAATTAGTTGCTTTGATTATTCTTATGGCTAATTATGAAATTATGATGTGTTAGATGGTTTCACTAAGGTTTGTGCTAGTGGTTACCTAGATTGATGTGGTATCATGATGTTGTTCTATAATTACTCTAAGATGTGTACAGAGATTGCATTGTGTATTATTATCCTACTAAAATAGACTAGGTTCCTATAGTAGTGATTAGTCATATATTTGACCATATTCACTTATGTATTTTAAGTACCTCTTTATGTTGTCTAAGAAAACCTTATTAAATGCTTAAATATTAGAAGTGAATTGTCTGTGTTATATTACTATGTTGTTCAGTTGATCATATCTGCATGATGATGCCTTTTGTTTGAGATGACAATATGTTTTATGAAGATATCTGGTTATCTCATATTTGGACATATCCTTATGTTGGATTTATTGATATGATTATCTACTTCATCATTTCTTTCTGATGCTTTATGCGAAAGTGAGTGCTTTGAATGGATTATTTTAGTATAATTAAACAAATTGTTAAATTAGGTTATTTAATGCATTTATTGCTTCCACTCTGTTATTATATGCAATTGCACTTAATTGTGTGGTTTAGTGTGTAAGATTTATGTCCCTGGTAGTGGCACATGGAGTTAGTGATTTAGTTGTTTATATTTAACCAATGTCATCCCCGTATCGTTGACGTATCCTATTTAATTGTTTAAATTAAACCTTTCAATGATTTGATAAATCCAAACTCATTTGCATTATGTGATTAGACCTGTAAACATGTCTATGCATTTAAAGGTTTACATTGTCGTGAAAGTTATTAAGGAATTCTATGATTTTTGTTTAAGAGAATTTTGGGCTTTATTTTTTTTAATTTTAATTCCTATTAGTTTATCACAAATGAATTCCAATTACTTGGAATATCCTATTTTTGTTTGTGTTGATTTGGGGTCTAACTAGGTTGTCTAGTTATTTACTCTAATTGTTTATTCACTCAAAAACTGAATAAGTATCCAAAGAGGAAATTCATTCCTCACTTCTCATTTTTTAATTAGAAAGTTTGAGAGTAAAACCCAAAATCCTCTTCATGAGGAATTATTTTTTTGTTCATTGTGGGAGCTACGGGTGTGGGATCATCGCGAGATCGATTTTGTTGGATCCAACTCGGGGAGACCTTGGTTTGCCACAACTTTTGGCAACTTCCATGGGACATTTATTTTATCTAGTTGTTTTCCATTTTAGCCATTTTGGTTGTGAGGTAGGTCTCTCCCATTTTAATGTTTTAGCTCTATTTCTACTTCTATTTTTGGTACTCATTTGTTAGGAGGCTGAGAACTAGTGTTCCATCCATTTTTGAGTGCTAGCTCTACCCAATTGGGTAGGTATGAGCATTTCCCTATTTTTTGGGATGGAGATTTGGGGTTTTGCACCGTTATGCTAACCATTTTTGCATACGAACTCCAAACTCAAATTTTATTTGATATTCATGGCTTTTGTGCCCTAAGACTAAATGGGTTTTTATTTCAAATTTTTTGAGTTTTAATGTTTTTGCCTTGATTTGTGTGCTACCCATTTTGTTATTCAAGGTCCAAATGCCCTATTAATACCTTTTTACTACTTTTAATGAATCCATACCCTTTTCATCTGTTCAAACTTAAATCAATCATATAAGCAAGTTACAGTAAATCAACATGCAAAGATAAAACATTCAAGATCAACACATGACACAATGATTTACGTGGAAACCCAATTTGGGAAAAACCACCAGTAACATGCTACTTGATTCTCACTCTTCTGAAGTGATGCCTTGTTAAACGCCTGCCCTGTTAAAGGCTTACAACACACTGTTAAATGTGACCTTGTTAGAGGATTTCACCAAACTGTTAGGAATGGGCCTAGTTAAAGGTCTTTAGAACATTCACTTGGAATGTCACCCTGTTAAAGGATTTTTCTAATGGTTGTTAAACCAACCTAAGTCCATAGGATTGAGACTTATAGTTACAATTGCTAGAAAGTAACAATAATGGTCTTTTGATCTGATATAACTTACAACATACTTTGCAGATTTCAGATCACACTTTCAGTTCAATCCTTGTGCTTGGCTTTAATCTCTTTAGCTCTGACTGCTTGTCTTCCTCTTCAAGATTCATCTCCTTGAGTCTTCTAACTCATTCTGCCAATGCAATCATCTTTGTGGTCGTCTATACAAATAGAATTTCTGCGCTATCTTCTCCTAGGCACATTCTTCAGCATTTCATGCTTTTATGCTTGACCACTATCTCCTTTCCTTTTATCCCCTCTCGCTCTCTTTTTTCTCTTATTAACTTATGTCTTCTTATATAGAAGTCTGATTTTCCTTTACCGCTCAATTCTCCCTCTTCAATTTTAGGGTTTCAAAATTGATTAGGTAGGATACAATGTATCTACCCCATATCTTGTTTTTTTCTTGAAACTTCGCCAATTGTATCTTTAAAATGTTCTACATGGTGTTTTGTGCCACCAACTCATCATTCTTATCTTCCTTTTAATTCACAGATTTCTAGATAACAACCTTGTCAGCTTAGATCTGGCGAATCTTTGATTTCCTAAATAATGCAACAACTCGGCATTATTGAGTTACTAGTGCTCAGCACCTCTGTGTTACTCGGCACCTATACCAGCTCGGCACTTGAACTTGCTTGGCACTTGAACTTGCTCGGCTCTTGAACTTACTCGGCACCACTCAGCATCTGAAGTTTACTCGGCATTAGCTAGAACTTGCTCGGCTCTTACTAGCTTGCCCAGCTCCTTCTCTCTAATGAACTTAGTTTAAGCTTTACAAAAGACTTAGTTAAAACATTAAATCTTTGATATGTTTCAGTGTGTCCATTCTTTGTAGTATGTCATCAAATACATTCTTTCATCAATGGCTTAGTTGATCCTTGTACTTCATTTCAACATCATAACTTCAACCTTTCTCTAGGTATTTGAGTTACATCTTATTAATTGCCTCCACCTTGACAATCAACTAATTGATAGTATTTGGATCACTAAAGCAATTGTCATCCCTGCAAGTAGCAAGTTTGACATCAATGACAAAACAATGATTGAGGACATTCTTTACTAGTTCCATATTTTATTCCAACAATCTCCCTCAACTTTTCTTATAATTATTTCAATCATTTCCAACAATCTCCATCTTTGGCATTGATGGCAAACCAAACTGATCAAGTAATCAATTCAGTTACCACCAAGATTGTATATGTTGTCTTGTTGTTATTTCACTACTGATCTCATATATCTCCCTCTTTCATATATATATCTCCCTCTTTCTTTGCATTGATCAGTTTCCCTACATATTTCTCCCTCTTTGACATAAATGCCAAAGATGTAGCATTTATATCATGCAAAATATAAGCTTTGGCTTCTTGTTTTTTTTCTCCCTCTATCACCATGCTTGTGACTGATTTGGAGTTTCTGTATCTGCTATCATCCTTTGCATCAACCTATTAATATTTCAATGATTTATTCCTGTTGATGCAAGGCAGCTTCCTTGTTGCCTTAAACTGCTTGGGTTAGGGGTATGACCCCAATTTGCCTTTAAGATATTCATAGGCATCTTTGGGAAATGGTTTGGTGAAGATATCTGCAATTTGTTCCTTTGTGTGAATGTATTCCAACTTCACTTGTTTGTCTTCTACCAATTCTCTGACATAATGATACTTGTTTGCCATATGCTTGGTTTTTGCATGCATCATTGGATTTTTGGATATGTTTATAGCACTTGTATTATCACAATACAATATCACCGGTTGTGTTACTTCTTCTTTCATTCCATTCAATAGATGTGTGAGCCATACAATGTTTGTACAATTGACTGCAGCTACCACATATTCTAATTCTGCAGTGGATTGGGATATACATGTTTGTTTCTTGCTAGTCCAGGTAACCAGCCTTTTGCCTAGAAATAATGCACCTCCACTTGTGCTTTTTTTGTCATCAATGTTTCCTCCCCAGTCTGCATCTGTATATGCATTGAGTTCAAATTTTCCATTCTTTTTGTAGTATAGACCAAAATCATTAGTCCCTTTGAGATATCTCATTATTTTTTTACTGCTATGCGATGATTTTCTTTAAGATCAGCAGAAAACCTAGCCACTATTCCAACTGCTAATGCTATATTTGGTCTACTATGCACAACATATTGTAGTTTTCCAATCATGGATCTATACATTGTTTGATTAACTTCAGTTGACTCATCATTTTTGGACAGCTTATTTCCTATGGCCATTGGTGTGCTTACTGGTTTGGATTCCTCCAATCCAAATGTTTTAAGAATTTCTTTGATGTACTTTGATTGTGTAACAAATATTCCATGTTTAAGTTGGTGTACTTGCAATCCAACAAAAAATTTGATTTCTCCAAACATAGACATTTCAAATTCATGTTTCATTCTGTCAGCAAAGCCTTTGCAAATTACTTCCTTACCACCAAATACTATGTCATCCACAAAAATTTTAGATACAATAATGTCTTTACCTTCTTCAGCTTTGATCTACATGTTGTTGTTATCATCAGTTCTTTCAAACCCAATTTGCACTAGATACTTGTGAAGTCTTTCATACCATGCTCTAGGTGCTTGTTTCAAACCGTAGAGTGCTTTATGTAGCTTACACACCATATCCCTGTTGTTCTCATAAACAAATCCTTCCGGTTGTTCAATGTAGACTTCTTCTTCTAGTATACCATTTAAGAAGGCAGATTTTACATCCATCTGATAAACTTTGAAATCTTTGTAGGCAACATATTCAAGTAAAGTTCTTACTCCTTCCATTCTAGCAATAGGAGTGAATGTTTCTCCATAATCTATTCCTTCTTCTTGAGCATAACCCTTGCATACTAATCTGGCTTTATTTCTGGTAATCTCACCATTCTCATCTAGTTTTTTTCTGGATACCCATTTAGTACCAATCACATTCTTGTCAGTTGGTCTAGGAACCAAACTCCAGGTTTTGTTTTTCCTTATTTGATTAATTTCTTCTTCCATAGCTTTATGCCAATCATCATCCTGTAATACACCATATACTGTCTTGGGTTCAGATTTGCTGATCACACATGATTCATGTCTTAGTCTATTCCTTGTCATTGGTCTTGCATCTTTGTCACCAATTATTTGTTCAACAGGGTGATGTCTTTTTACATATTTGGATAAACTTGGATCTGTTCTTGTTTCCAAGTTTGATCTTTCGGATTTAGGATCACTATGCACTTCATTTTTAGGTTGTTCTTCATTATATGTACTATCTTCAAAATTAGATTGTGCATTTTCTTCATTTTGTAACTCGGCTTCTGAATGCAACTCGGCATTCACTGGTTGTGAATCGACTAAAACTGACAATTGTTGTTGATTTTCAATTTGATTGTCATCATCCTCATCAGCAGTCATTCCTTCATAAGAATATACAAAATTTTTGTATTCTTCTATTTTCTTTGGTTCTTCAGCTTAGACTTCTGTGTGCTCATCAAAATTTACATTTGCACTTTCCACAATTTTGTTAGTGTTAACATTCAAACACTTGTATGCCTTACTTCTAGTGGAGTAACCAAGAAATATACCTTCATCACTTTTTGCATCAAATTTTTCATTTCTAGTATCCTTCAGGATAAAACATTTGCAACCAAACACTTTGAAATGTTTTACATTGGGTGAGTAACCATACCATAATTCAAAAGGTGTTGTATTTGTACCTTTCTTGACTTGTACTCGGTTCAGTGTATGAACAGCTACACTTGCAGCTTCTCTCCAGTATTTTAGAGCAACATTCTTTTCCATCATTAATGTTCTGGCATAGTCAATCACAGATCTATTTCTTCTCTCTGCAATTCCATTCTGTGGGGGAGTTCTAGGAGCTAGCGTTTGTCTTTTGATTCCATTGTCATTACAGAATATCTCAAATTCATTTGATGTAAATTCACCACCTCTATTTGATCTTAGGCATTTCAGGCTTTTTCCAGTTTCCTTTTCAACTTTGGCCACATACCATTTAAACATTTGAAAAGCATCAAATTTTTGTTTTAAAAACATAACAGTCATCATCCTGGAATAGTCATCAACAAATAACATTATGTATTTATCTCCTCTATAGCTTTGTATTTCCATTGGGCCACATAAGTCAGTGTGAACTAACTCAAGTATCTCTTTCGATGTATAGTTCTTGCTTTTGAAACTTGATTTTGTCATCTTTCCTAGCTGACATTGTTTGCAAATGCTATTATTAGGCTTTTTCAGTTTTGGTAGACCTCTGACTTTCTTCATTTTACTGATGTTGAGTAGATTATCAAAATTGACATGACATAATCTTCTATGCCATAACCATTCATCATCAAATTTTGCAAATAGACAAGAAGCATCATCCATATCAAGGTAAAACAAATTACTCTTTGTTTGATCTCCTTTTCCTATTAGTTTACCATCAGTATCATAGATTTTTGCAGTTTTGTTTCCAAATTCCACTTTGCAACCTATATTGCCTAACTATGAGACACTCAGTAAATTGTAGTTTAATCCTTCAACATAGTATGCATTGTCACATGAAATCTGTTATGTGAGCTTAATGGAACCTTTTCCTTTGATTTGACATGGAGCATCATTACCAAATCTAACACTATTTCCATCATACTGAGTAAAGTTGACAAACTTACTTTTGTCTCCTGTCATGTGATGTGAGCATCCACTGTCTATGATCCATCTATCATTCTTATTTATAAAAGTCACCAGTGCTCTGGCTTCTTCTTCATCAGATTGGTCCTTCATGGCTACATAAACAACTTCATCATCATTTTCATCAGAATTTTCTTCGACAATATAACACTTCTTACCTTTTTCTTTGTAATCTCTTTTATCATCATCTCTTCTGTTCTTGTATTTATTGCTTTCCTTGGAATCCTTTTTCTGTGGACATCTTGCAGCAATATGACCTACTTCATTGCAATTGAAATAGATGATAGGCATCTTACCTTTGAATTTTCCTTTGCCCCTGTGAAATCTTCTAGCGAGAAATGCTTCCAATTGTTCCACATCTTCCTCATCAGTGCTACTGTCACTAGATACATACTTCATTTTTCTTCGTTTCTTTGATTTTACCTGTTTGGCATCTTTCAGTGATAATTTTGCCTTAAAAGCAGATTCAACATTTTTAGGTTTGTAGTTGTCAAAGTTAGATAACTCAAATGCTGTGAGTCTACCTATTATACCTTCAAAGCTTAGATTATTTCCTGGTATGCATCTTAGTTCTTGTATTGTTGATACTCTAATAGCATAGATAGGGAGCAGGGTTCTTAAGAACTTACTATTAATAGTATCCTCATCCAGTTGACCATTCAAGCATCTTATTTCACTTACCACCTCCTTTATTCTTGCACCATACTGAGTAGCATTCTCATTTTCCTCCATTTTCATGTCTTCAAACTTTCCTCTGAGACTTTCTCTTTTTGCTCTTTGTACATTCTGATCTCCTCCATAGATGTCTGATAGTGATTTCCACATTTTGAATGCAGTGTCACATCCTTTGATATCATCAAATTCAGCATAGCTAAGTGCAGATGCAATTTCCAGCATTGTCTGATTGTGTTCTTGTTTTTTTTTCATGTCTTCTGTAGTAGGAGCACCTGTTGGATCTACATGTTCAATGATAATTGAATTTTGGGCATAATCTCCTATGGATCCAAGATGTAGCTTCATCAAACTTTTCCATGCAACAAATTTGTCTTTGTTGAGCTTGGGAACTTCTCTTTTTGGCATTTTGATCTTTTCTGCTAGTAGTCCCTTTAAACTTAATCAGCAGTCAAGCTCTGATACCAATTGTTAGAATTCTTTAGAATAACTAAAAGGGGGGGTGAATCAGTTATTCAAGGTCCAAATGCCCTATTAATACCTTTTTACTAATTTTAATGAATCCATACCCTTTTCATCTATTCAAACTTAAATCAATCATATAAGCAAGTTACAGTAAACCAACATGCAAAGATAAAACATTCAAGATCAACACATGACACAATGATTTACGTGGAAACCCAATTTGGGAAAAACCACCAGTAACATGCTACTTGATTCTCACTCTTCTGAAGTGATGCCTTGTTAAACGCCTGCCCTGTTAAAGGCTTACAACACACTATTAAATGTCACCTTGTTAGAGGATTTCACCAAACTGTTAGGAATGGGCCTGGTTAAAGGTCTTTAGAACATTCACTTGGAATGTCACCCTGTTAAAGGATTTTTCTAATGGTTGTTAAACCAACCTAAGTCCATAGGATTTAGACTTACAGTTACAATTGCTAGAAAGTAACAATAATGGTCTTTCGATCTGATATAACTTACAACATACTTTGCAGATTTCAGATCACACTTTCAGTTCAATCCTTGTGCTTGGCTTTAATCTCTTTAGCTCTGACTATTTGTCTTCCTCTTCAAGCTTCGTCTCCTTGAGTCTTCTAACTCATTCTACCAATGCAATCATCTTTTTGGTCGTCTATACAAATAGAATTTCTGCGCTATCTTCTCCTAGGCACATTCTTCAGCATTTCATGCTTTTATGCTTGACCACTATCTCCTTTCCTTCTATCCCCTCTCACTCTCTTTTTTCTCTTATTAACTTATGTCTTCTTATATAGAAGTTTGATTTTCCTTTACTACTCAATTCTCCCTCTTCAATTTTAGGGTTTCAAAATTGATTAGGTAGGATACAATGTATCTACCCCATACCTTGTTTTCTTCTTGAAACTTCACCAGTTGTATCTTAAAAATGTTCTACATGGTGTTCTGTGCCACCAACTCATCATTCTTATCTTCCTTTTAATTCACAGATTTCTAGATAACAACCTTGTCGGCTTAGATCTGGTGAATCTTCGATTTCCTAAATAATGCAGCAACTCGGCATTATTGAGTTACTGGTGCTCGGCACCTATACCAACTCGACACTTGAACTTGCTCGGCACTTGAACTTGCTTGACACTTGAACTTGCTCGGAACTTGAACTTGCTCGGCACTTGAACTTACTTGGCACCACTCAGCATCTGAAGTTTACTCGGCATTAACTAGAACTTTCTCGGCTCTTACTAGCTTGCCCGGCTCCTTCTCTCTAATGAACTTAGTTTAAGCTTTACAAAAGACTTAGTTAAAACCTTAAATCTTTGATGTGTTTCAGTGTGTCCATTCTTTGTAGTATGTCATCAAATACATTCTTTCATCAATGGCTTACCTGATCCTTGTACTTCATTTCAACATCATAACTTCAACCTTTCTCTAGGTATTTTAGTTACATCTTATTAATTGCCTCCACCTTGACAATCAACTAATTGATAGTATTTGGATCACTAAAGCAATTGTCATCCCTACAAGTAGCAAGTTTGACATCAATGACAAAACAATGATTGAGGACATTCTTTACTAGTTCCATATTTTATTCCAACAATCTCCCTCAACTTTTCTTATAATTATTTCAATCATTTCCAACACATTTTTCTCAAGTTTTCTTGGCATGAGTGTTGGTCATGGATTTAGATTATCTATAGGATGTCAATCCAACCATTTTTGCATCTTTATATTTGCATTAGGATGCATGTCGCATCCATACTTTTGACTTTGTGTTCGATTGAGTGATTTTATATCTGATGTTATTGTTCTGATCAAACCCTTATTGCTATTTTCATGGACACTAGGATTCATGTAGAATCCATACTCTTGAATTGAGACTAGTTGATTAAGTTCATGGTGTTTGGTTTGGTTGCATCATTAGGATTCCTATAGAATCCATACTCCTAGATTGAGGTCAGTTAAGTGAGTTCATGATGTATGGTTTATTGTCTTTTGTGATTTGTGTAGAATATGTCCTCCTGAGCTTGTATTTGATTGAGTGTTATTTTCCTTGTGTTCTCATCTAGCCCTTGGTTTTATGATCTTCATGATGGTGGTGCACCACACATGAGCACGTGTGCTCATTTTGTGGGTGACTTGTGAGGCTTGAACTCTCACTTGTATTTCAGTGAGTATGTTCATTTAGGGTTGGGTTGGGAATATGCAAGCCTATGAGCACTCATTGTTGGATGAGCATGGGTAAGGTAGGGTAGCACCAGATGGAAGGGGCTTGGCATGAAGAAGTTTTAATCAAGTGATAATTAAATAAAATATTAGGTAATAAAAAGACACAGAATGTGAGAGCCTTTCATTGGGAGGTTGAATCTACACAATATCGAGCTTGGGCTATCTAATGCCAAGTGACTCTCCATGCAGTGAGTCCCTACATAGTTACCCATTGAGTTTCTAACCAAGACCTGTAGTACTTGCATTGTCTCATGATCTTGGTTTCAGTCATCTTTATTGTCTAGCATGAGTTTTAGCCATAGATGTTTGCTTTATGTGTGTTTTGGTTGGATCATTATCTCCATTAGTATGGTGGGAGTGGACCTACAGGTTTCACATGGTTGGGAGGTGTAGCTACCTATACCACTATTGGGGACTGGTGTATAGAGACTTCTATTATTTCAATGCATTGGTCATGTTTTTACTTCATGCTTTTCTAAGTGTGTTTCACAATAAATTTTCTTGGTTCTTCTTGTGCAAGCTAGGGTTTGATCCTTTTTAATTTTTGTTAACCTTAAGAAAATCCTAATTAGTGCTCTATAAAATTGTGCCCTAAGAAAGCCTTTTAGGTCATTTGTTTCTTCCTTTTAATTAGGGGGGAAATCATTATAAAATACCCTTTTTCAGGAGCCTTTTAAAAGATTATGTGTTTCATTCCATGAAATTCTCACAATAATCTTTACTGTCAAATCTCTTTGAAATCCATGATAATCACCATGTTGTTATAAGAATTTTCATGAACTTTACCACTTGTGATATGGCAACCAAGAAAGTACCACATATGGGACCCACTTAGTAAATGAGCATGGTTTCAAGGTGAATCATCCACACTATCAAATCTTTTGAAGATCAACGGTGGTCACCATGTCACTACCTGAAGTCGTAAGGTTTTTACCCTTAGCAACATAGTGACCACCATAAAAGAAGCACGGTGGGACCAACTCCAAAGATAAGCATCAAGATTTTAATTGTTGTTAATAAAATTGGGTGGCATGATGGAATGTCAAAAATGTCAGACACAATTAAAAAAAGAAAGTGTTGTTTATTCACATCGTTGGATTTCCTTGAAATCAATGGTGGTCGCTATGTCACTACTAAAAGTTGTAAGAAATTTATCGATCATGACATGGTGACCTCCCATGGAAAGAGAATATGGTGGGACCTATTTTCAAAAGTAGTGCCTTAAAATTACTTGTCATAAATGGCCCTACCAACATGTCATGGTGGTTTGATATCACAATGCCACTGTGGAGTCACAATCAGAGAAATATACTTATTGTTTTGTGCTATCAGATCTCTCCTAGATAAATGGTGGTCACTATGTCTCTATAAAGAGTTGCTCGATGTTTAGTGTGTGTGACATGGAAACCAAAGGAAAGATAGAAGGACCCACCACATTTGCAATAAAGTAATCATGAAATATTCATCATCTGATCAAGGTAGCATCAATGGTAGTCACTATGTTGCTATGAGGATTTTCTTGATGTTTATGCTTAGTGGCATAGCAAGAGTGTGACATGTGTTTAAAGGCACCAGTAGGTTTAGCAGAACTTGCCAACAGTATAATGAAAGGCTTATGTGGAAAGCTTGGATTGGGTTGACCGCCAACATAGAGGATTGAAATTGAGTCATTAACAATTTTATTCCTAGATTATCCAATTTTTAGAAATCGACGGCTTGTTTTCAAATTAGAAGGTGGTGCCACCCTATTTTCCTTACAATCCATTTATGAAAATTAAGGCTCCCCATGCAAAGTAGAACTAGAGAATTATTATAGGATTTCTCAAGTTCTTCTCTACACAAACAAATTTTAGGTTTTCAAAGAGCTAGGTGCCTATTGAAGAATTATTTCTTGCCTGGTTAAAGTTACAAAAGAATTTCCAGTATCCACTGTTTGTTGCAAAGCTTCGATAAAAAGTAACAAAGAGCTAGGTAAGTATCTTAATCCATCAAACAGCTCAAAGAATTCTAGTATTCTACATCATTATTAAACATGCCTCCAAAGAAGGGTTTTCTAGAGAAGGTAGAATATACAAATAGAAATATACATGATGACTTTCTTAAATAATTACCTAAGTCTACAACTAAGTCAACCTAGGTTAAAAAGCTAATTCTTGTAAACCCTAGGCTCAATATTGCAAATGGCCTATACGATAAAGGGAATTGGGTTAGGGATGCTACTACTTCTAAAATAGGGCTCCATCTTTTTAAGAAATGGTTTTCAAAAAAGAAGATGTTTGCTCCCCATGGAAATATTTGGAATTTTGATCTAGGTAAACTAGTGGCCCTAGGGTTTTCATGGACTTAGATCTTCTTATAGCCAGAGCCAAGAATTATGACCCCATAACCAGGATAGTAAGGAGAGTGGATGGAGTACCTCTGATAAGGATTAATGCTAAAGAAATTTGAGAGGTTTTTGGTCTAGAGCCAGTGTTAGATTATCATGAACCCATTGATTTTCATGATTTGGAGAAAGAATACTTATCCAAAAAAGATCAAATTAGGCAAGGTGCATTGAGAGAACACCTTGCCACAATTGGGAACCTAAATTTTGTTATTGCATTGACTAAAGAACCCTTTAAGATGGAATTTTTCACTAGCTAGGCTATAGATATTTATATGACCTTATGTAGGGTTTTTGGTGAGGATGAACAAAAGGTTATGCTAATAAAATTCATGTATATCATGACACATATCTCTTCTTTTGTTGTGGAAATAATTTTTTATTTTGCATCATATATAGCAGAAGAAATCCATATGGGAATAAATGGGGTTGCAAAAGGCAACATGGAAAAGCCATTTGGTCATTATTCATTATTAATGCACATGTTCTTGTCTAAAGGGGTTATATATTTTGAAAAAGAGATGGTTTTGAACAGAGAGTATAAAGGAGAGGCTCTACCAATCTAGTTATGGAGTACAGACATGACCTAGGATGTAGAGGAAGTTAGCTTTGTTAGATTTGATAGATATTTTGCATCTAGGTTGAGAAGCCTCATATTGAGGGAAAATCCTAGAATCCCCAAGGCACTGCTAGATTTTATCAAGCCTATGGATAATCCTTTTGGTTTGAAAGTATCCCACAACTAGGCTAACATTATACCTTACCCTATTTCTACAATTTTTAGGGTTTATGGTTTCCAAGGGACTCCCCATGTATTACCCTATCAAGTACCTCTGAAAGAAGGGATTGTTGAAATTCTATGGTAGATAGGGGGATAGGAGGAAGCAAAATTGATTGGTAGATATAGGGGCTCAATTTTCCCCACTTGTACTATAGCTCACCAATTCATAATCACTAAGGGTGATTGGGTGTTCCTGTACAAATTCTTGGATCAGGATAAGATGGTTGTATCCCATGCCCATTTTTTTGATATTGAGGGATTTTTTGATGTGTTCAGGTGAAGAGCTAAAACTAGCTCAAAAGAACATCAACCCTACTTCCCTAAAGATATAATAAAAAATGAGTTCTCTTTGCAAGAGACAGAGATAAAAAAGGAGAAGTGGAGGGTTTATTCTAGGGTTCTAGAATTCATTAACTATTTTAATAATAAATATAAGCCTCTAGATGATGCAAAAATAAAGGAAGATAAATTGAATAAGTTAATGACTTCTTTTCCTAAGATTATGGAAGTCATGAATGAGAAAACTTATTCTTTATTAATTCTTTTCCAAAAAAGGCCTGAGAGTTCATGAGGCAGTTTTCCTTTACCCGTGTAGTAGGATCAAGGCAGTTAATTGTTCAAAAGAGACCTAGCTACAATATAATTCAAAATAAAAGGGCCAAAGTAGATAAGAGAAAACAAATGATAGGGTCAACCAGTGTTATTCTAGAAGAGAGACCTAATGAGCCCATGCCCAAAAGGAAAAGGATAGATAAAGAACAAGTGCCTCAAATAGAGGAGTATTCACCCACCCAATCCCCATTACACATAGGAGATGAACAATTCACTAAGGGTCAGGTGGAATAGTTGGGATCAAGGGGGAATTTTTATTACTACATCAGAATTAGAGGAAGGAAATGCACAAGAACCTCTAATGCCAAGCCTTGAGTTAACTATTGCAGAGTACAAAGGAAGAGAGTTGGACCATATGATGGAATAGACCAACCAAGAATTTATTTCTAATGATAATTTTGTTAAGTCCAAAGCCTTCTATCAGTTTTCTTGGAGAACAAACATTGGATTTTTGGAAGAAAGGTGTAGTAAATTGAAAACAAAGAATCCCAAGATGGAGGAGGAAGACATACAAAACCAAATAAAGGAAGATATGATGTAAGAGTTTAAAAGCTTGACCCCTGAAGAAGGCAGGCAAACGATAAAAGCATCTAGGATTTAGTTGTTGCCCAATTGGGACATTGCAGATGCAACAATTTTTTATTTTGTCACAAAGAAATTGAATACAGAGGAGAAAGGGAAGAAAGAAATGAAAGGTGCCAAGTTCAGTGAAGACCATGCTACACTGGTAATATGGTCAATGAGAAAAAGGATCTAGGACCAACTCTTCCTAGCCTGATGACACTGGCCTAATAGGAAGCTTGATTGTGAAAAGAGTGGAGGAGACTACTAGTGTAGAGGTTGCAGAGTTAGGTGTTGGATCAACCAACTTCACCTTGGCCACAACTTAGAGAGATAAAAGAGAAAGGTTAGAATTACAAGACAAGTATGAGAAAATTCTAGCTACTTATAATAAAGAAGTTCAAAAGAGGATTGAACTAGAAAATAAATTGATGGGACACCAAGGGTAGTCTAGTAGGCCTAGAATCACTTATACTTATCCACCAATGGAGCCTTTTAAATCCACTCCTCTTATTGAGATTCCAGACACACCACAAAGACCTCAGTATTACACTGCAAAGGATTTTGAAGAAGAAAAGAGTAAACTATGGGCATTACATGTAGATTTGGAGATCCAATATGAGGATAGGTTAAGGAAAGCCATTATGTATTTAGTTAATAAAATTGATTGGCCAACTTTCTATGACTAGTTAACAAAGGTAGTAAATACCTGGGAAGAGTTGAAAGCAAGTAATGATGCCCTGAAGCCAATTGTCAATAAGTGGAGTAGAGGAAATAAGGAAGTTACTCTTCTACATTTTTCTATTATTAGTTTATCTCATGAGTATATAGAAAAAACTTATGTTTTGACCAATGATATATCAGAATTTGATGATAATAGAGTTGCATTGCAAAGAAGGATCATAAGCTATCTTGACAAGTATAAGAGTATTAACTTTGAATTGATTCCACATGCTATAGATAAAAAGACTAATTTGAAAAATAAGGAGGAATGGGCCTAGCAATTGAATGATCTATTGTGCCTTTCAATGATTAAGGTCATAAATGGAAAGGGAAATGGATGGTGGGCAGCCACAACTAAAGAAGTTATAAAACTTTAGTTATTCTTTGAATCTTTGAGGCAAGATTTCGCTAAGATTGAAAAAATTGGAGAGTATGTGATGAAGAAGCAGCATGATATTCTACATTTTAATTAGCCAAATGACACATTTTTTGACAAATGGATGGAAAAATTTGTTCATGCAAAGCAGTTAAAATGTGGTGATACTGATGATGATGAAATGGAATAGGATGAAGTATTAATAATTGACACATCAGTAAAAGTAGAAGAGGACAAGGGAAAGTAACCAATTGTAGTTACCTAAGTAGAGCCCCAAAATGATGATTTGACAATAGGACAACTGATGGTGACTATTAATTTGTTAGTACAAGAGGACATGGATGGAATACCTCAAGCCTATCTCAGTATGTAAGTACCAAAATGAGGCCCACCACATTTCAAGAGAGAAAAACAATAGCAAGGCCAATCATAAACTCCTCTTGGCAACAAAAGATGCAACTGAAAGTGGTCCCCACTAAATAATATTCATGATGAAAGACTTTATGTTGCACAAATCTTTGTCTTTTATGATAATGACAATGTAGATATCTTTTTTGTCTTAAGGACAACTGTCAGTTTCTTCTATGCTTGAAGCTTGTTGCATCTTACATTATATAAGTGAGATTCTAGGGCTAGAATGAGGTCTAATTCATTGTACAATTTTTAGTTTCTACTAAGCTTTGTTCGATCTAGTTCTTGATACAAATTTTTTGATGTGTTTTCTCTATCAAAAATTTGAGAATACAGTAATATTATGGGATCATAGTGTCTTATTTTTGAGTTGTTTTGAGTTATACTCTAGTTGTTATACAATTTTCAAAGAGAATTAATACAAAGATGAACTATCCCCATATCTTTTCTTTCTGAAACTTGTCTCCATTTTGTTACCTGGTTATCTTGAGATTGCATAAAAAAAGCTTATTCAATTGAATGCAATTAGGATAAATTGTATATCATTTCACTATTGATTTTAATTCAATGAATTAGGTAAATGCTTTAGTGAATATGATAATATCTTCAAGTAGTAGCAAGGATATATGTAAGAATGAGTTTCAGTGAGGATCTTTTATAACTTTGATTGTAATGCAATCAATTAGATCAAGGAACTAGATAGACTCTAAAGCCCAATGGATGAGGCATTGATCAACTAAGTTTAGTCTATGATTGGAGAAAATATGAATAAGTATAAAGCTTGAAATTTCATCAATTTTACTTTATTATTTGAAGAATATCAATGCTAGTCAGCACTTGTTTACATTTGATCTCTTAGACTTAGTTAGCTATTATTTCCCAGAATTATCTATAGATCTAAGAAGAATTGAGACCAATTTGCTACTAGAGATGAATATTGTTAAAATTTCATGGAATGAGTGAAATATGAATGTATTATCAAGTTGTGAATCTTTTATCCCTCAGGTGCACCCGCCTTGGTTTTGCAAATCCAAAAGAGTAGAAATTTTTTTCATGATTTTTTTGAAGTTGGGTCTAGATCTGAAGAACATATAGTTGTTTATAGGAAGTAGCTAATCCTTAGGTTATTTTGATCTTCATCATCTTGGTATTAAGCATTTTTTTCTTAGTAGTGTAAAAACACTAACATAGTGCTTGATGTTCTCTTGGTATATTTGGGATTCTAGAGTATGCTTCCTTATGATTTATGCTTTCATTGGAATGCTTGGATATCATGTTTAGATGATGTTAGTTTATTTGACACATTCATGTATTGTGATTTTTATTATATGATTAGATGATGTGACTTACTTAGTTGGAGTATCTATTGTTGTACTGGATTAGCATGTTAGATTTCCTCAATCCTTATTATGTTATTATGTTTTAGTAGTGACACCCTCATAAGACAACTCTGACTATCTATTTGGAAATTTGGGATGTTACACATTGGGGATGGCTAGGACATTTGAGGTCTCATGATGCTATTATGGTTGGGAGGAACTGTGCATGGGTTTTACTTGTGTTGGTGCTTAAATGCTTATGCTTTCCTTCTTATGAAGTTTGGTTTATAAACCACGTATGTTCATTGCAATTTTGCTTTCCACATGTTATTTCATGTGTTTTTATGGATTAGATGGATAGATGTTTTCTACTTTTTGTTGGATGACATCTTATCTTTTATGCTCTCAAGTTATCATTCCTTGAATTATGTCGATCGAGTACTCACTGATGTGGAGGTTTTATGTTTTTATGCATTTATGCATTTTCATCATGCTTCATTTCAGCATTATTGGCAAACCTCACATGGGAAAGGCACTTCCTCATGTGAGAATGTATTATCTCACATAGACATACATTTTCCCTCACATGAGAATGTACTTCCTCATGTAGAGCATGTACTTCCTCACAAAGCATGATGTGAATCCTTGCATGGAGCAATGCACTTGCTTGCATGGAGTAATACACTTCCTCATGTGAAGTAATACACTTCCTCATGTGAAGTAATGCATTTCCTCATGTGTAGTGATGAAGTTCCTTGTGCAATTGAGACCAGTGCACTTCCTCATGCGAGAAATAGGGGTAGTTAGGCTTGGCCAAGGAAGGTTTGAAAGTTGGTTTTGGACACCTTGTTGGATTTCACGCCTTTCTAGTTTAAAACAATCTTTGTATGGGGTTTAAAATATATCATTTAAGTATAATTTGTAGTTAATATTTATTTTAACATATGAGACGATTTATTTGAGATGAGTTCCAGACCTGTCTAAGTTAAGATAAAGATTCTAAGAAATTTCAAGCCTTCAAAAATTTAGACTTAGCCAATTTTTAGGGCTTCAGGATTTTAGGCTTAGCCAAATTTTAGGAGTCAGCATTTATCTTTTAGCATGGTGTTTGGTAGATGAGTGCTGGTAACTTTGAGTCCTTATCTTTTGCATCACCATTATTGGTCTCTAGTTGTGGTTCTTGATCACAACATGTTTTGTGGATATGGACTTGTATGTCTAACCATGCTAGGAGCTTCTACCTTGAGTTTGAAAGAGAACATTCCCTCATTATATTCTCATGATTCATGTAGTCTTTTTTTGTGAGTTGTGTTTTAGAGCTTGGAGATCTTTGGAAGTAGTTGTAAGACTTCCACTAGTGTAGGTGAACATGTGAGTCTTTCCATGTTCCCTATTCTCATCACCTTGTCCTGGTGTTTCATGATTGCACCTGGTTACTTTATATTGTTGTTAAGTAACTTAAGTAAAAAATTATTTAGTGCATGTTTTATCCTTGTGTTCCAAAGATCTTTGGGTAGGGCATTACAAAAGCCTTACTGACAACTCTTCCTGAAAAGGAATACAATCAAGTAAAGTCACTTGAAACATCTCATAAGATTTGGAAAGCTTTAGAATCTACTTTTGAAGGAGATAAACATACAAGAAGAGTAAGATTACATAATTGGATATGCTTGTTTCAAGATGCAAAAATGTTAGAATATGAATCTATGAGAAGCTAGGTTAGTAGGATATTTGAAATTGTTGTAGGAATCAAATCATGTAGTGGATCCAAGGAAGAAGATGAGATAGTATGGAAGATTTTAAAAAATTTGACACCACAATTCAAGCAAGTAGCACAGATGATAGAACTATTAATACTTTATACTGAGAAGCTTACTAGGAAAACTTTTCTTGGAAGATTTGAAGTGGTAGAAGCAAGTTTGAGATAGTCTGGAGGATTGACAAGAGTGGAGACAACTTTTAGTGCCTTAAGTGTTTGTCCATGCTTATCCAAAAGTGCAGGCACCCATGGAGATTTTGCTAGCAATAGTAGAACCAAATTTGAAGAGGAAAGAAAGATTGAAGAAGGTATAGCCCTACTTGTAAGAAGAGAACTAGATGATAAGAGAATTTTTAAATTTTGTACTTGTAATGAATTTGGTCAGTGTGCATCTAAGTGTCCTAAAACAAAGAAAAAAGTATGAGAAAAAATTTAAGCCGAGAAGTCCTAGAGATTTTTTGTATGCTAATGAATATGATGAATTAGAGCTCAAATTGAAAGTGATGATGAGTTAAGATTTGCAGCCATAAAGGAAGATGATCTTGATAAAGAAGTTAGAGAAGAAAATGCTCTAGTTTCCCAAGTTGAAAAGAAATTTGATTGGCTTATAGATAGTGGATGTTCACAACATATGACTGGTGATATGAACAAGATTGTTAAATTCAAAAATTATGATGGAGGTATTGTTAGAGTTGGTAATGATGTAGCCTGTAACATCATAGGGATAGGATATATTACTCTTCATGTAAAGACTAACACTGATGATGTTTACTTTGTTGATGGTTTAAAGCATAACTTGTTGAGTGTTGGACAGTTGGTGGATAAAGGTTATCAGTTACAATTTATAGAGAAGAATTGTATTATCAAAGATAAGTATGGTAAGATAATTGGAACAGGTACAAGATCTAGAGGTAATGTGTTTCAATTGAATCCTATTGAGATGACATGTTTAGCTTCAAAAGTGGATAACAGTTGATTATGGCATAGAAGGTTTTTTCATATAAACTTTAATAAGATTGTGAAAGTTAGTAGCACATTTGGAGTTAGAGATTTTCCAAAGATCATGAAGCCTACTAATGTTATTTGCAAAGAGTTTATCATGGCTAAGTAAAAGGTATCATTTCCCAGCAAGAAGTTTACCACTACAGAGAAGATAGAGATTGTTCATACATATTTGAGTGGCCCTACCAGGACAAGAGGATTCCATGGAGAAAGGTAATTCATGATTTTTTTTATCATTTCACTAGAATGATGTGGGTAGCATTTCTTAAAGAAAAATCTAAAGAATTTGAGAAGTTCAAGATATTTAAGAATAGAGTTGTGAATGAATCTAGTGTTAAGAATAAATGTTTGAGATCAGATAGAAGTGGAGAGTTTCCATCTAGAGAGTTTAATATGTTTTGTGAAGAGAATGGGATTAAGAGATAGTTATCATCACCTAAGACCCCTACATAGAATGGGATAGTAGAAAGGAGAAACATATTAGTATTAGAGGCAACAAGACCAATGATGTTTGAGAATGTTGTATCCAAGACATTTTGGAGAGAGGCATATAGTAGTATACACCATGAATAGAGGACAAATCAGAAAAGGTATGAATAAGACTCCTTATGAATTATGGTTTGGTCATACACCTTCAGTAAAATATTTCATAATTTTTGGAAGCAAGTGTTATATAAAGAGAGATGATGATGTTGGTAAGTTTGATTTAAGAAGTGACAAAGGTATGTTTCTTGGTTATTCATTGAAGAAAAAAGCTTACAGATGTTTTAATCATAGAACTAAAGCAATTATTGATTATGCAAATGTAAAATTTGATGAAAAGTTTGGAATTAAGGAGAAGATGATGGATTATAATTATGATGAAGAAGAAGATAATCCTAGAATTTTTAGAGAAAATGTAGAAGTTTTCTTTGAGACTAAAAATGACTTGCAGAATGATTTACAAATTATTGAACAAAGAGAAGACCATATATTAGAACCAAGAGAAGAGATCAGATTTGACATAGCAACTCCCATACTTAACAAGAACCTGATAAAGAATCACTCTATAGAACAGATAATTGGAAGTAAAAACAAAGGAGTAGTGAAAATAAACAAAGTGAATGTGGATTCGTGTCTAATTTCTCAAGTAGAACCTAAGAGTGTAGATCAAGCATGTAAGGATGATCATTAGATTCAAGCAATGAAGGAAGAACTAGATCAGATTGTGAAAAATGACACATTGAATTGGTTCCTAGGCCTAAGGACAAGAATGCTATAGGAACTAAATGGGTTTTTAGAAACAAGATGAATGAACAAGGTGAAGTTGTGAGAAAAAAAGCTATACTGGTATGAAAAGGTTACTCACAACTAGAAGGAATGGACTATGAGGAAATATATGTCCCTGTAGCTAGAATACAAGCAATGAGAATGTTTTTGGCTTATGCAACAAATAAGAAATTCAAAGTATATCAAATGTATGTCAAATTAGCATTTCTGAATGGAGAACTTGAAAATAGATTTATATTAAGCATCCTAAAGGATTCCCTTTAATAGAAGACAAGGATATGGTATGCATATTTAAGAAAGCTCTATATGGTCTAAAGCAAGCACCTAGGACTTGGTATGCAAGTTTGGACAAGTATTTGGCAAAGCTTGGATTTGCTAAAGGTATGATAGATAGTAACTTGTATTTGAAATAAATTGAGAATGGTTAGCTAATAATAGTAATATTTTTTAATGATATAATCTTTGGAGGCAATGATGAAGCAAGTGATAAGTTTGCTGAATAAATGAAGAATAAGTTTGCAATGAGCATGATTGGTGAGATGAAGTTTTTTCTAGGTTTGCAGATCGTGTGAAACAATGATGAAATTTTCATCATAAGCTAAGTATTTGAAAGACTTGTTGAAAATATTTGGCTTGGAAAGTTGTAATCCTATTGGTACACCAATGATAGCTGGTCACAAGTTATCTAGCAAAGATGAGACACCTACAATTGAGTAGAAGAAGTATAGATCAATGATTGGAGGTTTGTAATATCTGACCCACACTAGACCAAATATAGAAAATGATGTTGGGATTGTAGCTGGATTTCAAGTTGATCCTAAGGAATGTCATTATGCAACAGTTAAGAGGATATTTATATATTTGGAGGAAACATCTTATTATGAGATATGGTATGATAAATCAAGTGATTTCACTTTATTTTCTTATACTGACGTGGATTGGATAGGTAGTATGGATGATAGAAAAAGCACAAGTGGTGAAGCTTTCTTCTTAGGAGGAAGAGAGGTTTCCTGGCAAAGCAAGAAACAAGATTGCATTTCACAAAATACAGTTGAAGCAAAGTATGTAGTAGTAACAAGTATTGTAATCAGGTCATGAGGATGAAGAAAATGTTGAAGGATATTGGGATAGAATTTTCAGAACCTGTTATCATAGATTGTGATAAAACAAGTTGTTAGTGATATATTGCAATTAATGCTTCCAACATGTTGTTAGTGTCATATGTAGTGCCTCTTGTGTTTGTAGTTTGTACCTTGTTTATTTTGATTCGAGAGATACTTGTGCTCATGTTATTGTTTCTTCTTTTGAGATGACCTAAGGGTCGAATGTTATACTTTGACTTCAATATCATAGGTGCTATATTACTATGATGTGCAGTTGATGCTATTTTGAGATCATGGTATGCTTTATAATGATATCTGGTTATCCGATATTTGGACATATCTTTGATTATGTTATGTGATGGATTTAATGCTATGGTTATTTACTTCAGTCTTGCTTCATTATGCTTTATGTGAACGTGAGTGCTGTCAATGGACTATTTTATTATAATTGAATAAATGGTTAAATTATGTGATTTAATACATTTATTGCTTCAGCTATGTTATTATATGCTATTGCACTTGATCATGTGTTTTAGTGTGTAGGATCTATATCCTTGGCAATGACACATGGAGTTAGTGATTTAGCTATTCATTTTACAAATGTCGTCCCTGTATGGTTGACATATCTTATTTTAATGTTAAATTAAACCTCCTAGTGATTTGATGAATTTGAACTCATTTGCATTATGTGATTAGACATGTGAACGTGTATGTGCATTTAGAGGTTCATATTGTTGCAAAGGTTGTTAAGGATTTTCTATGATTTTTGGGTTTTTGAGCTTTATTTAATTAATTTTTAACTTCTAGCAACTTTGCCATAGATGCATTCCAATTAATTGGAATAGCCTATTTTCATTTGTGTTGATTCAGGATCTAGCTAGTTCTTATGGTTATTAGCCCTAATTGGTTATTCACTAAAAAAATGAATAGGTATTGAAAGAAGAAATTAATTCCTCACTTCTCACTTTTGGAAATTGAGAATTTGAGAGTTTTTTCCAAAATCCTTTTCTAGAGGATTACATTTATGTTAATTATGAGAGTTGCGAGCGTGAGATCTGTGCGAGGTTAGCCTCATTGGATCTGGCTCAGGGAGACCTTGCTTTTCCATGATTTCCAATAGCCTCTATGGGTTATTTATTTTATTAGGTTGTTTCCTATTTCTACCCCTTTTGTTGTCAGGTAGGGCTCTACTATTTTCACATTTCAACTCAGTTTCTGGTTATGTTTCTAGTAGTTGTTTGTTAGGAGGCCGAGAACTAGTGTTCCCCTTTGTTTTTGTTTGTTAGTTCTACCTAGTTGGTCAGGTATGAACGCTTTCCCAATTTTTGGGATGGGGTTTGGGGTTTTGCACCGTTATGCTAGCCATTTTTGCATATGGACTCCAAATCTAGATTTTATTGGATCTTCATAGCTTTTATACCCAAAGACCAAATGGGTTTTATTTTTGAATTTTTATAATTTTGGGGTGTTTACCTTGATTTGTGTGCTACCCTATTTTCTTGGGTTTTCTTGGCATGATGTTGGTCTTGGACCTAGATCATCTATTGGGATGTTAGTTAGATCATTGTTACACTTTTATGTTGTATTCGGATGCATGTCACATCCATCCTCCCGAGATTGTTTTCGGTTGAGTGATATTGTTCTTGTTTTCTCATCTAGTCCTTGTGATATGATCTTCACGATGGTGGTGCAACACACACAAGCTCGTGCACGTGCATTTTTTAGGTGACTTGTGAGGCTCGATCTTTCATGGTACTTCTAGGAGTTATGATCATTTGGAGTTGGTTTGGGAATCTGCAAGCCTATGGGCACTCATCGTTGGATGAGCATGGGTAGGGTAGGGTAGCATATGGAGGGGGCTTCTATCTCCTCGGCCTAGTGACTATTTCCTGAGGGTTGGCATGCAAAAGTTTTAATCAAGTGCTGACTAAATAAAACATTGGGTGATAATAAAATGTGTGAGCACCCAATTAAGTTTGAGGACATAGTGTGAGAGCCTTCCATTGAGGAGTTGAACCACATGAACTGAGCTTGGGCTTTTCAATGCCAAATGACTCTCCATGATGTCAACCCCTACATAGTAACCCATTGAGTGTCTTACCAAGACCTGTAGTACTTACATTATCTCATGCTCTTGGTTTTAGTCATCATTGTTATCTGGCATGAGTCTTAGTCATGGACATTTGTTTTATGTGTGTTTGTGGTTGGATCATTATCTCCATCAACATGGTGGGAGTGGAACTACAAGTTTCACATGGTTGGGAGGTGTAGCTACCTATACCACTATTGGGGATCAGTCTACAGAGATTATATATTGTCCTAGTGTGACCGTTGCTAGATGTTTTCACTTAGTAATTTGGATTCTGGAGTATGCTTTCTTGTGATTTATGCTTTCATTTGGAATGCTTGGATATCATGTTTAGATGGTGTCAGTTTATTTGACACATTCCCTTACTATGATGTTTAGCATATTCTTAGATGATGTTATTACTTTAGTTGGAGTATCTATTGCTTATTAGATTAGCATGTTAGATTTCCTATTCTTATGATGTTGTTACACTTTAATAGTGACATCCTCATAAGATAGCTCTGACTATATAGTTTGCAGTTTGGGATGTTACACGTAGGGGATGGCTAGGACCTTTGAGGTCTCATGATGCTATTACAGTTGGGAGGAACTATGCACTTATTTCATTGTTTTTTTACATTACGATGTTGCTTTCAGTTATTTTCCTTCACTGTTATGTTTAGATGGTTAGATGTAGTTCCATCTTGCACTTATATTGTTTGAGTGTCTATGCTTTGATTGTGGATCTGGTGCTCTCTGGTGTGAAGGTTCTGACTCCTTGTTTTATCTATCTATTTGTCCTTGGAGCATTTCTTTCTTTTCCTAGATAATAATGTGTTAGCATTGGGTGATACTTATAAAGTATTGCACACTGGGTGATACTTATAAAGTATTGCACACTGGGTGATACTTATAAAGTATTGCACACCCAAAGAACAAGAATCATGTGATACTGGAAAATATTGAATGCCCATAGGAAAACTATCGTGCGATACTAGAAAGTATCACACGCCCTTTATGAAACCATCATACAATACTCGTAAAGTATCACATGGCCTTTGGAGAAGTGTCACCCAAACCCTGAAAGTATCGCACAACCTCTTGAGAAAGGTTGTACGATATTGGAAAGTCTCACACAGTGTTGCATGAAAGTTTCACCTAGGTTCTTGGGAAAACCTGTCTGCATAAATAGTGGTACTTTTCAATTTGATCAAAAGTTTTTGAGAGGTGATTTGACTACCCTCTATGGTGTTCTTTAGTCCCTTGTTTTTGGGTTTTGAATTTAAAATTGTTTGCATTCTTCTATGATTTGTCGTTTTGGTTAGTAGTGGCATTTGGAGATCCATTGTTGTTTGGATGTTTGTTTAGTCTTCCATTGTGATCTTTGTGATCCTTTTATGTTGTATGCCATGTGCATCCATAATTTTTTTTTAAAATATATATATCAGCATATATTTATCCTTTTTCCAAGGATCTCTGGGTGGGGCATCACATCATAAGGATATTTGATGATTGATAGCATTATAGAACTTTCTAGGCAACTTGGTTGATATTGTAACTTATGTAAATATCATATAGTTTCTAATTTCTAACTGCTTCTTTATAGAAACATCATCTTTGTAACTCCTATAGATGATCACTTTGCTCATTCATTTAATTCATTCAATTATTCACCAAAATAGAAAGATCAAAAAATGCCAGTATTGAAGCCTCAAGAAAAGAATTATCTTAGAGCCTCAAGCATCTTCCTCAGTTGGTTGATAATATGACAACTTCACCAAGGGAAATGGGACTCCATACCTTCTTACTAGTCATATTTTATCATGCTTGTTAAATGCTATTGAAAGTTGCAATGCTTATGATTGAGAAAATTTCTTGATTTTTATGGTCAATTTATTTTGTCTCAACAACATTATTTTCTAAAATTTTGATATAAACGAAAATCACATAATTTTCTTAAGAAATGTTCACTCATTTTCATAATTGTGAAAACCTCATGTCTACTATTTAATGCTTTTGTCAAACAAAATTAATCAATATTTTGACATTTTCTCATTAAAAATATAAATTAATGTGTTGCAAATGTGTTTTGATATTTTTTCTTTTTTATATGCCTTAAGCCAGAATTTGTTTGAACCCACCAATTTCCTAACAAGTAACCATTATAACTCATGAAGATAGGGGAGGTCTAGTTATCATTTTTTTTTACTTGGATCACCTATTTTGTTTGAGGCAACTCCCATTTGTAAATATTTTCTTTATAATATATATACCTGTATGTTTACCTTCTCCAAAAAAAATTAAAAAGGGTAAAAGTACAAAGAAAAATCTAGAACAAATATTTTAGTATTTATGCATGAATGAAGTCAATTTTTGTCCGGTTGAAGTTCTATTATGGAAAAAAAAATGCAAAGATAAGTCAAATTGGTTGCATGGTAATCGAGTCCTTGTTGTATAGGTCCTCATATGATTAATCATATTGTTTTCCGACAAGGTATGTTACTTTTGAGATAATTGCTCTCATTTTGTATAAATATACATCATAAGATGGAAATAACTAACATCATTTGGTAAGATATGGGTAAAAGTGTGTTCCAATATCTCTAATTACGATTATTTTTATAAAGTTTCTCTACTTTTTAACTGCTCATCTCTTAATTTATGTTCCAGGATTTTGGGGAGGATACATTTCGGTGAGTGGTTTTGTGCATTTTTTGGCTTTTGGTACATATTTTTTCTTCATTGCATTTTTAACATTTATGGTTCATTTTGGCCAACAATTTCTAGGATATTATTGGTAGCAAATAATGCAATGATGGTTGTTGATGCAGGAAAAGGTTGGAGCCACAAACTAAGAAACTTTTTGAGGTGAATAAAGAAAAATATTTCCTAAACGTATTTTTATATAAGATGAATAGTTATTGATAACAACTTAGTTTCTTGATCTTTCTTTCATCAACTGCACATGATTTCATATGCTTTGTTATATATCCATACCATAGAAATATTTGCAATGCTAGCGACATGGTCCATATATCCTTATACCATAAGTTCTAGTGTTTGAACAAACAATGTACTTCCAAACAATTTTGTTAACATCTCATGGTTGCCATCATATTTTAATCAATTCAATTTATGACATATTTTTTGTATTCCAAATGAATATTTTTCTTTTGTTATTTTACAATCACGTGAGCATTCATTTATCTCAATACTAGTAGAGGGCATTCATGTAATTTATGGTCACCAAATTAGGGCTCTACCACTAAATCTAGGCACTCCACCCATTACTTAGACACAAAATTAGGACATAGACACAAGAAAAGTGTGCCCTTCCCCTTCTTTGATGATCAAATAGAACACTAGTGTTGATGATGGACACTTTGATATGTCAGACACTATGAAATGCATGAAAAATAATCTTGTAGGTGATCTCTTACTCTTATTCAAATTCTTAAAGAAGATAATCCACATGTTTTGTATTTGAATCTTGTATAGGGACATGATGAACATGAGGAAATAGGATGGTTGTATGGTATCCACTTCAGTCAGACCCTAATATGTATATTCAGTTCTTGAAATTCAAATGGTATACAAATATGTAATTATTAGCTAGTATGGTGAGGTTGTGAAACATGATAATTAATAAAATGATTTGAAGTTGTTAATATATAGTAGCTTCGATAAGATACAAGGATGATTGCTTATGTGTATGTGTGTGATTGAAATTTAAATGTGTAGATTCATTTTCTCTTGCTAATAGATCGAGTAATGATCTGATATTCATGCATATAATAGGATTGTTTTCCAATATTTATTTTTGTCATCCTAGAGTATATGATGGAGTGGCTAATTAATGGGTGGGTGTAATGTTGGTAGCATTATAGAGCTGATCATTGACGAATCAGATCACTTTATTAGAGATTCATTAGGTTTTCCATCAAATATGCTTGACAATTTGCCTCTACCAAGTCATCTAATGTTATTTGTTTCTTTGGAGGTGCAATTGAGATATATTTTGGCTTTACACAGTCACCAAAAGGTGGTGTATAAAATGTCACTTTCAGATTTCATGATTCTCATTTTCTTTATAGGAATTTCTTACAAGTAGATTATGAACTCAAGGGTATAAATACAAATTAATGGATACATTTTCTTTCCACCATTGAAAAATTCCAAATTATACATTTTAACATAACATAGAATCATATACATGTTAGATATAAAGTTGTAATCTTTTTTAAAGGCATATATCTAACATAGAATATTATACATGTTAGATATATGATTATAGTTATTGTAATCAAGTCAAGCATTTTAATAAATAATCAGAGATCACTAATTTGTGCATAATTATATTAATACTACCACATACCTATTTTTGTTGGGTGGTGGGTTAATTCCTTTATCTCTTAGTTCATCACTTTTGCATCTTCAATGATTTCATTCCACTCTAGTTGTGGTACCATAGGAGGATGCATGTACTTCGGGTTGAGCTTTATAGCCCTTCTGTACTAGTCTCTCATAGTCTTTAGATGTTTGCAAGCTCTTTTTAGAATTTTGGCTCTATTCAAAATATTTTGACCAAAGAACTCCTTCATATTTTTTATGAGTTGATCTTTTAATTCAAGGCCTTGCTCATTCCACCTTTTAACAAAAAACAAAATTGTTAGATAAAAAAATTAGTACAAGCTATGTACATTGAATATACTACAACAAATGGATGAACGAAAAAATGTAGCGACCAATTATATCAAGCTGCATACTTTTTACATAATGTGGGCCCAAATATCTTTAATGTTTAATCATAAAAAATATTTTTCCTGGAAAATCATCATAGGATCATTAGTCAAAAATGAGTTATGAATAAGTAAACTATAATTACACTCTAAATAATTACAACTTTAAAGTACCTAAAAGGTTAAGCGATTTTAAGGGAATCATATCTTTCTTGGTCATCAATAATGATGCCTCCAACGATCCAGTAGAAGTAACACGGGTTGTTCTAGGAAAGGCTGGTAAATTATCACCAGTACCGGTATCAGTTCTATCACCATGAGAAGGTGTACCTATCCCTGCACAAAGTTAATCAATGTCATACTATACTCAAATGAGCAAGAAAGTACAAATCAAATCATATTTAACACAACAAAATGTAGCAAAATAAGGATTTACAAGCTCTAGTTGCAGTAGGTGTGGATGTATGCAAGCTCCTTGTTGCCAATCCTACAGTCGGTAATCTCATAGTGTTGGTCGGCCTCATGGAAGTAGGCATATGGAAAGCATCAACACCTAAAAAATAATCATATATACACAATGTATTGTCTTTTTAAAATATATATTGCAAAAATATGACAATAGTAGTATAAAACTATCAATAATAATCATGAAGAAACCAATGTCCCTTCTAATGATTGAGAATTGAAATCACATACTTGTAGGACCTATACAAGTACCCTCGTCAAGTAGAACAACTTGGTGTGGTCTTAATAAATCCTATAACAAAACATACATATTGTGGTTCATGGTCTATAAATTAGTATAAAACATAAAGCTTTATTGAGCTATTGTCATAGCAAAATACTCATCGTTGCTTACTTCCAAACAGAGTTCTCTACGACACAATTCATTTCTTGTCACTTGTTTCTCTTCTAATGAATTTCCCAAGAATTTGTAGATTGATGGTCTTGAGGGTCTTTTTACACATGGTTATAGGGTCATTGCTATATGTGATGCCATCGTCGCATAATACTATGGCCACCATATCAAAAAGTAATTTCTTTTGTGTAATATGTTCTTTTCCCTTTCCCTAAGAATCAAATTGTGACAAAAACATCAGTAAAACAATCAAAAAAAGTCCAAAACCTTAACAAAAGTAACATAATAATATGACATTTTGTAAAATTATCATTGCATAAATTTTTATACAAAAGGTTTACCTACATTGAAGAAGGGGTGAGAGCAACATCCCTACCTCTATCATTTGATGGATTGGCCATGTCACCCTGTGACAAAGAATATATATAAAAACATCAGCACAGTGAAAGGAATAGTTAACTTAGCAAGAAAACTTATTATTAAAATGGCATATTATATATTGGAGTTCTAGTTGGAAGTAATTAGTTTAAATATTACATATAGTACTTACAAGTCCCATGATACTAACTTTCTTTGTATCTATGTGATTCAAATTGTAATCTATTAGCAACTCTTCCCCTGAACTTAATGATTTTATAACACATACAAAAACATGATTTCCCTCACGCACCTTGAAAATGCAATTGAGTCACTTAGTAGTTGACCCAAGACGTGTACTATTTATAAAACTTGCAATATTCCCTATTTCTTTTGGCCTTCCATCAATGTACATAGCAAGTCTTTTACTTTGATCATTTTCTTTCCATTGTAGATAATTTGTTGACAATGCATACCTACGCATACTTTTTTTTATTGAACTATCTGCATCCAGTTATTGTAATTGTAACAAGGTCATACATACTCCATCAATTCAACAACTTTTTTATAATTGACTTTTATGTCATCCATGGAAAATAGGCCCAAACCATGCAACAATGACGGAGCTATGTGATATATCCTCTCATTAACACAAAAATTAGTCTTAACTGGGGGTAATTCCTTGGGTACCCATTCTTTCTCAAGATGTGTGTACCTCTAGGGAACCTTGATGTCTCCCTTTGTCTCATCATCATAAGAACATGACCCCCCTTGAGCAAGGAAAAATTGCATACATTTATTGAATTTGTTTCTAATATTTTGACCTCTAGTTTGTCTCTCTTTCATAGACCTACTACATGTCTCAGTGTCCTCTTCTATTCCCACATTTCCCTCACTCGAGGAAGACAAATATGACAAATACCTATTTGGTGGTATCTATAACCCATCGAATGAGAGATATAGTTGAAGGAGCTAAATATTTTTCTATAAAAAGAGGCTAATATTGATGAAGTTTTCCTAAAGTTAATCTTCAAGGTAAAGAGAAAGCAAGCATGTAATAAATTTATACCTCCTAATCCATGTCACTTTGTATGATCCTCGTTAAAGGGGTATAGTTTCCTACATATGTAAATCATTTGTCTTAAGTTAGTTACAAATTACATAATACTTATGCTACAAATTATATAGAACATAACATGAACAGTATGCATACATCACAAAAAACATAACATTGTATATTTTTTAATTGGTTATCTCTACAAAAAGCATATTATAAGTAATTAGCAACAAGAATTGAGCATCATAACAAATATTTCAACCTAATCAGCACCTAATACATTTCCATTTATCATGGCATTGATCATATTCTTTTTCCATCTCATCATAATGAACATCATCATTATCACCATCATCATCCAAATCATTAGAATGACCATCATCAACATCATGATCGTCATTATGACCATTGTCATTGTTGTTATCATCAACATCATCATCACCATCACCTTCACCACCATCATCATCTTCACCACCACCACCACCACCACCATCATCATCATAATCATCATCATCTACTTCATCTTCCACTTCTTTGGTATCATCTTCTTTAATCACATTATACTTTATCTATCTTCCTCCAGGATCGTGTCTAACAAAAAATGACCAACCTAGTATATGTGGAACACCAAAGTAAAACACTTGCTCACATTGGCTTGGAAGAATATAGGGCTCATTTCCAACAAGCTCAAATGACCTTGTATTAATAATTCTAAATCCATTATCATGTTCAATAATAGTTCTATCAAGATCATTGTGATTCAGTTGTAGTATGTACCATTTGACACCGAATGGAACTAGTTTGAAGGAAATAAAGTCACACTCAATTATATCATCCAAAATGCTATAGTATCTATTTTTAGATTGTAGAGGATGCATGGCAATTCTAGACAAAATATTGGTGACCTCAAAGATAGTAGTTATCCCAGAACCATAAGCTCACTTAGTCTCGTCCACCCTTTTTATGCAAAATTTATGGCCTTTGTAGTACATAACTTTTTAGTGCTTGACCTATTATTTTTCAAACATGTCAAAATTATGCATCCATCCATGAGTTGATATTAAACAAATGGGTCATGATAGACTAACTTATACATACCTTTCCACCTCTTAAACCATTTTCTAGATCAATTACCATTGGCATAACATTTGGATCTCCATTATGATGAGCTTCTTTAACCAATGAAGCAAAACCTTTCCATGTTAATGAGTGACCATTTTGTTTAGATCATTCAATCCATACCATCATCCAAATCGAACGAAGTGCATCCCACTCACGAGCAACTATATAAAATAAATTGACCAGTTAGAAACAACTTATATTGATGATGGTTAAGAATTAATTAACTACAATAACATCTTATAATTACCTCTCACTTTCTTCAATCTACCTTTCCCCATCAAGTACTCCCCTTCAAAATTGTTAATGGAGTTGAGATCCCAAATGTGATCTACATGGATCTTTGATGCAAACTTGGGAAGATATTCACTAATGTACACCATGGTCTGGTAGATCATAAATCCCTCGACCATGGAATCCTCAAGATGTTCTCCTTGTCAATCCAAGCCCTTCAAAAATTTCAAGTGCCTCTCAACCATCCACATTGGCCTAGTTGGTACAAGTCCACACAATTTTATCTCCTCAACTAGATGTATGAGGTAGTGTTCTTGGGCATTAAAAAAAAGTTAAAGGTAGACACTTTTGCATCTCACACAAGAGCAGAGGAAGTTTTCTCTTCCATTGCTTTATTTATTTTTTATCAATTTCTTTAGATGATAGCCACCTAGAAGATATTCATTACACAAAAATATATTAACGAGACTATTAACACTTCTATACAATAAATCTAACAAATAACTCTTCTAACCTCATGTATTTCCCAAGATCATTTATAACATGTTTGACACTCATGTTGTCAAAGTTGTGTGGGAGAGATAGAGGTAGAATGTACTACAGTAATAATAAAATGATCTTTTCAATATATTATAAAATAAAACAATCAAAAGTACATGATGTTTTACAAATTTATTGTAAATAGAGAATAACATGACTTAACTTGATGAAAGTATGTCAATCATGCATTTTCAACCCTAACCAAAAATCACCTTTCTTTAATATGAGATTGCATATGTTTGTAGCAAATCCTGTAGGAAATTTTTTTTTTTTTATGGCTTCATATATGGCATCAGTTTATTGTTGCATTAATAACTAGGGAATGACACTCATATTAATCTGGTTATCATTACTATTTGATTCAAGGAAAAACTTCAATGCATGATTGGATTCATCAATGTCATTGCAAATTTTGACCAATTTTTCTTTGTCACACCTTCCATCCAATATTTTTCATAATGTCTCTATTACATTCTTTCTAATATTCATAGCATCAAACAAATGCACGATTGGGAGGTACTCGTAATACGACAACCTACCAAATTTTCTACAATAGCTTTTAAGTTCTTTTGGAAGTTGCTCATCGATGCCTTGATGACCTTCATGAACATCAATTATATCATTAGTAAACAAAAGGCAGTATCCAAATTTAAATTTCATATGAAAACCTACATCAGATGGAATGGCATTACCTTAATGATTCATTCTATTGTCAACTTCCACATGTCAGGTGTCATTCTTCATGGCTTTGATGTTGTCTCTTCTTTCCCATTCAAAAGATATTTTTCAAAAATTTGATACTTATAATTTTTGTGGAAAAACTATCTATGCTCATCAAACACCTACTTTCCTAAACTTTTTGAATGACAAGATTTCATCTTTGGACCACAAATTGGACATGCAAATTTTCCCTTTGTCTGAAGATCTACAAGATCATGTATAATTGGATGACATGTGTACTATAAGATTCATATTTAAAATTATTACATGCAACTTAAACATACAACAAAAATGCATTAGCACTATTACATACCAAAATTATATGTTAACAGTTTTACATATCAGTCCAAGGGCATCATGTATTGTCCATACAAGCATTGCATGGAATTGAAATTTCCTTTCACCAATTGGTCTAGAGATGTCATACATAGTGACCCATTCCATAACTCAAAAAACTCATCAATCAAGGGATCAATATATACATTCATATCTTTCCTTGATACTTACCTAGTTGAATGAACATAAACAAAACATAATTATTACATTCATTTTGATATTGTGTTTATAAATTAATTTAGATGACTATTAAATGGAAAAATACCTGGTGCAATTATTTCCAACATTATGTTCTCCTTCTTTACAGACATCTAAGGAGGAATGTGATTGTTCATTGCAAAAATAGGCCAAACCAAGTAAACAAATCTCATCTCTTCAAATAGATTGACATTGTCTACTACCAATGAAAGCTTCAAATTATGAGGTTCTTCTTTAAATACTAGCCACCTATATTCTATGTCCTTAAATGTAGAACCATTCGCAGTCATTCACATAATGTCATCTTGACTTCTATTGCGGGCATGGTAATCCATAAATTGTGTCAAGTTAGTACACCTAAATAATTATTATAGTTGTGAAATAATGGGAATGTACCGAAGAATCTTGCGAGGCAAATTTTTCATTATTTTATCTGATCAATATCTACTAATGTGACAATTAGATCATTCTATTGCAAATTCATGTTGTTTTTGATATATAATATGATCATTAGGACATGCATGTATTGTTTGATACTCCATTCCAATATCTTTCATAATGGTCGATAATTCTTGGTAAGAGCGAGGTAGAATGTTTCATGGTGGTAACAAACACTCACCTATCAACCTATGAAAAAACATTGTTAATATAAAGAATATTAATGGCCTGCTAACATAGAAGATGGAAAAAATGACACTATACCTTAACATACATGAGATTGCTACATTGGATATATCATTCATAACCTTGAAGTTTACTAGCAACAATATAGCAGACATAATTGGTGTTTGGGGGCCTTGGTACAAGGGCTTGTATGCCTTTTCAATTACAGGCATATCAAGGTTCTCTTCATCATCATCATTAGATGCATGACTATCATCATCTTCATAATCTCCATTAGTTGTACTAGTAACATCTTCTTCAATCATGTTCTTTGGCACATTATTAGTTGCACCAACACCAACATCATCAATTGTGTTCTCTGCCTCCAGATCATCTTCTTCCATGGGAGCATTACCTTTTTCTTTGATATTCACACCTCCATGTTCCACCAATTTGAAATCCATATTCACCAAAGGATGAAAATCCTTTCCCCCTTCAAAGTGATCATGTTTCCTATAATGTCTTTGAGCTTTATGATTAGAATTCTTCGATTCTTTAAGCCCTTACATTTTTTGCAAGGAAAATAACATTTTCCATCACCATTTCTTTTGAACTGAGACCACAATCTATAAATTGTCGCCTTATTTTGTTTTGGGTTCATATTTTTAGACGTAGACTTTCTTCACAAGAAAATATTCAAGCTATAAAATTATATCAAATATAAACATACAAGCATTAGTAGTATCTTGTATATAATCAATAATAATTAAATAATTAAATATTACTATCTCTTCAGTAAAGATGACATCTAAACAAATCAAATGAATTATACAATATAAATATTGACATTGATTTTGAACAAAAATTATTCGTTTATGTATGTTGCCACTCAAAATATGTTGCTACAATAAATGTGAGTAAAGGTATGGATGGTTTTGACAAGATCATATTAGGATGGTTTTGCCTATGATAGATTCGTCATCAAAGAGATGAAGAATGTCCTCAAGTGTATCGGTCAAATCTGCAAGATATTTGAATATAAACACCTTAAATTGAATTTTCCAATGTTTGAATGCAAGAGTTCTTGACCTTATAGTACTAACTAAAAAACAAAGAATGTGAACCTTTAAATCTATATCATGACTGATTAAAGTAAGAGATCTATCAAGACATGTCTCAATGTCATCACAAATATCAAGATTCGCCAACTCATAAGTACCATTTGTGTAGCTTCAAATGGTAGGTTATCACAATCATCCATAAAAGGGTCGTCACAAATTTCTATCTTGTTTCAATTTTTAAAATCTAGATCAAGACCAATTAAAGTCAAAGAACTATCAAGACATGTCTCAATGTCATCACATTAAAACATGGATAAAGTATGTGCATATACATTAAAGAACCTTCAAATATAAGAATATGCTAAATGTGTTATTTAGAGAGAGTTTTGTCAATATGCAAAATTTCTAAGGATGTCCCCTGGATGTTCCTCGTCCCTGGGATAGGGATGCCTAAAAACATAAGGGATGCATCCCTAGATAATCTAGCTCATCGTATAATACAACCCTCAAAAGTATCATATCAAATTCATCTATATGCATGTAACTAGATGTAATTTCAAATAAAGTCAATAAGTTAATTGAATAATCTAGCTCATCGTATAATATAACCCTCAAAAGTATCATATCAAATTCATCTATATGCATGTAACTAGATGTAATTTCAGATAAAGTCAATAAGTTAATTGAAGGGGCAAAAAAGACAAAATCATAACATAGATACTATTCCAACAAAAAAATATAGAAAGGATAAGTTAAAGAAAGAAAGTCATGTAAAGAAACATTTAGTCTTATTTTTTTGGGTCCAATGTTGAGGCTTCAAGGGAATTTCTCATTTTGTTTGCCTTCCCTGTTAAGAAAAATGTAAAATTTAGTAAATAAGAATTAATACTTTGATAAGTTTTGAAACTAATTCATAGCATATGCATTCCACCATATACAATAGTCAAAGTACAATGTGAAACACTTAAAGGTGGAAGCCATACTATGAAGGATATAATAAATCTAGACACCATTATTTCAAAGCATCAAACTTTAGGCAATCCAAACATTAAGGCAAAGGACAAAAAATAATGCATGTGACTCAAGCAACTCAACTTCAACATTATTGAGTGACAACTTTCATGAAATTTTCTCTTGGAACTTGAAAGCTTCCAGAAATAACCTTTTGAATGATGCTAGTCATCTATTTGAGATTTTGTTATTCATAAGTTAACGGTATGATTAATTTAGTTGTTTGAGTTTTTGTGGATTGGGAACAAACCTGTTGTTCCAAGCTACATTTCTCATATCTCTCTACTATCTTGTCTCTAGGTCTACAACATCTACTTACTGGTTTCATGTTATGTTATTGACACAGAAAAATGTGCCTGAAATGATATTGGGATACTTGATCTAGCATGGAATTAAAAATGCTTATAAAAAGCACTCAATCCCACAATAAAGGCTTGAAGATTGCTCACCTAAATAAGAATAAGAAAATTGGTTTGTGACTTGCCCATGAGACAGGTAGCCAGAAATAGGGTTATTTTTATATGCCTTCTTGTGGTCTGATTCAATAAATAATAGAGCCCACAGTACAGTACTCAAAGGAAAATTCCTCCAAATAAGGTCCTAGGTTTTCCAATGGCTCTCTGACTAGTTGAACCACAAAGGATTACTAATTTTATTTTAAATTCAATCAAATAGACCTTAGAAAAGCAGAAAATTGGGAATGCCTAAGGCTAAGATTCAAGAGTTAACTTATTTTTCAAATTGTTTACGTAATATATTTTGGTGATTGTGAGTTTTTCAACTCTTCTATTCTAAATCTTCTTGAAATAGACACTGCTAATTTTATGCAATAATCTATCTACTAGGGCTGCTATATTCTTGGTTATTGTATGGATTCATGAAAATAAAAGCATGAAACTATAAATCAAAGAGATTGGGAAAAAAAGATTTCAGAGTGGAAGAACTTTACATTCTTTGCAAGAGGTTGTCTCTAGACAAATGAAAATAGCATGAATCATTAAATTTGTTGCATATTACTAAATTTGTTGCATTGTCCTTACCTAATGCAAACAATTTGTATATAGCAAACAATTTGTTTCTCAATAATATCAATGACCCATTTTTTCACCTTTCTGTAGCAGTAAAGATTCTCCAAATATAAATTTAAAATATATGATCCATTTGTCCTCTGGTTATGAAACTTCAATAAACTTGATAATATTTTGAAAAAAAAAGGATTATTCTCATCTTGAACCTAGGTAGAGAATGGCTAGATTAGAGAGTTTAATATTCCTTGATATTCTGCTTCTTTAGGATTTCAAGTTAGCTAAGATTTCACAGGAGCAAAAATTAACCTAGGTACTTCCAAAATGGAAGAGGATATTCACAGGAGATAATCAGTACCTAATAACCTACCATCCTCACAAATCATATAGTTTCAAGTTGATGAATGAAGTGAAGGTACCCAATTATCTAACCAGATTAGCCAAAACTCCTTAGATTTGTTTGCTTCTAATTATAGTGTTGAAGCTAATTTTATTTTTTTGGATCTAATTAAGCTTCTACTCAAGATCTAGCCTTTAATTTATCGCATCATGACCACCATCTCCTTGTGTCAAGGTAACATTAAGAGATTTGTGCTTCCTTTTACACTTAGTTGGTCATAGATTTCACAGGGTTCCCAAATGGGTTGTGGATACATCTAGCGTAAAAATGGACCTTGTTAAGGGGTGGGATCCACATCTTAAAACCACCTGATTTTGAACAATCATCCATCGTGGATTTGGTCAAGGAAATTAAAGCATCCAAATCTACACCCTTACTATCCAAGATATCCAATTTACTTCTTGCTAAGCATGTATATAGATAAATTTTTGAAATTTCATTGTTAGGCTTCTAGCTTCTTTCAAAATGTGATCAGTGATGTTGATTCACTTTATAAAGAGCAATACAATGACTTATTTTGAGTTTCTATGTGTCCTATGTAGTTTGATTATTGTATATTATCCTATATTTACTAGAAGATATAACTTTATAAACCATTTTAATTTTTTCACTCATGTAGTTGAATTTGTTTATTTACTACAATGTACTATGATTAATTTTGTTTACATGGCTAGAATCTTTATAAATTTTTGTACAGTTGTGACCAAGTCCTATGGAACATGGGACAAAACCATTAGCTAACCACCATACCATATTCCTACACATGTAACCAAATCCATATAAGGAATGACAACTTAGCTAGAAGATCTTCACATCAAAATTAAGAAAGATTTCACAAAGTTGGAGGTGCAAGGAGGATTCAATATTATTATCTAAGCACTAATAGAAGAGGAAATTGGTTGATTCAGCTAATCCTAGATGAAGCTTCAAGGTCTTTTGCATAACTTCTACGATGCCTCCTTTGCCTCAAGGTCCCATGCAATTTCTTGTCACTTATATTTCAATCATAAGGTATAACATCAAATATTAGAAATTAGGAATTAGAATAGGGGCATCCTAGAAATATGCAGCTACTGCTTAATCATTCCATCCTTTTTTAACATTTCCCTCTAAATTTTACTTCCATAACTATAGGTGATTTAGCATATTTACCTAAAACAAAAGTGTGTACAGATAAGAAAAGAGCCATAAATATCATGGGACCATTAGCACAAAGAAAAGACTCGTAGAGAATTTAAGCAAAATTTGCTAAAAATTATTTTCTTGCTAGCTAGGGCATTTGCTTAGGTTGACCACCAATTCCCTTGAATTAGCAAGAGCCAAGATTATTCCAAGGTTCAAAAGAGGATATTAATAGAGATAAAGTTAATTAAGGTAGTGATCAACCCCATAATAGTCCCTGTTTATCACCCTAATTTGAGTCTCGAATCTTGAATCTTGTCTACGAAGTTCCAGACATTTGTAAAAAAGGCTCCATAGAAACCATTAAATACTAATGGGCTATGAGAGAAATTTAATAAGCAGTGAATCCAAAAAATTTTGAGAAAGTGATTGTGTTGATTCATGTTCAAATATATCTAAAAAGTTAAATTTTGTTAAATATTGCAGGGCATGGGAGACATTCTTAATTGTGCTAGTTATTTATTCAGCATGGGTTTCACTATTTGAATTTTCTTTTATTGATGCACCAAGTCAAACCCTACAATATTGTGTATGCAAGATATGGCTCCAAAAAAATATAGTTACATTATGCAAGATCAAAGCACTAAAAACCCTTACCTTGAATGACTCTTTGTTATGCCTTTGAAGCCTCCAGCCTGCACTTTGTCGAGTGAATAAATGAAGCTTCACTTCTTCTTTTTTAAATCCCTGACAATGTTGAAATTTTGATAATAAACTTAACTGACATCAAAATTTTGACATTATCGTGATCATATATTTCTTTTAAACGAATTTGACAAGCCAAATTGGCCTGTCATCAAAAATTTAGGTCGAAAATGCCACCCAAATGTACTAGTGAGCATAAATCTATTAAGTATCATTTTGAGAGAAATAGTTGTAGAGAAAGAGATCAAATTTTAAATATCTTTACAAAGCCCTTGCCTAAAGATACATTTGAGTACCTGAGAGGTATGCTTGGTGTTATGTCCCTACCTACTTTAGAGTAGATGATGCAGAGATTGCATCAGTCCAGTGGTACATAGCACTATTGTTTGGCTGGACTAAATATTGATGCTTCCTATATGGGGGATTATCTAAAATGAGATGAGTCATTCAGGACTCTTGCTAATTAGTCTTGAACAATGTCTTTGGACACTTGAGCTAGTTGAAGACTTGGAGTAGATGATTGTTATAATGAGGCCTTTTTCATTGATGTAAATGGGAGAGATGTGTACATGAAAAACACTAGTAAATTTGGACCTATTTTTCAACACGTCTGTCAAAATTGTGACTCAAAAATGTCAAAAACTACTATCGCTAAACTAGAGTCGAAAGTTTGATGCACAAGACGAGTGTCGATGTATTGACAAAAAAAATTGTCAAAAATTATTGCCATCGTTGTCACATGGTGACATTAGACAACTAGTTCGAAATGTCAAAATATTGACAACCATGAGAGATGGTTTGATGGGTATTGCACATCTTCGACGATAGGATTCATCAAACTATCGATGACCATGAGAGATGATTTGATGGGTATTTCATACTCTCGATGGCAAGATGCATTGAAATAGCAAAGACATGTAGAGATGTTTCGATGGGTTGCTTATACCGTCAATGGTAGTAAGCATCAAAATATTGATAGTAATCAGAGTTTTAAAAAAAAAATCTTACCCTTTGACACTAATCAAATTGATCATTGTTAACAAGCCATATCTTTGAATAAACCAAAGTCATAGTTTTGTGCTCAAGGGCCAATTTTATGACTGCATTTTCCAAGTCCAATAGAGGCGAGTTTTGAACACATTTTCAATGTAGCATGTCAATCATCAATATATGTAAATAATGCACATGTTGGAAATAAACAAGACTAAATTAGAGAACTACAACAACATAAGTCCATTTATGTCAAAGCATATCAAAGTGGGCTTTGAATATGAGAGCACTTTTAAATAATGATAGTGGTTGTAGTGCCTGCCCCTAGTCTACATTTTTCTAGTTACATTCCTGATATCATTGCCAAACTCTTTTAGGATAAGTTTTATGTTTGATAATTAGTAGCATTATCTTGAGATTATCAGATGTTGTTTTACACTCAGTTTATTATATGATGAGATTACTTGGTACTCTATATTTCAAGCATGTATGATGATTATTCAATGTTTTCAGTTATCGATGATGATTAGTTAGATGGTTTATTATCACATGTGATTTCTTATGGATACTTACCCCATACTGCATGTGTATGGTGTGCGTGTTGGTTTTTTTTATGTATGGTGTTTCTGATGTGGTTAAGGAAGGGAGTTGTAGTCACCTGCTAGTCGGGATCTACACAATGCACCACTTCCTGCCATTGTCTGTTTAGCTTAGAATATTGTGTTTGTACATGCATGGATTTTATGCAGGTTGCAGGTATCGAGTATCGACTTCCCTGAATCGCCAGGATGAGCGTACCCTGTTGCATTATCTCAATGGTAAGAGAGGGGAGATAAACTCTTAAGTCCAAATCCTAAACCCTTTAGCCAATTGTCCTAATTGATAATTAGGACAAGTATCTGAGTTAAGTACCCTCTGAATGCATCAAATGATGTAATTTCATAATTATAACCCTTTTTGTTTGATTTAGTATGTGTTTTTCTATGATGGGTTTTCGTATGTTGCTTTATGAGTTCTTGATGTATTTTCTATTAATTAAGTCTAATTAAAAAGATTAATTAATGATTTAATTTAATGGAAAATTATTATGACATTTTCATATTTAATTAATTGAGAAATTAATTAAATAAAAGAATTAAAATTGGAGATAAAAGTTTAAAGATAAATTTAGAATGCGATAATATTTATTTAATTTAATAATAATATATTTAGAGTTCTTTTTTTAAAAATAAATGCTAAATAGTATTGTTATTTAAACTAATTAAATATTTTATCAATTAAGTTTCTAAAATAAATCAAAAGCTGAAAGATATTAAATTAATAAAGTTCTAGATCGCATGATGCGAGCATGAGTTGAAAATAAAAGAAATTAATTAAAAAGATAAAATAAGTGAAAATAATAATGTTATTTTAATTTCATAAAGTGCACATGAGATTAAAGTAATAAATTATTTTAAATTAGAAGTCAAGTGGAATATTAAATAAAGTTATTTAATAATTCAACTTAATGTGCATGAAAAGATGAATGCAAATAAAATAAAAGATAATAAAAGTTAATTTTGAGTTAACTCAGTTGAGCAAAGAGTCTTCTCGGGTGAACGCACAATTAGTGCCTCGATTTGAGGAGAAAACTTCTTATCACAACTTTGGGGTTCATTTTTGGGGAGACACGAATTTGGACAGGAATTTTTTGGGAGACAACTTTTGGAAGCGAATTTCAGAAGGCTAATTCCAAGAAAGATTTTCAGAAGAAGGTTATTGAAGAGGAGCAAATTCTCATACAGTTCCTGGGGATTGCATAATAGCATCAGGATCAGGTAGGGTCTTGTGTTTTGATTATCGATTAAATACGCAATTATCCTTTCCTGTCTTCTTCGTGCCTGTGGATTGTATAACTAAATTCTCTGTGATAAAAGTTTATACATTCCAATATTGAAAATTAATAAATGCTTGTCTATTAATCTTCTGTACATGTAGGGATTAGAAAAGAAAATGGAGAGACCCTCGTTTCTGGATTAAGGAATTATTGTATTTATTTGGGTGGGGCCTGAAATTAAAAAGAATATTCGTAGGGTTGGAATTATTTTCTCTATCAGATTAAAGAAAGAAATAATTTCTAATAATAATAATTTGTTTATTTATAAATTTTATAACTTAAATAAATCAATTTAAAAAAAGAAATTAATCAATAATCGCACAAAGCTTATCTATAAATATATATATATATAATTTGGTGGGAGGTATACCCCCACCCGTGTCCTTTAATTAATGCAGGCCGACTGTTGTGCAGTCATACTTGCTGACGTAGGCCGACTGCAACAGCAGTCGTGCGCTGCGATACCTTGTGCGACAGCGATTATGTAAATCGCTTGCGTTTTGTTTAATAAAAACAAAACTTTATTTCATGCGGTTACCATATTTTTTTGGAATTCGATTTTGTTTATAATTTATATTAAATTTTAATTATTATTTGAATTTAATATTATTTAATAAAAAGTTTTATTATTATTATTTATAATGTTAATATATTAATTTTATTTAATAGTTTTAATTAACATTTAATACTTATTAAATATAGTTTTGTGAATATAAATTTATTAATATTTTTTTATTAAATTTTAATAAATTATTAATTAATGAAGATATTAATAGGAGTGGTTAGACTTATAAATATTAATTTCTTTGATTAAAAATTAATTAAATTAAAGTTAATTAATGATGAATACTATTTGGTAAAATTATAGAATTATTGTTTTAAAATATGATGGGAGGGTAATCGTATTTTCATTCGAATAAGTAAATGGGTCAACCTGTAGGATTATTAGAAATCTTTTGAGCTTGAAATGTACCTTGAAACAAAATGGAAACCTCATTGATTAACATGTTATCAAACCGAACCAAAACTTGATATCTACGTTTTGTTTTATATATGATGTTTGTGTTTTGGGTTTTTTTGGGGATTGATTAGATGTTGACCAGTTTAGGTTGTTACCAGAGGCCCGGGGGGTTTATGTGATTGAGATGATATGTTGTTTTAGTCTCGATCTTTCTAAAACCCAACCACAGTGATGTGTTGATATGCTCTATGACATGTTTGTATTTACTGAATGATATTGCTTTCCAGTTTCCTTGTGTGAAGCTGAGGTGTTTTAAGTGATTGTTTTTTATGATGTCATGTTGTGACCTGTTTTGACTTGACCATTTTGGAGTCTTCGATCAGTATTGTGATCTATTATTGGGATACTTGTTGGTTGCTCGTTGGAGAACCATTGGATGTTGTGACTTATTATTGATGCCTTCAGTTGCTGATGGAGAACTGTTGTGATCAGTATGATTATCATTTGATGCTTTCTAGTCGCTTGTATAGGGCTGAGGTGATATTTGTGATTTGTGATTTCATGAGCCTAGGGTAGGTTATCTATGTGTAGTGTCGGGAAGTGGCTTGCGATGGGGGCTGGGGCCCTAAGTGGCTACCAAGGTAACTCATTGTAAGTTGTTTTAATAAGTGAAAACATCTCACCTAAATACTGACTTAAATGAATCTAATAAGATAACTTTATGTTCTCTCCCATGCCTTGAGTGCTAGTACAGTCTAGGATGGGGTAGAGAGAATGCTTGGTTGCGACCTTGCATTCCGTAGTATGCCTCGTCAGTACGAGAGGATACTAGTGGCCGCAAGATCACAGGGGACCTGAGATTCCTAAGGGACTACTCGGGTAACTTTCGATGTGACTTTTGCGATGACACTTTTCTCGCTTGCATGGTAGATTTCCTATGTGTCTTTGTGTGCCTCTAGGTTTAGATGTCAATCTATTTTAGGAACCTTTGAGTTAGTATACTTATAGGATTTCCTGGAATTAGAGAGTATTTATGTTACATGTTTTGTTATTCCATTGGGACTTGAGACTATCTCCTCAGGGCGATGGGAGTGGACCATTTAGGTTCCACGTGGTCGGGTGGTAGTGCTTTTTAACTCTTACCATTGAGATCTATCCGAGACACCGTGGCTGGAGTATTACTATTGGCTTATACCTTCATTCTGTTCATGGATCATTGTGATAGATGGTTATATTATATGTTGGATGTAGTATCATTTTATGATGTATGTATATTTCTTGATGTATGGATTTATTATGTATGATGAATGGTTTCATTTATTTATTGCACGTGTATCATGGATCCGAAGAGGATGATGTATATTTATCTTGCTTTTGTATATTCTTTTAAGCCTTTCATACCCTGTGACATGTACAGTGGATGGATGAGCATTTCGAATTAATTTTCCAAGAGGCATTCGGAACAATTGTATATTTTACGAACAGTGGACTTTTCATTATTCTTTCATATGGATGTATTAAATGATGGAATTGGTTTTAGATTAGATTTTACATGTGATTCAACGTCATGGGATCTTTAAGGAATGCAAACTGTTATGTATGTTATTGCTTCCGCTACTTTGTGTTTGATGTGTATGTATACTTTCTTTCTTTTTTTTAAATGCTATCAAACTTAGTCAAACTTTAGGTTATTTCTTTTGGATCCCTTGGTGGGGCGTTACAGTGGCAAGTTACTTCGTAGGGTCATTCCATGACAAATAATCGAATGTTTTAATGACATACAACACCATTGTGGAAAACATAAAATAAACATCATTATATATCATTGCCACTAGTTATGACAATACCTACAAAAAAGTAATGCACACTTTTTGCATACTGACAAAGGCATGTTGTTGTCTTCACAACTTGTAGAATTCTTGACCTTTTCTCATAATATAGATATAACTTTTTTCTATGACAGACTTTAAGGAGCTTGGAGAGAATAGGGATATTGTGGTTTCTTTTTTATTTTTGGCAAAATAAGGATGATAATAAATTAAAACCTAGAAGAAACTCTTGGTATCAACTAAATAAACTCTATGGTCTGTGGTGCCTAATGCTCTCATACCCCTCCAATCTTGGAGTCATCTTTCATCCTATGATCTACATTCATTCACCTCCATTTGACTTGTACAGATTCATAGCTCATACTTGTAGAGAGTCTCATAAGAGCTTAGAAGATTAATATACCTTAATATTGACAATAAAATAATTTCTCCTCCTTGGTGGAAAAGTGTGATACACAATCTCCTACAAGAGTAGCTCCGTGTTTGAATACAACTTATAGAGAAAGCAACATGTTGTCCATTTCTACTAGAGAAGCAATTATTAATTAACAATAAATCATAATTTGCATATAGCTTATAGAGAAAGCAACATGTTGTATTTCATATTACTTATGTTAAGGCCATTTTAAGGTGTTCACCTAGAACCTACTATGTTCACACACTAAAATTAAGTACCATGTTGAAGACTTCAAAGTTCAAGCATCCTCATGATCTATAATAATGACAATAATGCATGTGAGAGATAATAATGACATGATACAAAAATAAGTTGTAACTAAAATGCTTTTAACGAGGTTAGTTTGTGTTGCACTTGGTTTTGAGAATCCTTTCATATTCTCTACTTAAAAAGGCCAACCACAAGGTTAGTTCATTTGGCCTCCTCCCCCCCCCCCCCCCCTATAATCACTCTAAATTCCCCATTAACAACTAAGTAAATATTTCATTCATTCATTTTAGAAGTATATCATTGAATCATTATAATCACATAACATACATTAATGCGACATACAATTAATTAATACATATAAGCATTCATCAATAATTTGTGAACACATCAATCATTATATTCACATAACATTCATTAACATGACATATAATTCATTAATACCTATAAACATTATCAATAATTCATGAGCATGTCAATCATTATAATCATATAAAAATATTCAATAACATGACATAAAATTCATCAACATTCATAAAAATTCATCAACATTTATCATCAATAAGAAACATTCATAAAAATCCATTAATAAGAAACATTCATAAAAATCCATCAACACATTCATCATCAAACAAGATTTTTAACATTCATTTCTTCTTCTCTTTTTTTTTGTGTTTTTTTGAAGATAAAGGCTAATAGGAACATCCTAACTATCTCTAGCATCATGTGGCTCTTGTGGTTCTGATCTTATGACATGAGGCTTCCTCTTCTTTCATCAAGGAAAATGTTGATGTGCCCCTATAATAAGAAATAAATGGGTTTAATTTTTAACCTTTTTTTTAATTTTATAAGTATTTCATTAATCTAAAGAACATAATAGGAATTTTTCTTTACCTGATAGTGCCACATCATCTACTATCACATTTTGTTCACCCCCAACCTCAACATGCTCAACACTAACGTCACGCTTTACATACTAAAAAATTATCACATAAAAGTTACAACAATTGCAATTTAAGATGTTAAAATCTATTAATAATTACATGATTAATTTTCAATAGAAATTGAACATGTACCTATATCATTGTGATGCACATTGAGGTCTTCATTGTGTGTAGAATCTATGCTTTCGTCATCATGAGTAAGATCTATGCTAGGAGTAGTAGGCTACTATGAAATGTCATGCGTGCATTGTTAGCATTGTTTGAAATTAACATCAAATAGATTATTTGTCATGAAGTTCTCAATTATTGTTATTATTCATTTGGCCTATTTGCATGTGTATCAAACACTCCATCAGAATCATATACACATGTTTGGCCACTGGAATCTGTGTGGTGGTAGGCAACCACTACTTTATAGTGTTGCTTGAAGCCAATTTGTTTGTCCTCTTCTATGGGTGCTAGATTAAATTCAATGCCTTGCATTTTTTGCATAATATCATCATTAATTAATGTATCTCTTATTTGTAATTTTATTTAAAAATTTTGATATGAAATTTCATTTATTGATACTTACAAGGCGTGAGTGAATTTTCATATATCCACCAAAGCCAAGATGGCGTTGACCAACCTTCTCTTTCCTAGCTTGTGTCCTACAACCTATATATGTAAACTTTGAAATATGTTAGAAATATGTTAGATTATATAAATCCATAATTACACTTCTAGAAATACGTTAGATTATATAAATCCACAAATGAATTAAACATGTAAATTGTAAAAAAAAATTATTGTCAGCATTTTTTTCCAAAAATGATAAGTTTTAGAAGATGGAAAGTCATCCATCTTGGACGATCTCTTAGAGGAGGTCAAAGGTCGTGTCTTTTTATAAAACAATGTAATCTCATATGGAAGAGAGGAGAGAAGATGTGGAGTTAGAAAGATGAAGAGAAGGGTGTAAGAGTTTGTATAATAAATTAGTCATTTTTTGTAAAATATTGTTGATATATTTGTATTTTGATTGTAGATGTATTATATCCTCCTTTATCTCGAGGTTGTGGTGATTATTAAGTTTCTTATATGTGGCAATGAATATCTAGAGCTACTGTTGATATTATAAGTGTGCATAACATTTTTGGGTTATGGCAAAAGGCCTTATTGCTCACTGTTAGATAGTAAATATTGTGCAAGTTCAGAATGAAGAATACATTGATTGTATGATTCTCACTGTATGGGGATTAGGGAAGGTGTTAACTGTGTCTTGGTTGTCTTGATTCTTATCATATGGTTTTGAATCATAACCATTGCTCCTTGTGAAGAGTTGACGATAAATCAACATGTTAATTAATGTTGCAAGCAAAAACAGTGAATCGACATTCTTAAAAAAAATGTGACAGATGCCTAGTTATGGTGTGCATGTGTTTTTGAAGGTTGGTATACATTCATGATATGTTGAAGATTCTCTTGGAAGGATGGAATAGATGAGAGACTAAAGTTTATGAGACACATATCTTTTTTTTTTCGGGTGGTGGCTTAATTCGTTTATCCCTTAATCTCTTCTCTTTTGCATCTTTAATGATTTCATTCCACTCTAGTGGTGGCACCATAGGAGGAGACTCATACTTTGGGTTGAGCTTTAGAGCCCTTTTGTACTAGTCTCTCACAATCTTTAGATGTTTGCAAACATTTTTTAGAAGTTGGGCTGCTCAAAATAGTTTGACCAAAGAACTCCTCCATAGTTTTTATGAGATGATCTTTTAATTCAGGGGCTTGCTCAATCCAGCTTTTAAAAAAAAAATTGTTAGATAAAAAAATTAGTTCAAGCTATGTGTGTTGAATATATTACAACAAATGGATGAACGGAAAAATGTAGCAACCAATTATATCAAGCTACGTACCTTTTACATAATGTGGACCCAAATATCTTCAATGTTAAATCATAAGAAAGTTTCATAAAAAAGATTGTTTCCTACAAAATCATCACCACATCAATAGTCAAAAATGAGTTATGAATAACTAAACTACAATTACACTCTAAATAGTTACAATTATAAAGTACCTGAAAGCTTAGGAATTTTAAGGGAATCATATTCTTTCTCAACCATCAATAATGATGCCTCCAACGATCCAGTACAAGTAACACAGGTTGCTCTAGGAAAGGCTAGTAAAATTATCAATAGTGCTAGTATCAGTTATATCATCAACATGAGAAGGTGTACCTATCCCTGCACAAAGTTAATCAATGTCATAATTTACTCAAATGAACAAGAAAGTACAAATATTATCATATTTAACACATAACAAAATGTAGCAAAACAAGGATTTACCAGCTTTAGTTGCAACAGGTGTGGATGTTTGCATGCTCCTTGTTGTGGATCCTGCAGTCGGTAATCTTGGAGTGCTAGCTGGCCTCGTGGAAGTAGGCATATGGAAATCATCAGCACCTAAAAAATAATCATATATATACACAATGTATTTTTTATGTCCCCTATTTTCCTTTAATAGAATTTAATAATAAATAATAAATAACAATGGCATCGCTATCGAGAGAAACTCTCCACCCATGAGTCATTCCAAATAAATATTATCAAGTCAAGAGTAAGCATTATACCACCATACTATAAGTGGAGCCAATCCTATAACAATATATCAAGAGCAGCATATCATCATATCACAATAAGCAATATTTGAAAGATAATTGCATATGTTTAAGGATCAAAATCAGACACAGTGATAGCATCATTGAGAACACTTGCAAGTTTTCATAAACAGATGAAGAATAGAAAATGCATCACTATGAGCAATAATAATTATAGTGAGAGTAGGAATAGATTGTAGCTTAGTTACATTATCATATTAGAGATAGCTACCAATCTCATTAGTTGCATAGTTGAAATTAAAGATCATCCTTACATAATTGTTATCAAACATATCAAAAACAACAAAGATAATCTTAACATTGTTGCATTGGACTAAGTGTAGATATATATACCAAAATCATCTTACATATACCTAATTGTTGTATCAGAGATAGTAGTGGCATTGTTCTCATATATCATATCAATTGTATAACATAAGAACAATCATTTAAAAGTGGTATCATAGACTATTTTTCTTACATCAATCATTATCAATTTAAGTGTTATTTGAGACTTTAAGGAAATAAGTCTCTTGTAATTGAGTTTTGTAAGTTATTTGTCCCTATTTCTAACACTTTTTAATAAAAGGAGCCATTACATCAAGGGCATTATCAATGAGGAGCTAGTAATGAAAAAGACATTCGTAAATGAATTTATAGGGATTTGTAAGTTTTTATGACAATGACAATGGAATCATATCAAAGGCAACAATAGAAAGTTTCAAACTGACTGTTATGTACAACAGAAATATCATAATCATATCATCACAAGCTCATACATGGAATTGGTCAAGAGGATATACATTTAAGACTCTATCATCATAAAGGTTCAACAATTATAATTAGAAAAGATATATGAGTTTTCCACATATAGCTAAGATAACATATTAGGAATGGGTATCAATTATAGAGTATGGATAATGGATTGTATCAATCTTAAGTATCAAAGAATGAATATAAGTGGTTAAGTAAAGGAGAAGAGTGAATATGACAACAATAATATAAAATTGTCAATAATAATCATGAAGAAAATAATGTCCCTTTTGATGATTGAGAATTGAAATCAAATACATGTAGGATGTACATTGGTACCCTTGTCAGGTGGAAGAATTTGGTGTGGTCTCAAAAAATCTTGTAACAAAAAATACATATTGTGGTTCATGATCCATAAATTAGTATAAAACATAAAGCTTTATTGAACTATTATCCTAGAAAAAGACTCATTTTTGCTTACTTCCAAACAACATGCTCTACAAAACAATTCATTTCTTGTGGCCTCTTTCTCTTCTATTGGATGTGGATCCATCAGAAACCCAAGAATTTGTAGATTGATGTTCTTTAGGGTCTTTTTATATAGGCTAACAGGGTCACTGCTATATGCAATGCCATCATCACAAAATACATTGGGTACCATATCAAAAGCAATTGTTTTTGTGTAATATGTTCCTTTCTCTTTCCCTATGAATCACATTGTGACAAAAAAAATTAGTAAAACAATCAAAACAAGTCCAAAACCTTCACTAAAGTAACATAATAATCCAAGATTGTCTAGGATAGCTTTTAAGTCCTTTTGGAAGTTTCTCATTGATGCCTTGACAACCTTCATGAACATCAATTATATCATTAGTAAACAAAAGACAATATCCAAATTTAAATTTCATACAAAAACCTACATCAGATGGAATGCCATTACCTTGATGATTCATTCTATTGTATTCCAACTTCGACATGTGAGGTGTCATTCTTTGTGGATTTGATGTTGTCTCTTCTTTCCCATTGAAAAGATATTTTTTGACAATTTTATAGTTATGATTTTTGTGGAGAAAATGTCTATGCTCATCGAACACCTACTTTCCTAAACTTTTTGAATGGTGAGATTTCATCTTTGGACATGCAAATTTTCCCTTTGTCTGAAGACCTACAAGATCATGTATTATTGGATGACAAGTGTACTATAAGATTAACATTTATAATTATCACACACAACTTAAACATACAACAAAAAATATCCGTTAGCAATTTTACATACCACAAAAATGTGTTTTCCAAGGGCATCATGTATAGTCCATACAAGCATTGCACAGAATTGAAATTGCCTTTCACCAATTGATCTAGAGATGTCATACATAGTGACCCCATTCCATAACTCAAACAACTCATCAATCAAGGGCTCAATCTATACATTCATATCTTTCACTTAGTACTTGCCTAGTTGAATGAACATAAACAAAACATAATTATTATGGCCATTTTGATACTTTGTTTATAAATTAATTTAGATGACTTTAAATGGAAAAATACCTAGTACAATCATTGTCAAAATTATGTGCTCCCTCTTTACGGACATCCAAGGAGGAATGTTATTGTTAAAAATAAAAATAGGGCAAAATGAGTAAATAGATCTCATCTCTCCAAATGGATTGACACTATCTTCGCTAATGAAAGCTTTAGATTACAAGGTTCTTCTTTTAAATACTGGCCAACTATCTTCTATGTCCTTAAATGTAGAACCATCTGTAGGAATTTGCATAATGGCATCTTGACTTCTATTGTGTGCATGGTAATCCATAAATTGTGCCAAACTAGTACACCTGAATAATCGTTGCAAACATGAAATAATGAGAATATATCGAAGAACCTTGTGAGGCACCTTTTTCATTATTTGATCTTATCAATATCTACTAATGTGACAATTAGGGAATTCTATTGCAAATTCATGTTGTTTATGATATATAATATGATCATTGGGACATGCATGTATTGTTTGATACTCCATTCTAATATCTTTCATAATAGTCAATAATTCTCAGTAAGAGCAAGGTAGAATGTTTGATGTTGATAACAAACATTCACCTATCAACCTATGGAAAAATATTGATATTAATATAAAGAATATTAATGGTATGCTAACATAGAAGATGACAAAAAATGACACTATACCTTAGCGTACGTGAGATTGCTACATTGGATATAACATTCATAACCTTGAAGTTTACCAGCAACAATACAATGGAGAGAAGTGTTCTTTGAGAGCCTTGGTACAAGGGCTTGTATGCCTTTTTAATTATAGGTATATCAAGGTTATCTTCATCATCATCATTAGATGCACAACTATCACCATCTTCATCATCTTCATCAGTTATGCTAGTAAAATCTTCTTCAATCATGTTCTCTGGCACATCATCAGTTGTACAAATACCAACATCTTCAATTGTGTTCTCTGCCTCAGGATCATCTTCTTCCATGGGAATATTACCTTTTTCTTCAATATCCACACCTCCATGTTCTACCAATTCAAAATCCACATTCACCAAAGGATGAAAATCTTTTCCCCCTTAATGTGATCATGTTGCCTAAAATATCTCTGAGCTGATGTAGTTAGAATTATTTGATTCTTTAAACCCTTTCTTTTTTCGCAAGGACAATAACATTTTCCATCACCATTCCTTTTGAATTGAGATCACAATCTAGCAATTTTTGCCTTATTTTGTTATGGGTTCATATTGTTAGATGTGGACTTTCTTCACAAGCAAATATTTGGGCTCTAAAATTATAACAAATATAAACATACAAGAATTAGTAGTATCTTGTATATAATCAATAATAATAAAATAATTAATACTATCTCTTCAGTACAAATGGCATCTAAACAAATCGAATGAATTATACAATATAAATATTAGCATTGATTTTGAACAATATAGCATTAGCATTGTTTCTAGACTTCATTCAACTTGGTAGAAAGCTTTTGAACTATTACATCCATGAGGTAAGGGAGAAAGTGCATACCACATTGTGACGATCCATGCTACCTAACTATGTCTAAGGTGTCTGCACACTAGAGGCATACTCCAACTACCAAGTTGCCTACATACCTATATACACAAGATCAAGACCCTTGAGCTACTCACTCTAAAAAATATGTAGGTTTGGTTTCTAATTGTTTTGATTTAGCTATATTCCTATAACCATTGGTGATCTTTACTCACCTAATACAGCTCTTTGCTAGCATACACCCACTCAGGCGAATCAAGCAGTTTTCTATAATTACAATCCTGTAATACCCTTATGCAACCTTTGTGTTGTAGTTTACAGTTAATGTAAGGTTAACCTATATATTTCCTAACTTGCTCCTCATATAGTTATGTTTAAAAGCTTGTGAAAATAATCAATGGGTCTAAATAGACCAGTTAAGTTAACGCTAGTTGGGAACAGTTGATTGTTTGTTTTATTGTACCTAATTTGACGATAGTTCTTTTGGAAATATAAGTGGAGTAATTGAGAGGGGAGGGGTGAATCAGTTACTACTAAAATAAAACCTAGATCCCTTAGATGTCAAATATAAAATTCAAACTGATAAAAATGATTACTGATGATACTCATTAAGCATATAGAAATTGTTGTAACTCGATAAATATAGAATTTGTTTAACTTAGTAGATCTTAAAGTAATTTACTTGCAAAAATGAAAGAAATAACATGAACACATGACACCAGGATTTAACGTGGAAACCCAATTTGGGAAAAACCACCAATTGTAACTAGTTATTATTTTTTACTCTTCTAAAGTGAGCCCTGTTAGAAGCCAACCCTGTTAGGTGTGACCCTATTAAAGGATTTGATCACCCTGTTAGGAGTAGCCTTGTAAAGGATCTTGAAAAAAATCAATGGAATTGCCACCTTGTTAGAGGATTTACAAATGGTTGTTAAACCAACCCTGTTAAGAGATTTTTGATCAGTACTGCAATGGTTAGAGAGTAACAATGAAATGACCTAATTGAGATGCAATTGAATTGTTGTTTATAGATCTCTATTCTAGCTTACACTTGATCCTTCCTGATTGAATAACACTTTTTTGCTCCACAAGGATACCTGCTTATCCTTCAAGTTCGCCTCTCTTCTTATCTCTTTTCAATTCATTCAACTTGCATTCTTTGAAATCACAAATTAACCTTTTACTTATACCTTATAGATTGTCAAGTTGGCTCAAATACAAATTAGAATAACCAATATTCATTACCATAGTTAGCTAGAACCAATAGGTAAAATAATTAAGCTTTACATGCCAAAAATAAGAAAATCCTTTGGTAGCCAACCCAGCTCGGTAGAAACTAATTTTGAAGTGATTTCCTATGTTAACCAACAAGAGCTCGATTAACACTGTGAACTTACAAAATTCCTTTGGTAATCGAGTGAACTCGATTAACATTAGCTCTGTTTAATTTTCCCTTTGTTAACTGAGTGAGCTTGGTTAACACTCTTTTCTGCATAAATTCCTTCAACACCCGAGTGAACTCGGTAGATACTGCCTTCTGTACAAAGCAGACTCGGGAACACTTGGTAGACAAGGAAAACTGTCTTCACTAACCAAGTGAGCTTGGCATGCACTGACTGTCAACTAATATGACATTTATGTAACATCAAAGACAACACACAATTAGTCAATTGTATCCAACAATCCTCCCTCTTTGGCATTGATGGAAACACAACATGTCATAGCACAATGAAATTTTGAGAACAAGACTCCCTCTGTGAGAAAGTTTCTCCCTCTTTGATTTTACACAGAAAACTTCTCCTATAGTATTCTCCCTTTGTGAAGGAACCACTTAACTTCTCCTTCTCTAAATTACAAAATTTTAGAAAGATATGACATTAAACTTCTCCCTCTTTGACAACACATGCCAAAGACAATTAAACTTCTCCCTCAGCATGCACTGACTGTCAACTAATATGACATTTATGTAACATCAAAGACAACACACAATTAATCAATTGTATCCAACAATCCTCTCTCTTTGTCATTGATGGCAACACAACATGTCATAGCACAATGAAATTTTGAGAACAAGACTCCCTCTGTGAGAAAGTTTCTCCCTCTTTGATTTTACACAAAAAACTTCTTCTATAGTATTCTCCCTTTGTGAAGGAACTACTTAACTTCTCCTTCTCTAAATTACAAAATTTTAGAAAGATATGACATTAAACTTCTCCCTCTTTGACAACACATGCCAAAGACAATTAAGTTTCAGAAAGATGTGACATTAAACTTCTCCCTCTTTGACAACACATGCCAAGACAGAAAACTTCTCCTATAGTATTCTCCCTTTGTGAAGGAACTACTTAACTTCTCCTTCTCTAAATTAAAAATTTTTAGAAAGATATGACATTAAACTTCTTCCTCTTTGACAACACATGCCAAAGACAATTCTAATTAGTGTCAGTGTACCTTGAGTACAGATTCATCTATAATATGTCCTTGTCAATACTACATCAACTAATTGATCTTCAACTTAGTTCTTCTTGATGCATCACTAAACTTTATTTAGTGAGCTTTAGATAGGGGAATGATCCCTAGCTTACCTCTTAGATACAAAAATGCATCCTTAAAAATGCATCCTTAGGTAATGGCTTGGTGAATATATCTGCAATTTGTTCCTTTTTATGCACATATTCCAATATGATTTCTTTGTCCTATACTAATTCTCTTACAAAGTGATATTTTATAGCAATGTGCTTTGTTTTGGAATGCATCACTGGATTCTTTGATATGTTGATTGCATCGATGTTATCAATACATGACAATTGGCTCTTTGATTTCAACCTTCATTCCTTCCAATAATTGTTTGAACCAAACAATGTTAGAGCAATTTACTCCTGCAGCCACATATTCTGCTTCTGCTATGGATTGAGATGTGCAGTTTTACTTCTTGCTTGTCCAAGATACTAGCCTTTTACCAAGAAAGAATGCTCCACCACTAGTGTTTTTTCTGTCATCAAGATTTCCTACCTAATCAGCATCAGTAAATACTTTTAAGTCAAGATTGTCTCCAAGTTTGTACTATAAGCCATAGTCTTCAATACCTTTTAGATATCTCAAGATTCTTTTTATTGCTATCATGTGGTTTTCTCTGGGTTTTTATTAGTATCTTGCTACTATCCCAACTGCTAATGCAATATCAAGCCTTGTATGTACTACATACTATAATTTCCCAATCATTGATCTATATAAGGTTTGATCTACTTCTTTGGAGTCATCATCTTTGGTAAGCTTAAGTCTAGTACACATGGGGGTTCCAACTAGTTTTGAATCTTTCATCCCAAATTTCTTGAGTATCTCTTTGATATACTTAGATTGAGTGACATATATACCATTTATGTTCTATTGTATCTGCAATCCAAAAAAGAATTTTATTTCACCAAACATGGACATCTCAAATTGTTTATTCATTTGTTCTAAAAATGCTTTGCATAAGTCATCATTTCTTGTAAATAGACTATCATCCACAAATATTTCTGCCAACACAATCTTCTTATCTGATCCTTCCTTGATATACAAACTACTGTTATCATTTGTTCTTTGAAAACCAATCTGTATCAAATAGTTGTGTAATCTTTCATACCAGGCTCTAGGGGCTTTTTTTAGACCATATAGTGCTTTGTGTAATTTGAAAACCATGTCCCTTCTGTCAGGATCAACAAAACCTTCTGGTTGTTCAATGTAGACTTCCTCATTAAGAATCCATTCAAGAATGCAAATTTAACATCCATTGATATACTTTGAATCCTCTGTGAGCTACATATGCCAATAAAGTCCTACCACCTTCTAATCTTGCAATAGGGGCAAAAGTCTCACTTTAATCAATACCTTCTTCTTGATAATAGCCTTTACATACCAACCTTGCTTTGTTTCTTGACACTTTTCCATCTTCATTTAGCTTATTTTTTAATACCCATTTTGTACCAATCACATTTTTATCTTTGGGCCTAGGAAAAAGAGTCCAAGTTTTATTCTTTTCTATCTATTCTATTTCTTCATTAATAGCCTCAATCCAACTTTCATTTTCCAATGCATCCTTAACACTTCTAGGTTCAAATTCAGCAAGTAAACGTGTACCTTTTAGTTTGCTTCTTGTCATTGTTCCATCTAATTTGTCACCAATGATCTGATCAGGTACATGATGCCTTCTGACATATTTAGCCAATATAGGTTCTTTAACTTTTGAATGAATTGCACTATCTTCATTTTGAATCTCAACTTCAGGCTTGAGTCCTTCTATTTGTGGCTTGAGTCCTTCAGACTCGATATGCACTAACTTGGTAGCCTCTGAATGTGACTTGGGTCCCTATGACGTAGTTTGCACTTCTTGCAACTCGGTAACTGTTGGAGACTTAGAGAGCTCAAGAGATGAAGTCTCCTTTTTGTCAAATATGTTTGGCATTGTATCAGGTTCATAGTAAACAAATCTTTTGGCTCCTTTTTTTGCTTTCTTCTTCACTCTTTTCTGCAAACTCATCAATTCTCACATGTGCACTTTCTATGATTTTGTGAGTGGACAAATTCATACATTTGTATGCCTTACTTCTATAGGAATATCCTAGAAATATACTTTCATCACCTTTTACATCAAATTTGCCTTTTCTAAATTCTTTCAAGATATAACATTTTCTACCAAATACTTTCAAGTAACTTACATTGGGTTTGTAGCCATACCTAGTTCATAGGGAGTTTTGTTTGAGTCCTTCTTCAATTAAAATCGGTTCAAAGTGTGAACTGTAGTGCTAATAGCTTCCTTCCAATATTTGATAGCAACATTTTTTTCAATCATTAGTGTTCTTGCACAATCCATGATGGATCTATTTCTTCTTTCAACTATTTCATTCTGCTTAGGAGTACCAGGGGTTGATACTTGTCTTTTGATTCCTCTTTCAATGCAAAAATTGTTGAATTCACCACCTCTAACTAATATTGAGCATTTTAATCTTTTTCCAGTTTCTTTTTCTACTCTAACTAGATACCATTTGAATTTCTCAAAGGCTTCTAATTTTTCTTTTAGATACATAACAATCATCCTTCTAGAATATTCATCAACAAAAAGAATGAAAAAAATTTCTCCACTATAACTTTCTATTTTAATGGGTCCACATAAATCAGTATGCACAATTTCCAAGACATCTTCTGACTAATAGTTTTTGCTCTTAAAACTAGTCTTTCCCATTTTACCAATTTGGCAATTTTTGCATAATCCAACATCAAGTTTCTTCAAACTAGGGATATCTCTTACTCTTCTGAGTTTGCTTATCTTGACTATATTATCAAAGTTTACATGACATAGTCTTTTGTGCCATAACCAACTTTCTTCTATTTGAGCAATAAAACATGAACAATCACCAAGATCAAGATAAAATAGTTACCTTTTGTTTTCTTGCCTGACCCAATCAAATTTTCTTTTTTATCCAATAGTCTTGCCTTTCCATTCATGAACTCTACCTTGAATCCAATGTTGTTCAATTGTGCCACACTCACTAAATTATGTTTTAATCCTTCAACCCAATAAGCATTTTCACATACAAGTTCATTGGTTAATGAGATACAACCTTGTCCTTTTATGCAACAAGGTTCATTGTTTCCAAACCTTACACTGTTAGTTTGTGGTGACTGATCAGGAAAGTATTGTACATACTTCATAAATTCTTTGGGGTTCGAGGCATCGACCCAATTTTTTTTTTGGGTCATGGCCGATGTTGTGGCTGACATGTTGTAACCCTAAAGTGGCATAAAATTACTTGTATAAAAGGGCTTAGGGTTAGGTATTTTCATTAAGTAGTGATGCAAAATTGGTTCTTGCAGTGGTATTGAGCTGTAAGGGATTACAAATTGTAATCAGGTTATAATCACTAGATCATAATAATATCGAACTTGTTGTTTGGTGGACATAGCCTAGGGGATTGGGTGAACCATGTTAAATCTTGGTGCCTTTTGTTCTTTTATGTGTGATCTATTATTTTTTGTTATTGGTTATATTTGCATGTAATTGTTATTTATGTCTGTGGTTTAATCCTAACATACACTACCTCCATCATAGTGTTCAAAATGTTCAAACTTAGTTTTATCTCCAGTCATATGGTGAGAACATCCACTATCTATGATCCAAGTATCACTTTTACTAACATGAGAGACAAGTGCCATCTTATCTCCTTCATCATTAGATTCGTCTTTTACAGCAATATACACTATTTCATCTTCACTGTTATCAAAATCTTTAGCCATAAAACAAGTTTTCTTACCTTTGTCTTTGTAGGATTTGTGACCTTTGAATTCCTTCTTGCCTTTGTACTTGTGGCTTTTCTTCTCCTCCTTGCTTTCTTTGTTTGGACACCTAGTAGCAATTTGACCAATTTCTTTACAAGAAAAATAGATTAGAGGAATTTTACCTTTGTACTTCCCTCTACTCCTGGAGTATTTTTTTGCAAGTAGGGTTTCAACAATTTCAAGATCACTATCAGAACTTTCTTCAGTTTCTTCCTCACTTCCTAATTGACTGTCTTTAATTTTCTTGCCCTTTTCTTTGAGTGAGAGTTTAGCTTCAAATGCATACTCAATATTCTTGGAAGCAGGAACATAGTTGTCAAAGTTGTCTAGTTCAAAAGCTGTCAATCTTCCTACTAGGGCATCCAAGCCTATCTTGTTATTTGGATCACACCTCCTTTCTTGAATAGCATACACTCTGATTACATAGATGGGAAGCAAAGTTTTGAGTATTTTTCTTACAACAATTTCTTCTTTGATTTCTCCTCCAGATGCTCTGATTGCACTAACATTGGCCTTAATTCTTTCCACATATTTTACAACGTTTTCATCTTCTCTCATTCTCATTTGATGAAATTGTCCTCTACGGCTTTCTGCTTTGGCTCTTCTTACATTGTCATCTCCTCCATAGATTTCTTTCAATTTGTTCCACATATCAAAAGCAATTTTACAGTCTTTGACCTCATCAAATTCAACATAACTGAGAGCAGATGCAATAGCAATCATCATGATGTTACGATTCTTTTTCTCAGCAATATCTTCAATTGATAATGTTCTAGTGGGAGTTTTGTATTATTCATCAAGATATTTGCAGCCTAAGTCAATAATGGTAGCTAGATGAAGCCTCATAAGTCCTTGCCATGCTGCAAAGTTGTCTTTGTTCAGCTTTGGAATCTCTCTTTTGTAAGACATTCTGACCTTTAGCTTAGGTCCTTGAAACCTTCTCTGCAAGCACCAAAAGCTCTAATACCAATTGTTGGAAATATAAGAGGAGTAACTAAGAGGAGAGGGGTGAATACATTACTACTAAAATAAATCCCATATTTGTTAGATGTCAAATATAAAATCCAGACTAATAAAACTAATTACTGCTAATACTCGGTAAGCATACAAAAATTGATGTAACTCAATAAATATAGAATGTTTTTAACTTAGCAGATCTTAAATTAATTTACTTGCAAGCATGAAAAAAATAACATGAACACATATGACACCAAGATTTAATGTGGAAACCCAATTTGGGAAAAACCACCAATAGTAACTAGTTACTGTTTTTCACTTTTTTGAAGTGAGCCCTATTAGGAACCAACCCTATTAAAGGTTACAAAACACACTGTTGGGTGTGACCCTGTTAAAGGATTTGATCACCCTGTTAGGAGTGGCCTTGTAAGAGGTCTTGAAACAATTCAATGAAATTGTCAGCTTGTTAGAGGATTTACAAATGGCTATTAAACCAACTTTGTTAAGGGATTTTTGATCACTACTACAATGGTTAGAGAGTAATAATGAAATGACCTGATTGAGATGCAACTGAATTGCTATTTACAGATCTCTGTTCTAGCTTACACTTGATCCTTCTTGGTTAAATAACACTTTGCTGCTCCACAAGGATACTGGCTTATCCTTCAATTTCTCTTCCTCTCTTCTTATATCTTTTCAATTCATTCAACTTGCATACTTTGAAATAAAAAATTGACCTTTTACTTATACCTTCTAGATTGTCAAGTTGGCTCAAATACAAATTAGAATAACCAATATTCATTACCATAGTCAACTAGAATCAATAGGTAAAATAATTAAGCTTTACATGCCAAAAATAAGAAAATTCTTTGATAGCTGACCCAACTCGGTAGAAACTAATTATGAAGCGATTTCATGTGTTAACCAATAGGAGCTCAGTTAACACTGCGAACTTAAAAAATTCCATTGGTAACCAAGTGAACTCGGTTAATACTAGCTCTGTTCAATTTTCACTTTGTTAACTGAGTGAGCTCGGTTAACACTCTTTTCTGCATAAATTCATTTGATGCCCGAGAGAGCTTGGTAGATACTAACTTATGTACAGAGCAGACTCAAGAACGCTCAGTAGACAAGGAAAACTGTCTACACTGACCAAGTGAGCTTGGCATGCACTGACTATCAATTGATATGACATTTGTGTAACATCAAAGACAACACATAATTAATCAATTATATCCAACAAGTTCTCTAGGAATTTTTAATCAACCTAGCTAATCAACAACTAGAACAATTGACCTATATACATCCTAACTCATTCCTTATATAGTTATGTTTAAAATCTTGTGGCCATGCTACCTGTTGAGTGAGTTTTATTGTTAATATACATACATACATACATACATATACACATATATATATATACAAATACATATGTATATACATATATACATGCATATATATACATTGATGAAAAGGGCATGGTGATAAAATCCTAGATCTTGGTTTTGGGGCCCTAGGCCCTAAATAAGGTGGTCAAACACTAGGCAGGATAGTACAGAAGGTCAATAAGTGTCAAAGTTTACACAAGATGGTTTAGGCAATCTCAAACATGCATTTAGGCAAGTTGTTTACATGTTCTAATAAGGTTATAGGCAAGTCAAAGGTTGGTCAAACACTGTGAGTTGACCAAAAATCTCCATTTCTATGTTTTATAATCTTTTAACATATTGTGGTATAGTTTTGAAGGCATGTGGAGTCTTTTATTTGAAGTTTGTGTAAAAGTTGTAAAAATTGCAATAAAAGTTGTCATGCAACTTTTTGCAATTTTTCTTACAATCAGGAAGTCTACCAGTTAGATCATTATTTTGATCGAACCTAGAAGGATGAAGTTGTAAGGTCAAGAATTCTGACCTTTAAATTGATTGCCTTCAACCTAGTCTGGGGTTGGAATAGTACTATATGGATTTGGAATGAAATAACAATCCTTTTGGTGGGAAAATCATGCACAGTCAGATTACATCTTTCTAAAATCTATTTTGCAGAGTGATAATCAGTTGTTGTTATGTTTTTAGAAAGTTGAGTTTTTGAGGATTGATTAATGCAATAACTTGTTTTTGTTGAATAGGAGAAAGTGGTTTTAGTTTTGGATTTTATTAAGCCTGTTGTTTACCTTACCCTGCAGTTAGGGTTTGAATGAAAATAATGAATATCTCCTAATTCCCATGGTAAAAACTCTTGATGATTGGTGAGTAGGAGGGTATGAGGATGGGGAAGAAATTCTTGGTTTGTGTTTTAAAAAATTCCACCTATTTGTATTATTCCTTCAACATCTGAGTCTCAAGATTCAATAGTCAAGTTGTTGGACGTGCTAATAGACTGTGATTAAATTACAGAGATCAGATACAGATTGCACACAAATTTAATAACAAAACCTCTACTTTTGCAAGATTTATGAGTTTTGTTTATTATTTTGGTTATATTTGAAGGAAATTTGATCTTGAATGAAACAAGGACATTAACCTATGATCTAATCTTCCAATTTAATGCTTTCATTGAAGGTTTCCAAATGTGTTTCCATTCATATTTTGTTTACTGTCATAATACTCTCTAGTTTGTAAGCAGTTTTGATGACTCAATTATGATATAGTCATTCCTTGAATGTAAGTTCCTGATTATCATGGAATGACTTGTTTCTAATATGTATTATAGCAACTAACCATTCTACATGCATTTGTGAAGGAGGGAATGAAGTATTTCGGTGATCACCATAACTAATTTAAGGAATTTTACATTGAAATTGTTGGGTATGTTACAATAGTAGCACATTGGCCTTAAGGGGTGGCTAAATTTATGTTCGATTGTATCTATATATGGTAAGGACAAGTTGTTCCATCCATCAATTGTTGAAGAAAGTGTTGGGAAAGTATAGATTGAGGAAGCCCTAGTTTTTAAGGGGTTTGAAACACAAATTGGGGCTTTTGTACTTGTAGGGTCTATAAACTCAAAGTGATTGAAAATTCCTTTAATTCAACTCATTTTATGAGACTGTAGAGAATCTTGAAGTTTGGGGGTAAGTTTCACTCATAGTTGCTTTGCAAATCCATCATCTAAGAGGCCTAAATTGTTGAGCAAGCATTAAAACAGAGACTGTTTTCCAAAGTAACCCTATCCATCCTTTTTGGCATGTTGAAGTATTCAATAAAGGGTATCTAAAAAGGTTATATTTTTGCTTAGTATTTTGGAATTCTTAAAATTTATGCATTTTAGAAGCTTGCTAGAGACCTAATTGATAGGGCTACTAGGCCTATCTTGTGCATTTTCTAGTTTATGACCACAGTGAGTTTGTGGAAGGGAAGAACTAGTTTTATCACCTTATATTTGATATTTTAAGACCATTAAAATCACCTTGGATCATAGTATAGGTCTTCGACAATCATTTAGGTGTTGGAGGCATGAAAGGTCATTTCATTACATTAAAACTTGTATATTTTTGCTTTTTACTTACTCTTGTTGATTTGGTCTTCATCCCACCATAACATATACATACATACATATATACATAAATACACATATACATACATACATCTGCATATGCAATTTTATCACCTCATTTAACTAACTTTACTTTCAAATGAAAATTTAGGAACTAAAATATTTAGGTACATTTTTAAAAAGCAATTGAAATTTTTAGTGGATTAAAATATGATATTTTTGTTTATATGGATAATAATATTAATCATTGATCATTTTCTTACCCTTTTCAGAGGGTTGCATATAAGATGTTTTACTAGTTTAGGATTCTTCATTTCAAGGTTTGGCATTTTAGACGTTTCTAAGGTCTTGTATCCTAAGTTTATCATCTTTGTTCATTTAGTATTGCTCTTTATTTGATTATTACGTTCTTGATTTTCATTTTTAATTCTTTATGTTTTCTAACATTCTGGTCTTGGCCAAAGTAATAGAGTTGTGGGAACCAGTGGCAACAATAACATTACAGGCAACTAGTGAGAGTCTTGTGCACAGAATATGGCTTTGTTTTATACCATGAAGGCATAGACCCATTTTATTATCATAGTCAAGGGCACTTTTTTGGTTCATTAAAGACTTACAAATCTTAAACGGCTAGGCCTTTATAGAATCCAATCAAGAAATTGGGCAATATGAACAATGTCTGAATTGCCATAATCGATAGCCAAAGTAAAAATTACCTTGAACTGTTACCATGAAATTAAGCAAGTTGCAAACAAAAATTACCTTGAACCCTTACAACGAAAATGAAAAATACCTTGAACCCTTACGTTGAAATTAAGCAAGTTGCAAACAGAAGAGGACGAGACCTTACCTTGAAAGAAAGTTCCAAATAGAAGAGGACATGGAGAATGAAAAGTAATCCATCAACCTTACCTTGATGGTGTTGAAAAGCTCTTGATTGGTCATGCCTGAAGCCTCCCACCCACAATTTGCCACATGATGAAATGAAGTTTCACTTTTCTTTTTTTTGTTTATATCTTTGACAAGGTTGAAAGTTTGATGCAAAACTTAACTATCATCAAAATTTAGACGTTATTGGGATCAATTTTTTTAGAATGAATTAGACAAAACAAATTGGCGTGACATTGAAAATTACCCCCAAATGCACTAGTGTTATTAGGGAGATTTAGAAAGATTTATGTAAACAAGAAGAAGGAATATCCCAATGGGGGAGATACACAACATGAAGAGTTATTAGTGCCAAAGGGGAAGATAAGTACAGATTGATGTTAATGAGGAGTGATATTGAGTGGGGGAGAAGCTGAGAGTTGTTTAGTGTATGAACAACTGATGCCAATCCTAAGAGATGCATAACAGAGTAGTGTTCTAGAGGATTTCAGATTCGATGAAGAGGATTTGAAAAGAAGACAATAGTAGCAGTCACAACAGAGTGTTTTTTGGTGTTCTTGGAACCTAGATGTTTTATGCCAACGGGGGAGATTTATAAAATGAATGTTGATGGTATTCTTTTTGGGGGGTATCCTAAGCATTGGAGAGCATGTAGCATAGTTGACATGTTGCATCCATGACTGTGTTTGTCATTGATGACAACATAGTATGGTTTTTTTAAGGACTAGTAGTGTAGCAGACAAAGATCCTGGTCGTACGGACAAAGGTTTGATGTTTTGGTGAAGCGCGGTTAAGGATGTGTTCTACACTATGTCCTAATGTCAAGGTTAAGTGTGCATACAAAAAGTCAAGGATATGTAGTAGATATGTGAGATTTACAGAGAGTAGTACAGTGACAGAGTACCTAAAAAGCAATTTCTGATGAATGGATTGTATCTCCTAATAGAGATAGAATTAGGTTATGCAAGGTTAGATAGTGACAAAGGAAAACCTGATGATGACATTAGCGAGTGTGCAAGGTCTGGAGTCATGCATGTGAGGAGTTGCAAAGACCATGAGCCAACAGTGTTATGTGATTGCGAAATATTTAATTATCTTAATGTGGTCCTATTATAATTAATTGGGAAAGCCTCAAGGTCGACTCAAGGAATTGTTTTGAGGACTTGGTATAAAGGAAAGTATTTTCCTTTATTGTAAAATAACGATTAAGTAATTGAGAGAGTGTGAGCAAGAGCATAGTCTTTGGTAAGCAATCCAAGAGATTAATGGATGCAAAGTTGGTGATTTGGTATGAAGATCAAAACTAGTAGAGAAGTCTAGTTGATAGGAAAGAGGAAGAGGAACGAGAAGTACAATTCAATTCTATTAATCTGCAAGGAATATTACAAAGATCTTTTGGACATTGGGTTCATTGATCTTGCCCCTGAAGTTGTTTGGATAGTGGATCCATTTTCCTTCTACAACTCCTAGTTTAGGGTTGGAATCTCCTAACAAGGATTCAAAGTCTCCTAATAGGGATTGATATGTATTGAATGTATTTCATAGACTCCTAACAGGGTCCATCCTTTAACAAGGAATATTTATATTAAGTACATCATTTTGTGGGTACCATCCCCACTGAGGTTTTCCCTCTAACCAAGGGTTTCCCTAGTTAACGTATTTGGTGTTATTGTGTATGAGTATCTTGTTATTGTTTCTAATTAAATTGCTCATATGGTTAAGGATTAATAAGGTTGATAATTGTCATAATAGTTGAATAACTGATTCACCCCTCTCTCGGTTATATTGGTGGCCTTTATATTCTAACAAGTTTGTTGTATTTAATTGATTTTTAAAGTGTAAGATTTGATGTTAAATTCATTTTTTAGCATTTCCTTATTCTTTTAATTTCTTTTTTTTTAGTAGTTAATTAGTATTTTAATTTTTAGATTAATATTACAATGTGATTCTTTCTTTTAATATTAAATTATAATTATAACTTAGTTTTTCTATTTACATATTTCTATTTAACATTTTTTATGCCAAGTCTTGTCCATTAGCCATTATGTCATATATTTTGAATTGCATGTAATTGTATTCAAAGAGATCATCGTCATTCATTTTTATTATCACAATTGTTATTAGAGAATTAACATTAGAATAACACATTCACATTAAAATATATTAGTAACAAATACGTTAATTGTAAATTTAACTATTACTTTTTAAAATGTGCATATCAACATCTAATTTTTCTTAGGAAAAGGATCACACTATTTAAACATAGTCGTATTAGACAAACTGAATTAAAAGTACACTTTTGTCCAACCACAAATTCTCAAATGCTAAATGTTACATTTTTTTTACTATTTATCTTATTTTAAGCTAAAAAAACGTTTCTCTATCACTATAAGCTCTAGTTTGTGTCCCTTGTATCTCTCTCTATCAATCTTATGATGAATTATAAAGTGTTGTCACAAATATCATATAAAATTTTCTTACATATTCTAATCCAATTTTTTATTATCAATATTATATATTAGTAAAATATATTCTTTTAAACTAATTCTATTATTCAATTCAATCTCTTTCAATTTACCAAAATTATTATGGTCATAAAATCCATTTTCATATCCGTCAATAAAATCTTAAATACAAATTACAAGATACAATATGGAAATCTAAAATAACACACTCTAATAGTGCTTAGGACTTAACAACATATTATATCAATCAAAAGAAAATATTATAAAAAACAAGAAAATATGGGAATGATCCTATGATATCCCATACTGAACTCTATTAATTGGATGTTGGAGACTACCTCTTAATCGTGAGCTTGAAGTGTGTTTGAAGCTGTAGGGACTCATAAAGTGAAAGGAATGCAAAAACATAAGAAAAACTAACACAATGGCGTATCAGATCAGGAAGAGGCCCTAATTCAAAACCAAAATTATACTACAACAAATGTAATCAATTGTACATAAAGATTTCTTGTAAACCCACATAAGGGTTTCTATCAGTTTTATAAATATTAGCTTTGTAAAGGAAGGGTATGCCTTCCTAAGTAACCAAATATTAAGGGGCGCCTCTACATTCTAGAACATGACTTTGGTCTAGGGCAATACCAAGGGGTTCCTTCCTCATTCTTTTCTCCGAGATGCCCACACTTTGAACAAGATAAAAAATAAAATGTAAAATGATTACAAATATAATATATAAGGCCTCTCCATCAATCTTATAATGAGTCATAAAGTGTAATCACATACACCATTCAAAAATCTATTTACAAAATTTAATCCAAAAAACAAATAGAATAATATATACATTACATAAATCTAATACCTTAACTAATTTTATCAATTGATTCAGTGACCCAACCCAACGTCCAACTTACCTTACCTTGGTCTTAGTGTCAAGTTGAGGTCAAGAAGCAACGAGTTGGTGTAAGACCTCTTTATGAATCTTATAGAAATTTCTTTATATAATTTTATCCAAAAACTAGATGGATCATATTGCATAAATCTAATACCTTTAACTATTATATCTATGCAAGTGTGTTTTTGGGATTTGATTATGTATCATCATTTTTAACATCGAGGTTTCAAATCATTTTATGATTCCTTAATCTCTCTCATCCAATTGATGGATTGTGGATTATGATATCAAACACCAATGTTAAAAGTAAATGATACACAATCAATCCCAAAAACATACTTGCACTATTATGGATTGAGGAAACCTGCTATCTTTAACTATATCTATCTGACTGGATTTGATTGTGTGAGTGTTTTTTCATCAATGCTTCAGATCACACCCTGTGATCCATGCCATCAGTAAGATGAAGAGAGAAGGCATGATTGCAGAAATCCATTTATTGTTAACTACATCTATTCAATATGCCAATGGGATCGAGAAGGGGTGAGCTAGGGTGAAACAAATCTTTAAAGAATGCACATATGCAATAATCTCAAGCCTCAAGTTAAATTAATGATCAATGAAGAGGAAACTCACCACCCAAGCCAACTCCCCTATTCTTACCAAGCATATTAATTTATACCTCAATACCTCAATAATATATACACTTTTTAAATTCAAATAATTGAGTGTCTCCCAGCCAAGCTCTATAAGTGTCTCCTAGCCAAACTCACACAAATTAGATTTTATATATATATATATATATATGGACGGGTAACCCATGAGTTAAGGAGGGCACGCATAGAGTGTTAGATTCTGTCGGCTTCTTCTTCATGCACGACGGCACATGACGGAACCCCAACAGACTGACGTCATCAGGGCCCATGATCACGTGTGCCCCCTAATTGGCGCGCCGGCTGAACCGCTCACCGCCTCATATCAACATTCTACCTTCCCGTCTATTGACGTGAAAAAATCCAAAGCGACAACCCCTGGTCATGACGTCACCTATTTTCAAACTGCATTTACATTTTTCCTGTTGCAACGGTTAAAAATGAGGATAACGCTCAACTCAGGTGGGGTTAACTCGTCGAGTTAGCCCTAACCCAACGCTGATGGAGATGATTTTGAAGTTGATCTTGTGGACGAACGTGTACACTGAGTAGGCAAGTGGATTGATTTGAATTTTTATGAGCTCGAGTTTATCTCGGGTTAAGGTCACAGACACGGTCTTTAATAAGTTGCTGGTGCATATAAATGCCCTGGATAAGGGAGAGACTGGAGGACAGAAAGCCTTTAGGCCTTTGTTAATGATTTTTTTGGATCTGGGTTATTGATTTTGATTATTTTTTGTTTATACCACATATTTTTCTCTGGATTGAAAGAGGCTGGATTCATGTCTTCGAGCTCATTGGGCGTAGAGATCCTCTGCATTTGCAGACTCAGGAGGAGGTAGGTCACTGGTTCGAATCCTGTAGGTGTTAGTTTTATGTGTATTATAGCCATTGCTGATCTGCTAAGCGCTCTTTTGGTAGATATGAAGTTAGTTTCAGTTTGTTGTTTGTGTTTTTATGCATGCAGAGGAAGAGCTTTAAGTGTGTGTATGTATGTTGGATAAGGAAAGAGAAGAGGGGAATATAATACTTTTTGAGAGAGTATTGGTAAGAGTTGGCTTTTTGGGTGGACTTTGGGAAGCTTTTTGGGTGGAGTGGACTGTTCAATGTTTGTTTTCTGGTGGAGAGGCCATGGTGCACCGTTCTATAAAATTCTACTAAAAGTTATGTGTGAGGATTGAAAGAAAGTGAAGTTATATGGATGTGGTGAAAGATTTGACAATACATGGGAGGAATACAGATATGAGTTCGTTTTTGTGGTCGGGATAATGATTGTGTTGGTTTCCAATAATCAATCCAGCTGGTGATCAATAGGGCTCTTGTCCGCATTTTGGTACACGGTGTATCGGCTTTTTGTCAATCAACACTGGAACAGGGCAGTTTTTGTTTTTATATCGAGTAACTCGTCTTAACAATGTAAGTTTGGGAAGCCATGGATCTTCAGTTGTCAATCAGATAGGGCTACAGGAGATATCGAATGTATTAGTACATGTTTGGTTCTTTGTACCAGATCCTGACTTCTATGCAAAGACCAATCTATTCGTTGGAGTTCCGTGAAACTATAATTTAAGATCTGAAGTTTGTCAATTATTTTTCTTGGCATCCATGAAATTTGTTTATTGAGTGCGGCTTTGGGTTTTGGTTGTTGCAGGTACTGGATGTGAAATGGATATATATGAAGCAACAAGGATTGTGTTTTCGAAGATACAGAGCGTGGATCCAGAGAATGTATCCAAAATCATTGGTTATCTCCTGCTTCAGGACAATGGGGATAGGGAGTTGATCCGGTTAGCCTTTGGGCCTGATAGTTTGATTCACTCGGCTATCTCCAAGGCCAAGAAGGAACTTGGCATGCATGTTTCTTCATCTTCCTCTTCACAGCTGCTATCTCCTTATGCTATGGAGTCACCAATGCAGTTTACTTCGTTTTCTCACATTCCATCTCGTCCTTTCTCTGCGGTTTCGCCCCAAACGGTCTACTGGGATTCTCAGGCTCATCCAGAGACGCCATTAAATTCACATTTTGCAGTTCCCATTGAACAGAATGCGCTCAATTTTATCAACAGGAATCCCTTACAAGCTCAATTTTTTGGCGGTGATAAGCTACAGCAGCATTCCATAGTCTTGGCAGATCAGCCGAGTAGTATCAGAGATTACACCAATAACTTCCTGCCGCAAGATCAACAACTCCCCTTGTTTGAGAATGAGAGTTTCAATTACCCAGATATGCAACTAGCCTCGGGCGAATTGGGCATGGATTTTCTAAGCAAAAGGGCCAGTTTACCAATTGCTGATGTTAAGCCATGCTTGTATTTTGCCCGTGGATACTGCAAACATGGCAGCAATTGCCGTTTTTCTCATGGCTACGAAAACCATCTTACGGCCTCCATGGGAAGCAGCCCCTCGGAATCTTTGAATGAAGAACCAATCTCAGCTGGAACATTGGAGAGATTGGAGATTGAGTTGTTGGACTTACTGAGAGGGAAAAGGGCACCCATTTCCATTGCTTCGCTGCCTCAACTCTACTATGAAAGATTTGGCAAAACGCTGCAAGCTGAAGGCTACCTGACTGAATCTCAGCGCCATGGCAAAGCTGGTTACAGTCTAACAAAGCTCTTGGCGCGCTTGAAGACTATTAGACTCATTGATCGGTATGCTTCTGCTCTCTGTCTATCGAGTACTTTTATTGAGTTCTACAATCTTAAATTCAATTACAGCTTGTCTGTTTTAGAGGCAAGTTCAGCAGATGTGTAAATTGTTCAACTCATTGTGTGTGTGATTGGGTATTTATATCTTACCTTACCTTATCCATGTCTACGACAAGTCCTTGCTTATATCCACAGCACTTAAAAGTGAGTATTTGAAGCTTTCTTGTCCGCACCAGTTTTCCACGCCCATGACAGCAAAGTTTTGCAGAGGGAGAAAATTGCTTGTTCCATTTTTTATGACTGGGTCTTCCATTTATTTATGCCTTGCTTGATGGAATGTTTCAATCCTACTTGCTTATAACCTACAGATAATAAAGTATTGGAACACATATGCAACTCATATGAGATGGGTAGATGGAAAAGGCCCAAAGAGGTTTGGGAAGAAAGATGATGAAGTATTGGAACCCATATGCAACTCATATGAGATGGGTAGATGGAAGAGGCCCAAAGAGGTTTGGGAAGAGAGAACCAGTATGTTTTCTAGGACAGGAAAAATTAAAACCAAATGATATTTTCTCTTTGAATGCACAGCATACGACAACATCCAAACATACTATGATGTCATTCTGAAAGCGGAGAGCATGCATAGCTTATTTGAAGATGATAAGATCAACCAAACTGCTGGATTTTTGGTTGGAAATGAAAAGGAATATGGAAATTGCTTAGTGCTTAGTTCCTTTGGTCCCTTAGACTGCTTGGTCTTGTGGATGTCATTAAAATCATTCATTCATTCTACATTATTTCGTAGTTTATACCTCTTGTGCCAGCATAATCTCTGCATCCTGTTTGCATTTTAGCTTTCTAAAGTACTATGAGCACTCAATTATGTGCAATACTAACTCTAGATTAGGAATCAGCTGGACTAATACAATTTATTGTTATATGTAGGCCCCATGGCCAGCACGCTGTTGTTTTAGCAGAGGATGCTCCTCGGTTTACAGAGTACAGGGGCGAACAAAATGATATAGCTGGTTTGATTGCAGGATCTCGTCAAATTTACTTGACTTTCCCTGCTGAAAGCACCTTCACAGAGGAAGATGTATCAAATTATTTCAGGTAGGAAGAGTCTTCTTCAATCTGATCTATAAGAGAAGGGCTTGTGTTAGCAGTTTTTAATTAGAATAATGGGGATTTGGTGATGACCCAGTGACATTAAGTGTAATTTTTTCAATCACAGGACATATGGGCCTGTACATGATGTGAGAATACCCTACCAGCAGAAGAGAATGTTTGGATTTGTAACATTTGTATATCCAGAGACTGTGAAAACCATCCTCGCAAAAGGAAATCCCCATTATGTATGTGGTGCACGTGTTCTTGTCAAACCATACCGAGAAAAGGGCAAGCATGGGGACAGGTATTATTTGTGTATATCAGCACTAAATTTTCAGCTCTTTGAGGCTTAAGGAAAGTTAATCAGATGAAAAAGAAAGATCCAATTTGTGTGTTTTTTGACAGCTTAGGGGTGGGCTCATTCATTGTAACTAATTCTTTGTTATTAACTTTTTTCCATTCAGAAGATACACAACTGAGAAACCTGAACACACAAAATACATGCCGGCAGCCTACAATCTAGATGACTTTGACCTTCAACTTGGTAAGTAGGACATCGACCTGCATTTGTGTTTTTGATATGGTATTTTGTTTCTCTTCTTGTGTCTGAAATGAAGTCTTTTGTTTTGCAGGACCTAGAATAATTGGTAATTCTGACATGATAAGAACCCAATTTCTTCTAGAGGAGCAAGAGCAGATACTTGAAATTGAAAGAAGGCGATTAGCAGAATTACATTTGATGAACCAAGCCTCTAAATTAGCTAGTAATAATAACAGTAATAGTTCTAATCTCATTGTGAACCAGCACCATCACCAGCACTACCAAAATGATTTGGAGACTAATGCAGCCACAGCAACATCAGAAGGTTGGGATCAGAGTTTTCCTTTCATGAATTCTTATTAGAATCACTATGACAGTTTTGCCTTATCACTTGCCAGTGACCACTAATCCATGGACAACAGATTCGTGAACATTATGGCAGATTTCTTACAGAAGATTCAGGGTTTTGGGGTCTGTAATATATAAGAATCTTAATTTCAGAACCCTACGACAAGACAATTGAGCTATGAAAATGTACCCTTAACTAGCATTCTCTATTCCAGAACCTTATGGAAAGACAATTGAGTTTAGGTCTATGAAAATGTCCATTTAACAATACAGAAGAGCAAGTGTAAAGTTGAAAACTGAACCAACATTCATGCATGCCATGAATTCAACCTACAATCATTCATTGCCGTAGGTTCTAGTATCTTCTTTACTTAAAAAGGCAAGAAAACATGAGGAGGGCAGGGAAAAATACCCCATTACAACAGAATTGGTTTTAGGTCTACGAAGATGCCTCCTTAGACTGGTTCACATTTTATTTTTATGTTTGAAATTAAACAATTATAATGGCTTTCTAAAGCCAAGGCTATCAGAAGATTTACTTTGGAGATAAGGTTGTATTTTAAGAGTGAAATTCAAATCTCAGAAGAGAGGAAAACTACTACTAAACATTTGAATCATTTTTTATTGTTCGGTGCAGATACCATTGGTCTTCCAACTGCAGAACAATTCAGCTATCTGCTTGAAGTCTTGAACAGCGAGTCTATCAATGGAGATAAGCCAAAACAAAACGGCAATGACCAAGAAAGGTGAAGACAAAAAAGAAGAGCAGCAGAACGCTTTGCATCTTTGCTTAACAAGAAATGTAATAGTGGTACTGATCAGTTTTTCCCTTTGTTTGTATTGATTGTACAGCAGCCATGTGCACAATCTTCCAGAGAGCCCTTTTGCGACGCCACGTGGATCATATGCAGCCAATGACATATCCACTGTTACATAGCAAAAGGCTGTTGCAGACAAATTTGCACACACACAATTATTATACTTGGCATGTCCATCGCAAAAGTGGCACCACAATCCAAACAAACAAACAAAAAAGGGTGCAGATGCCCAACAACATTACATTCAAGTGGACTCCGTGGATCCCCAAGTGGCTTGGGAATATGTGATCAAAGTAAAGTAGAAAGAAAAATGGGCAAACCAAAAAGAAGACCACACTGTTTCTCCACATTATTAATATTGTTATTTTTATAATAGAAACAAAGTAAGCATCGAGGTCAATAATAATATTATAAGCAAAAAGAATATGATGGAAGGATGAAGCAAGAGCTTCACTTCACTTCCCGTACAGTACAGCAGGCTCATCATCATCATTATAAAAATAGACAGATAGATAGAAAAGCAAATCCATCAAAATTGTAGCAGAAATGATAGATAGATAGAAGAATCATGAATCATCATGAATAACAAACATATGTATACAGGATCATTGGAGGAGGGGAGTCCCTTGCATTTCTGGCTCCCACATCATTTTTAAAAAATATTTCTCTTATCAATGGAAGTCAAGGTGATTTTCATACTTTTTAAACCCTTGTCCCCACATACTATATCTGATTGCTTGTAAAATTTATTCCTTAGATTATGTGGTGTCTTTCTATCTTTTGTGGAACTGGTCAGACATAGCTGTGATTCACTGACTTCTCAGGCCCCCATGTTCTATAGATTCTGATTCTCTGCCACACAAAACTACAAACCCACATGCAGCAAGGAACTTGTGTTTTCATTGCACTAGGAGTCTCCTCAGCCATTTGTAGGCCCATTTCAATGAAATGTATTCTTGACAAACATCTGTAGGGCCATTTGAAATGCATTCTTGACAAACATTTGTAGGCCTATTTCAATGAAATGTACTCTTGACAGCCATTTGTAGGGCCATTTCAATGAAATGTATTCTTGACAAGCACTTGTAGGCCCATTTCAATGAAATGTAACTATTTGTAGGGCCATATGAAATGTATTGTTGCGGATCTTGGGTGTATCTTAGCTGGAATTGGGTAGGGGGACCTTGCCCAACTGATATAGATTGGACCTACAGACACTGACAGTCGGTGTAAATTTGGTGAGTTAGTGTGAATCCAACGGGTGCTAGCTTTTGATTGAGATGGACTTTTTATCAACTACCACTTGATGAAGCAGTTGGCATACTTAACCCCGTCACCTCAGGTAAAGTCCAGTCCACATCACCATCAATTTGAACACCCACTGCAATGGGGACCTACCCACAATTCCTGTCACCAATCTTTTCATCGACTTTGTGATTAAATTTTGGGTTATCTCTATCATTAAATAGGGATAGAGATGCCTTGTGGGCAACCCAAAACACTACTCCTTTTCATTAGTTGTTATCATAACACAGACCTTTTCAATAGTTGTTATCATAATGGTTTATACTTTGTTAAAAAAAGTAAAACTACAGTGACTCAGATCTTGTTCATGGTTGGGGCTGCCTCTTTTTTATTTATTAGATGTAGATGTTAATATTTGGGGCTATTTATCTTGCCACTTCGTTATGGCACATGTAGGTTATAAGGGGATTGGTGCTCACTAATCTATTTATTTTAATAGGGTGAGGATTCTAATCCAAGTTAGATCGAATGAGTGTTTGCTATTCTTTACAGTTCTAGTACTAGTCTTATCAGAGATTCTAATTTTACTAATACTAGAGTTTTCTTAGATTCTAATTTTAGCAGGGCGAGGATTCTAATCCCAAATTATGTAGACGAGGGATGAGTGCTCTGTATTCTCTGTTACTTTTATTAGGGCCAAAGATTCTAATGTAAGGTATGTAGACATAAGATACATGCTCTCTGTTTTCTATAATTTTTTAACAAAACAAAGATTCTAATCCAAGTCACATAAATAAGGAGACTTTGTGTTTCCTATTCTCTACAATTTATTTAAGTAGGGCAAAGATTCTAATTCAAGATTGTGGTCTTCAGTTGATTATTACATTTCTTACACCTCCACTATAGCTCAAGTTCCAGGGATAAGAAAAACTTCTATTAGAGATTAACAAAGATAGATAAACAATGGGTGCTTTCTATTTTTTTAACTATTTTAGTAGGTCCAAAGCTCTAATCCAAAGTCAAGGTTGTTTATATTAATGATTACTTCAAAAATGAGGTCATCAATCAGATTTGTTTTATGTTTCCAAACATTCAAAAGCTAAGCTTTTTAGTTCAAGAGTGTTTGTGTTTATTTTGTCCTATTTTTCTTCTAAATTTAAATTTCCCTATTCAAAATTGTTTGTTTTTTGAATATAAGTTGAAGATTCCAGCTAAAACTAAAACTATTGATTACTATAAAAAATCATAATTACTTGTGCTTCCATATAAAATTATTACATGACTTCATTGATATAAAATCAATAGGAAAAAAATGTTAATACTCTCACATTCCAAACAAAATCTTCTACTCCAAACTACTAAAAATATCAACCTATTTTATTTCTTCTCAACTCTTTCAAAGTTTTTAAAGTTCATTAATTAAAGATTAGTTGCCTTCTTTTCTCTTTTAAATTTAAAACTCCTTAGTCAAAATGGTTGATGAACTTAAATATTTTTAAATTTGGAGCCTTTGACTAAAATTAGAACCATTTGCTCTTTATTATTATTATAAAAATTAAGATATTAAATCATTATTACTCATATTCTTCAACTTTTTATAAAACTTGTATCCATCAAAATTACTCAATTCTTAGTTGAAGATGTTTTAATCTAAAGACTCAAGTTTTCATATCGAACAAACACACCATGTTATGGATGGTATAAAATCTTCCATCAGAGAAAATAATAATTTCTTATGTGCTATTCCTACAATCGAATTATCTCAACCTAAAGACTTGTGCTCCCATATCAAATAGACACAAAATATGTGCTCCTATATGATATAAAATCTTCCATAAAAAATAAATAATAATTCCTTATACTCTACCCCTCCAATCAAAATCATATATACTTTCCTTTTCTTGCTCATGATCATTGGCTCAATTTGTATGGAATTTGAAAGCTCAATTAAATTATATGGGACATAGAGGCTATGTGGGGACTTAGAAAGCTCCATCAAAGTAAATGGAATTTAAATGCTACATGGGCCCCTAAGATGCTAATCAAATTGTATTCCGTGTGGAGTAGATACCCATCACAACCATTGGTTCACACCTGAGCCAATATGGCACTGTCTACCTTTATCTTTATCTTTATCATTAATTTGATATTGCAGATACCTAATTCTATATAAATATTTATATTAAGTAGATGCTTGACAACTCATGAAAGACATTGTTTTTTTTGACAGGTCTCCATCCAAGTGGACAAAGTTGCTGCATTTTCTAACAATGGTTTTCTCAATTTATGCGGCTTCAGACTTTTGTTGAATAAGTTATTTGTTTTTTTAATGCATCTCAGCCATTAAAACTTGTCTGCAAAACACATAACATGCATTATTGTGACATTCAATCCAACTTTAACAACACCCTTCCATTATTATGCCGCACAATGTTAGTGGAAAAATGCCTTCTCATTTGGAAACAGACAGGGTTTACCAGTAAGCACCTAAGCATGTTATGAATGGAGCAAACAAATGCATTAATTTAGAAAGGTGAGATTTAAGATATTATGTTTGTGCTTGACACCACAATATGCTGTATAAGAATGATTATTATTATCTTTTTACCCATAATGCTTCAAGAACTTGCAAATGGCAGACTATTTATACTTTTATTTGCTGCCATATGAGCTATCCTTCAATATAATACATGTGGAAGCTTGTATATTTAACCTTTGAGTTACTTTTATGCTTTTATATTTTGATATATTTTCTTTTCGTTTATATATTTATTAGTTTTTCTTTTGACAGATACTATTGCTTTCGTTCAATTCAATTTTTTAATTTGATTGACAAATCAACTCATAAGATTTAAAAGATTAAAAGAAATTTCAAATGTTTATATCTTTTTCTAATTTTTCATTATTTTATAAATCACATTTTTCATTCACTCTCTATTGGACCATACTATTTTTGTTAGGGAGAAAATTCAATTTTCTTCAACAAAAATACAAATATTTTTTAACAACTCTATCATGCATTAATTTCAACTTTATCTTTTCCACATTTGTGACAAATTGATTAGATTTTTAAAATAATAATATTTTTATCTGCCACCTCACACCACTTTAGACAAAAATGAATGTCTAATCAAATATTAATTATCACAATTTATTTTTCTTACCAAGTTCAAATTTAGAGTTAAATGTTTTATATTTCTTATTTTAAATATATTTATTAGTTTTACATTGATGTTTATTTTTGCCAATTCTAAAATGCTATTTCTTTGAGTTTACACTATGTTTTACTAATTACTATTTTACAATCTTGCTCTAATTTTTTTTAATACCATTTTACAAATTGTAAAACTAATACTACCCCTCAAACTTTCTAGATATTTTGGTAGTTTGAATTAAGTAATCAACAATTGTTTTTTAAAAATTATTTCAACTTAGTAGAAATGAGTAGTTTATTCATATAATATAATAATAATTATTATTTATATATTTCTTAAAATAATATAATTATTAATATTTTCCCATCAACTCTCTCTATCATTCTACCTTTACTTGTCCTTATAATAACATATCATTCTCTATTTTAGCTCTCTCTTTCTATCCTTCCTTTCTATCTATAAATCTCTATTTTCCTTCTTTTTCAATTATTGGCAGGAACTTTGACACATTGTGTCTCTTGTTTTTATTATCTTCATCAATTTGTATTGCAAGAATATCTTCAATAAATACATCTTTTAAGTTTGAGTTAATTCACTTTTAATCTTTATTATTACTTTAGGACTTTCCTTATTAAAATCTATAGTTCTTTCAATTCTTCTATTTTTTGTTGAAGAATATGGGAATTACTTGTAGCAGGACACGAGCTCACTTGTTGATCTAACCTTGAATAGTTATTTCCAAAAAATGTTTGTTTAGTTCATGTATAATGAATTCCACTCTACCTTACAAAGTCTAACCAATAAGAAAACTAGTCTAACCAATAACAAAACCAGAACAATTATCAAAGGACTACTACAAAAAACTAACTACATACCAAGACACTACAGTCTATACTTCCATTGCAACAAAGCTATACACAAGTATTGTTTGATATTTCTTATTCATTATTATTGTGATATACACTAAAAATCACAAGATTCTAAGAGTACTTCACTATTGTTGGTCCAGGAGCACCTAAGGGTAAGGTCAAACTCTAACTCAAGTTTTGGTTTGTAAATGGTGTAACCAACCATTGAGTGAATAAGGACTCAACATAAAGTCCCAAGATAGGTTTAGGAGGTGTGGTTAGGCAAGACTTGAGTATGAGTCAAGTTTTGACAACTAGGTCCTAATAAGCACAAAATTACTAGAAATTGCTCTATAAGACAAAACTTGAAAAAAAATCCCTAAAAAGGGGCAAGAAGTGTTCAAATGAGCTCCTTAGGTGTCTTAGGTCCATTTTATGAAGGTTGAAATCAAACTAGATAAGTTTGAAGGCTTAGTTTGCAAAATTGCAAAAGTTGTCAAAATTGCTCATTGACAACTTTGCAATTTTTGCACAGTTTGGAAGAAAGAGGAACATGGGTAGTTATGGCTTGAACCAAAGAACAAGGAGGTTAAGAGAGCCTATAAAAACACCTTCCAACTCATTTCTAGGGGTTGGACATATAGTTGTACAGACATCACATGTGTGAAGGAGAGCTTCACTTGATAGAAAACAAAGTTTTTAGGATTGAGCAAAGGAACTCGATTGAATAACTTACTATTTTGAATGGAATAGTTTATTGGATTGATGTAGTGATTTTGTACACACTTGTTTTGATCATTAGTTATCATTTATCTAGGTTTGCAAAATTAGTTAGATTCTTCATTCTTGTTGTCCAATTTTGACAGGGTTCCATGAAAATGACCAAAGTTTGAATTCCCATGGTTGAGAACCTATGACCTTTTGGAATCAAGTAATGGTTTATATATACTTTGTAAATAACCATTTTGGAGAGTGTGGGTGTTTGTTGGACATTTTTACAAGCGAGCCCTAGGCAAGCAAGAAAGGCTTGGCAAGGTGCAATGAAGGCTTGTAAGTAAGTTTTAAAAGGAACAGAGCATTGACACGTGGCAATCTAGGATGGGAAATGGAAGAGTGGAGTGTTAGGTGTCCATAGACCAGAGGAGAAGGTTTGGTGCAAATATTAGCACATTTCACAAGAGTTTTGCTAACATTGCCCATAAAATCCTCAAAATAGGGGTAAATTAGAATCATACAGTACAGACACCATGGGAGCCTAAGACTTGGAAAATCTTCAAGCCTAGGTCATCAGGAATCAAATTCCTGAAGGCATCAAGATGCCTTGTTAAATTTTTTTGGGAGTTATAGCTAGTTCCTTGTTTTTAGGAGGGCTAATAGGGGCTCTTAGGGCTACGAGGGTAAACAGGGCAAACTAGGGGCTCTTAGGGCTACGAGGGTAAATAGGGAAAACTAGAGTTGTGGGTATGGTAAACCTACCCAAAAGATGTAGAATGAAGTGAAAAGCATCAAGAACCATAGAAAGATGGTGTAAACTTGATTTTGGCCCTTTGGATGTACTTGGTGGAGTTTTGGCTCACTAGGTCAAAAGATGCACAGTTGGTGATTTGGAGTCAGAGGATGGGAATTTGAATTGATTGGAGAGTTTCTTGGTGAAAGGGGATTGAAAAGAAGTCCTCTAGGTTGGGGTTTGGGATAGAAACCCTAGGTAGGCTAGGAGTATCCTTAGTAGAAAAAGAAAGCTCTAAAGTGACGAAGCTCCCCATCAAAGTGGTATCAGAGCCATAAGATTGTGGCTTGTGGTGGTATGTTATATTCCACTGAATCAAGTGGATCTTTAAAGATGGTTACCAATGCAAAATTGGCTAAGGAGGTAGATTAGTAGAAGAAGCTCATGGAGGAGAAAACCAGGCTTCTTGATGAGGCCATAGAAGAGATGAAAGATAAGCTAAAGGAAATGGAAGATACGGCCCAGGAAAAAGAAGATGAAGACTTCAGTAGGGGATAAAGAGAAGTTGAGCTTGGAGGATGAAATACCTGAACCTAATCCTCCTCTTGGTGAGCAAGAACCATTCCTCAAATCCCTCAAAGCATTTAGAGGAAAGAATCTTGAGAATGTGTCATTATTCCATGGTAAGATGGATGTAAAGGTGGTCCTAGAATGGATTGAGAGTATTGAAAATTACTTTCAATGTGAAGGATTTTTAGAGGCTTAGAAAGTGAGATTTGCAAAGTCAAGATTGAAGGGACAAGCACTGACTTGGTGGAAGTTGTGCAAGAGGAAAGAGAGAGTGAACAAAACAAACCAATAGCCAATTGAAAGGATATGGTAGCAAATGTAAAGGAGACCTATTTGCTAGAAGATTATGAGATTAAGATTCACAAGCAAAGGTAGAATCTCAAACAGAAGGATTTTGATGTGGCTACCTATACTAAGGAGTTTCAAAAATTGGCTCTATGGTCAAGGGTACAAGAGGTTGAGAGAATCAAGGTGGTAAGGTACCTAAATGGCCTTAAGTGGCCTATTCGAGATGAATTGAGCTTGTTTAGCCTCACCACATTACAGAGCTATTTTCAAATGGCTAGGAAAGTGGAAGATAAATTAAGGAAGAAAGGGGACTCGAGTTCCAAAGGCAGAGGCAAAGGAAGAGGTAAAGATTTTAGAGGTGGTTGAGGTGGTTCTAGTGGAAGGACCAATGAACAGAGGGGCTATGGAGATGCTGAATAGAATGAGTAGCTAGTGAGACCAGTCAAAGGGGAGGCTCTAGTAGAGGTAGATGATCTAATAGTAGGGGTAGAGGCAGATATGAAAGTAGTAATAGAGGCTCACACTTCAACAATATGAAGTTTTACAATTGTGGCAAGTTGGGGCATCCTGCCTAGAGATGTCTAGAGAAGGCATCAACATCTTATGGAGAGAAGAAAATCACTTATGTCCAAGAGGAAGACAATCAGAAGATAAGAAAAGTGGACCTTGACATAAAGAAGGGTGAGAACCTCATGTTGAGGAGATCTTGGTAAAGGAGCCAGTAAAGGAGGACCCCAAGTAGAGAAGAGCACTATTCAAAACTACATGCAAGATACTAGGTAAGGTATGCAAAGTGATCATAGACTCAGGGTCTACTGACAATGTCTTGTTAGAGGAGGTAGTAATGCAACTTGACCTAACAAAGATTCCCCATGTGTGTCCTTATAGGGTGATTTGGTTGAACAAAGGGTAGAACATATTAGTGAATGAAGAAGTATGGGAAGACATCACTTGGTAAGTATCAGGAAAAGATCCTATGTAATGTGCTTCCCATGGATGCTTTCCATTTGCTATTAGGAAGACCTTGGCAGTATAATAGGGAGGCAGTGCATTATGGGAAGGAGAAAAAATACTCTTTCAAGAAGGATGGAGTCACCTATAGGATTCAGTCAATAGTGGAAGAAGACAAGGTAGAGAAGGCTATTGCTAAGACATTGTTGATGAGTGGGAAAGAGTTCCTCAAGGACTTGAAGGAACATGAAGGAGTAGCGTATGCCATTATGGTGGAGCCCAAGGAGGAGAAGTCATCTTCACTAGCACCCATAGCTGTAGAGGTATAAAACCTATAAGATCAGTTCAAAGATAGAATTTGTGATGGAGCACTACCAACATTACCTCCAAAGAGAGCCATAAGTCATCAAATTGACTTTATACTAGGAGCATCACTGCCAAACAAAGTTGCATACAAGATGACTCCAAAGCATAACAAAGAAATAGCAAGACAAGTTCGAGAGTTGCTTAATTAGGGGCTGATTAGGAAGAGCATTAGTCCATGTGTAGTACCAATTGTCCTAGCACCCAAAAAGGGAGGTAAGTGGAGAATGTGTACTGATTCTAGGGAAATCAATAAAATCACAATTAGGTATAGATTTCCTATTCCTAGGATAGAGTATCTAATGGATTGCCTTGGTAGAGCTAGCTACTTTTCTAAAATTGATCTCAAGAGTGGCTATTATCATATTAGGATTAAGGAGGGTGATGAATGGAAGTCTTCTTTTAAGACTACTGAGGATCTCTATGAGTGCTTGCTAATGCCATTTGGCCTTACCAATGCACCAAGTACCTTCATGAGAGTCATGAATGAGGTCTTGGAAGACTATATAGGAGTGTTTGTTGTTGTGTATTTGGACAAAATCCTCATCTTTAGTAAGACAAAGGAGGAACATATAAAGCCCCTAGAAATGGTGTTGAAGAAGGTTCAAGAGGAAAAGCTGATAGTAAACCTTGAGAAGAGTGAGTTCATGAAAGAGGAGCTAGTGTATTTGGGTTTTGCAGTATCCTAATGAAGTCTAAAGATGGACAAGAGTAAGGTAGAGGATATATTAAGTTGGCCTACTCCTAGATCTTCTACTAAGGTTAGAATCTTTCATGGCCTAGCACAATTCTATATGAAGTTTGTGAGGAAGTTTAGTGAGATTTGTATACCAATGAATGACACCATCAAAGGAGGCATGAAGACCAAGTTCACATGGACCAAGGCAGCAAATGAAAGTTTTGAGAGATTGAAGAGGGATGTGGAAAATCAACCAGTGTTGGTTTTGCCTAGTTTTGAGAAGCCATTTGTGGTAGAGTGTGATGCTAGTAACATAGCAGTTGGGGCAATTTTTGAGCCAAGAGGGCAGGCTTATGGAATTTCTTTGTAAGAGGCTTAATGAAGCCAAATCAAGGTATTCAACATATGACTTGGAGATCTATGCACTTGTTCAGGCTCTTAAGAAGTGGAGGCACTACATATTGCCTAAGGAATTTGTTGTCTTCATTGACAACCAAGCACTAAGTTTCACTATTGAACACAAGAAGGGCACCAATAACAAGGTGGCAGATGCTTTGAGCAGGAGATTGTTGATAGTACAAGAAGTCAAGTTGTAGAGCGTGGGACTAGATGGATTCAAGGAATTATATAAGGACATTGATTTTTTAGAAGCCTACAAGGTATATACTAACTTTAAAAATCATTTCCATCGTGAATTTTCTAAATATACCTTGCAAAATGGGTTATTGTTTAAGGGTTAGCAGTTGTGCATCCCAAGGGGATCTATGAGGGAAAATCTCATAGAAGAGAAGCACAATGGAAGCATGAGTGGGCATTTTGGCCTTAACAAGACATTAGACCTTGTGGAAAGGTTCTATTATTGGCCCAAGATGCAAAGGCATGTAAGGAGGTATGTGGAATAGTGTGGTATTTGTTAGAAGGCAAATAACACTTCATCCAATGCAGGACTCTACCAACCTTTACCCATTCCTAATAGGGCTTGGGAATGCATCAGCATGGATTTCATAGTGGGATTGTCAAGGACTGGGAAAGGTTTAGATATTGTTTTTGTGGTGGTAGATAGGTTCATCAAGATGATCCATGTCATCCCATGCAAAACATCACATGATGCAAGTAATGTAGCCAATCTTTTCTTTAAGGAGGTGGTTAGGATACATGGTTTACCAAGGAGCATGGTAGCTGACAGAGATGTCAAATTTATGGGGCACTTTTGGAAGACCCTATGGAAGAGTTTGGATACAAACCTAGCTCATAGTTCTTCCCACCATCCCTAAATAGATAGGCAAAAAAAGGTCATCAATAGGGTCCTAGGCAAACTCTCAAGGTGTCTTACCAAGGATTATGGACAGAGTTGGGAGCAAGTTATACCTCAAGAAGATTTTCCTACAATGATAGTAAGAATAGGAAAAAAATGATAAGCCCTTTTCAAGTGGTGTATGGCACACATCCAAGAGGCATAATGGAGTTAAGAGACCTACTAGCACATGACAACATTAGTGGGCATGCCGATGACTTTGTTTAGTCTATAAAAGAGGTGCATGATCAAGTTAAGCGACCTTGATGGAGGAAAATTAGAAGTTGAAGGAGAAGAAGGATGAGGGGAGAAGAGAGCTACAATTTCAAGTGGGAGACTTGGTGATGGTCTATTTGAACAAATTTAGGCTATAGAAGGGCATCTCTAGTAAGTTGCAGATGAAGAGGATTGGGCCATGCAAGGTACTTGAGAAGTATGGACCAATGCCTACAAAGTAGATTTACCCAAAGATATGGCTTTCTCCCATATTCAATTTCAAAGAACTAATACCTTAAAAAGGTCCAAAGGTGGATGAAGCATAGTATCAGGAAGATTTAAGCAAGGATATCTTAGACCTATAGGTACCTGAAAGGAAGCAACCACAAGTGGAGAGGATATTGGATTCTAGAGTGAAAAAGAGTACAAGGAAAAAGGTTTATAAAGAACATCTTATAAAATGGTTAGATACACCTGAAGCTAAAGAAACTTGGATTTCTAAGAGTGATTTTAAGAAGCATGGCATCAGCAAGGAGTTCCTCTCTCCACAAGTACCTTAGACCTCTTCTTGCAGGGGGAGAATGGTGTAGGAGCACCTAAGCGTAAGGTAAAACCCTAACTCAAGTTTTGGTTTTTAAATGATCTAACCAACAATTGAGTGAATAAGGACTCATCATAAAGTCCCAATATAGATTTAGGAGGTGTGGTTAGGTAAGAGTTGAGTATGAGTCAAGTTTTGAGAACTAGGTCCTAATAAGCACAAAATTGCTAGAAATTGCTCTATAAGGAAAAACTTGGAAAAAAAATCCTTAAAAGGGGAAAGAAGTGTTCAATAGAGGTCCTTAGGTGTTTTAGGTCCATTTTATGAAGGTTTGAATCAAACTGATCAAGTTTGAAGGCTTAGTTTGTAAAATTACAAAAGTTGTCAAAATTGCTCATTGACAACTTTGCATTTTTTGCAAAATTGGAATGGCAATTTTTGCACAGTTTGGAAGAAAGAGAAACATGAGTAGTTATGGATCAAACCAAATGACAAGGAGGTTAGGAGAGAGACACCTTCCAACTCATTTCCAGGGGTTGGACATATAGTTGTACGAACATCACATGTGTGAAGGAGAGTTTTGCTTGATAGAAAATAGAGTTTTTAGGATTGAGCAAAGGAACTTGATAGAATAGCTTACTATTTTGAATGGAATAGTTTTTTGGATTGATGTAGTGATTTTATACACACTTTTTTTTATCATTAGTTATCATTTATCTAGATTTGCAAAATTAGTTAGATTTTTCATTCCTTGTTGTCCAGTTTTGACAAGGTTCCATGAAAACAACCAAAGAGTGAATTCCCATGGTTGAAAACCTATGGCCTTTGGTAATCAAGTGATGGTATGTATATACTTTGTAAATAACTAGTTTGGAGTGTGAGAGTCTGTTGGACATTTTTTACAAGCGAGCCCTTGGCAAGTAAGAAAGGCTTGGCAAGGTGCAATGAAGGCTTGTAAGTAAGTTTTAAATGGAACTGAGGATTTGTACGTGAAAATATGGGATGGGAAATGGAAAGGTAGAATGTTAGGTTTCGATAGACCAAAGGAGAATGTCTAGTGCAAAGATTAGTGCATTTGATAAGAGTTTTGCTAACATTGCCCATAAAACCCTCAAAATAAGGGTAAACTAGAATTGTACAGTATAGACACCATGGGAGCTTAAGACCTGGAAAATCTTCAAGCCTAGGTCATTAGGAATCAAAGTTATCAAAGCATAAAAATTCCTTGTTAAGATTTTTTGGGAGTTACAACTAGTTCCTTATTTTTAAGAGGGCTAATAGGGGCTCTTAGGGCTACAAGGGCAAACAGGGCAAATTAGATTTGTGGGTATGGAAATGTTGGAATAATTGCCAGCCTTCCCCTTCAAGATTCATGACATGGCTTAACCACCTCTTGTGTTCTATAAGTGTAGTGGTTGTATCGAGCATTAATAGCTTGATCTTTTGGCGCAACGACAACTCTAGCTTGTAACAAGTGGTATTAGAGCTTGGTCACAGGTTTGAATCTCCTCGAGTAGCACTGAGGGGGGAATTGTTGGACTAGCCACTAGCCTTTCCCTTCGATATTCTTGACATGGCTTAACCAACTCCTATGTTCTATAAGTCTATTGGTTATATCAAGCATTGATAGGTTGATCTTTTGGTGCAATGACAGCTCTAGCTTGTAACAAGTAGACCTACCCAAAAGATGTAGAATGTAGTAAAAAACATCAAGAACCATAGAAATATGGTGTAAAATTGATTTTGGCCCTTTGGATCTACTTGCTGCAGTTTTGGCTCACTAGGTTAAAAGATGCACAGTTGGTGATTTGGAGTCAAAGGATGGGAATTTGACTTGATTGGAGAGTTTCTTGGTGAAAGAGGATTGAAAAGAAGTCCTCTAGGTTGGGGTTTGGGATAGCAACCCTAGGTAGGCTAGGAGTAGCCTTCGTAGAGAAAGAAAGCTCTTAAGTGAAGAAGATCCCCATCAATTGTCTTGTATGGAGTTCCTAGCAATGGTGTTACATCTAAGGTAAATTCACTTATTATAGATTTATGTTTTTTTTTTTTCCTTTGCTCCTCTTAGAGCACACATTCTCGTAATCATCATCACTAATTTGTGGAGGTGAAAATACCAACACATGGTTTGACTGAGGCAAGAACACAACCATTTCCTTTCTTATATATGTATAGGTACATATTTGAAACATTTTGACTATGAGGAATTGCAAGGAGACAAAATGAACTTGACAGAGATTGTTATGACCATGTGATACTACCAAATCCAAGAAATAAATTCCATATGTAAAATAACAAACCTATGAGATTAAATGAATTTGAGTGACTGCCTTTAATCCACTTTGATCTTCACCATGTTATTTAACACTTGATGCTTTATACTTCACAAAGATCAAAGTTTGCATTCTGATTTACCATCTTCTATGTAGTGAGAATAACTATTTCCAATATGTTATTCATCCTACTCAAATGAAACCTTGTAACTGATTACCAAAAATTAAAATCACATGCTAGGATCAATGATGTTGTTCACTATCATATCCCTTCTATCCCATCTCAATTTGGTCAACTAGGTGACTTCATCTTGTTGTGTAGTCCTCAGAGTGAGAACTTTACTAGTAGAACAATAACCTTTTACTACATGTATTTACTCCTTGATAACCTTGTAAGGATGGTCCAACCATATGAACTAATTATGTATATGGCTCAGAACATATCTCACCTATTCATCTCCAAAGTCCTTCGAGAAATACATAGTGTTTGTTAAAATCTTATCTGCTAAAACCTTATGTTCATCTTTTAGTACCAAATTTTCATCACATAGATAATTATATTTATAAAATATCATTTTTAAACCTAAATTCTCTAGTTCATTGTGGTTATAGGTCCTTACATCCTCAACATGCATGACTCCATAGGGCGCGTTAGAGAGAACGTACCGAATAAACCTCAATCAACTTAAAGGGGTGTTTCTTGAATCTGAGTTGAAGTATTTTAGTAAAATAAATAATAATATGTCTATTTATGATTCAATTAACATATTGAAGCTTCAAAATTGATAAATAACTTCAAACTCTCAAGACTAGTTTTTTGTTGGGTATGAGTTGTAGTTCTTCACCAAATCACCAACAAATGCTTCTCCCTATATCTTAGATAGCTTTAAGTCTTTCAAGTGAAATTTTTTGTAGCTTTTTCGACTTCTCTAAATGCATAAGTGGAAAATAAAGTCCAAAACAACCTTTACAAACTAGAATTTAATGCATCATCACAAAATAATACACCACTTAACACCTAAGATCCTACTTTTGGTAAAGTAAATCTTCATGCAATATATCCAAACTTCATGACATAAAAAATAATCACTATGCATCTAAAATATGCAAATAGATCTTACTGCACACTCTTTTAGGGGGTCCAAAATTGATTTGTCAATACTAGCTCAGTGGACTAAGCCAATATATGCTTAGTTCATTGATGAATTCTTTGTACCAGATATAGATGAAAACTCTTATGATGAATTTCTATCATCATTATTCACCTATACTTGACTCATTTTCTTTCTAGTATCTTCAACAAATGCAATTTATTTCCCTTTCTGATCATTTGGCTTGTTCACCAATTGGTTTCCTTGATTTCTTGAGCTACTACACCTTGCAATATCTCCAATTTTGTGGCAATGATAATATGTCATCCCAGAAGATCTCCAATGTCCATCATTAGCTATGTTAGTCCCTAGTCTGCAATTAATGGCCATGTGAGCATTTATAATTCTTTCAATTCTCATTCTGATAAGGACTTTTTGGGTTCACAAACGATCCTTGATTATTCATCTTTGTCCTTGATTCATTAGCTCTAGGACCAATTTATTTGCAATTGTAACAATGGCCATTAAAAACATTAGTTCTATTCATGCAAACTCTACAAGTGTGACCCATCTCACAAAAATTAAACATGTAGGAGTACTAGGCCTATTCTTGTAAATATTCACAATGTATCCCACTTTATGAAAATTGAAACAAACAATTTTATAGACATTCTTTCCAAGACTTCTTTTTTTCACCTTGGTGGACACTTAACATCATGTTTGATCTTCATGGATTTAGAAGAGAAACGAACCCCAAAACTAGTATAAGAACCATTTGCTCTTTATTATTATAAAAATTAAGATATTAAATCATTATTACTCATATTCTTCAACTTTCTATAAAACTTGTATCCATCAAAATTACTCAATTCTTAGTTGAAGATGTTTTAATCTAAAGACTCAAGTTTTCATATCGAACAAACACACCATGTTATGGATGGTATAAAATCTTCCATCAGAGAAAATAATAATTTCTTATGTGCTATTCCTACAACCGAATTATCTCAACCTAAAGACTTGTGCTCCCATATCGAATAGACACAAAATATGTGCTCCTATATGATATAAAATCTTCCATAAAAAATAAATAATAATTCCTTATACTCTACCCCTCCAATCAAAATCATATATACTTTCCTTTTCTTGCTCATGATCATTGGCTTAATTTGTATGGAATTTGAAAGCTCAATTAAATTATATGGGACATAGAGGCTATGTGGGGACTTAGAAAGCTCCATCAAAGTAAATGGAATTTAAATGCTACATGGGCCCCTAAGATGCTAATCAAATTGTATTCCGTGTGGAGTAGATACCCATCACAACCATTGGTTCACACCTGAGCCAATATGGCACTGTCTACCTTTATCTTTATCTTTATCATTAATTTGATATTGCAGATACCTAATTCTATATAAATATTTATATTAAGTGGATGCTTGACAACTCATGAAAGACATTGTTTTTTTTGACAGGTCTCCATCCAAGTGGACAAAGTTGCTGCATATTCTAACAATGGTTTTCTCAATTTATGCGGCTTCGGACTTTTGTTGAATAAGTTATTTGTTTTTTAATGCATCTTAGCCATTAAAACTTGTCTGCAAAACACATAACATGCATTATTGTGACATTCAATCCAACTTTAACAACACCCTTTCATTATTATGCCGCACAATGTTAGTGGAAAAATGCCTTCTCATTTGGAAACAGACAGGGTTTACCAGTAAGCACCTAAGCATGTTATGAATGGAGCAAACAAATGCATTAATTTAGAAAGGTGAGATTTAAGATATTATGTTTGTGCTTGACACCACAATATGCTGTATAAGAATGATTATTATTATCTTTTTACCCATAATGCTTCAAGAACTTGCAAATGGCAGACTATTTATACTTTTATTTGCTGCCATATGAGCTATCTTTCAATATAATACATGTGGAAGCTTGTATATTTAACCTTTGAGTTACTTTTATGCTTTTATATTTTGATATATTTTCTTTTTGTTCATAATTTTTTAATTTGATTGAAAGAAACTTCAAATGTTTATATCTTTTTCTAATTTTCCATTATTTTATAAATCACATTTTTCATTCACTCTCTGTTGGACCATACTATTTTTGTTAGGGAGAAAATTCAATTTTCTTCAACAAAAATACAAATATTTTTTAACAACTCGATCATGCATTAATTTCAACTTTATCTTTTCTACATTTGTGACAAGTTGATTAGATTTTCAAAATAATAATATTTTTATTGCCACCTCACACTACTTTAGAAAAAAATGAATGTCTAATCAATATTAATTATCACAATTTATTTTTCTTACCAAGTTCAAATTTAGAGTTAAATGTTTTATAACTCTTATTTTAAATATATTTATTAGTTTTACATTGATGTTTATTTTTGCCAATTCTAAAATGCTATTTCTTTGAGTTTACACTATGTTTTACTAGTTACTATTTTACAATCTTGCTCTAATTTTTTTTAATACCATTTTACAAATTGTAAAACTAATACTACCCCTCAAACTTTCTAGATATTTTGGTAGTTTGAATTAAGTAATCAACAATTGTTTTTTAAAAATTATTTCAACTTAGTAGAAATGAGTAGTTCATTCATATAATATAATAATAATAATTATTTATATATTTCTTAAAATAATATAATTATTAATATTTTCCCATGAACTCTCTCTATCATTCTACCTTTATTTGTCCTTATAATAACATATCATTCTCTATTTTAGCTCTCTCTTTCTATCCTTCCTTTCTATCTGTAAATCTCTATTTTCCTTCTTTTCCAATTATTGGCAGGAACTTTGACACATTGCGTCTCTTGTTTTTATTATCTTCATCAATTTGTATTGCAATAATATCTTCAATAAATACATCTTTTAACTTTTAGTTAATTCACTTTTAATCTTTATTATTACTTTAGGACTTTCATTATTAAAATCTATAGTTCTTTCAATTCTTCTATTTTTTGTTGAAGAATATGGGAATTACTTGTAGTAGGACACGAGCTCACTTGTTGATCTAACCTTGAATAGTTATTTCCAAAAGATGTTTGTTTAGTTCATGTATAATGAATTCTACTCTACCTTACAAAGTCTAACCAATAAGAAAACTAGTCTAACCAATAACAAAACCAGAACAATTATCAAAGGACTACTACAAAAAACTAACTACATACCAAGACACTACAGTCTATACTTCCATTGCAACAAAGCTATACACAAGTATTGTTTGATATTTCTTATTCATTATTATTGTGATATACACTAAAAATCACAAGATTCTAAGAGTACTTCACTATTGTTGGTGCAGGAGCACCTAAGGGTAAGGTAAAACTCTAACTCAAGTTTTGGTTTGTAAATGGTGTAACCAACCATTGATTGAATAAGGACTCAACATAAAGTCCCAAGATAGGTTTAGGAGGTGTGGTTAGGCAAGAGTTGAGTATGAGTCAAGTTTTGACAACTAGGTCTTGATAAGTACAAAATTACTAGAAATTGCTCTATAAGACAAAACTTGAAAAAAAAATCCCTAAAAAGTGGCAAGAAGTGTTCAAAAGAGCTCCTTAGGTGTCTTAGGTCCATTTTATGAAGGTTGAAATCAAACTAGATAAGTTTGAAGGCTTAGTTTGCAAAATTGCAAAAGTTGTCAAAATTGCTCATTAACAACTTTGCAATTTTTGCACAGTTTGGAAGAAAGAGGAACATGGGTAGTTATGGCCTGAACCAAAGGACAAGGAGGTTAAAAGAGCCTATAAAAACACCTTCCAACTCATTTCTAGGGGTTGGACATATAGTTGTACAGACATCACATGTGTGAAGGAGAGTTTCGCTTGATAGAAAACAAAGTTTTTAGGATTGAGCAAAGGAACTTGATTGAATAGCTTACTGTTTTGAATGGAATAGTTTATTGGATTGATGTAGTGATTCTGTACACACTTGTTTCAAAATTAGTTAGATTCTTCATTCTTGTTGTCCAATTTTGACAAGGTTCCATGAAAATGACCAAAGTTTGAATTCCCATGGTTGAGAACCTATGACCTTTCGGAATCAAGTGATGGTTTGTATATACTTTGTAAATAACCATTTTGGAGAGTGTGGGTGTTTGTTGGACATTTTTACAAGCGAGCCCTAGGCAAGCAAGAAAGGCTTGGCAAGGTGCAATGAAGGCTTGTAAGTAAGTTTTAAATGGAACAGAGCATTGGCATGTGGCAATCTAGGATGGGAAATGGAAGAGTGGAGTGTTAGGTGTCCATAGACTAGAGGAGAAGGTCTAGTGCAAAGATTAGCACATTTGACAAGAGTTTGGCTAACATTGCCCATAAAATCCTCAAAATAGGGGTAAATTGGAATCATACAATACATACACCATGGGAGCCTAAGACTTGGAAAATCTTCAAGCCTAGGTCATCAGGAATCAAATTCCTGAAGGCATCAAGATGCCTTGTTAAGAGTTTTTGGGAGTTATAGCTAGTTCCTTGTTTTTAGGAGGGCTAATAGGGGCTCTTAGGGCTATGAGGGTAAACAGGGCAAACTAGAGTTGTGGGTATGGTAGACCTACCCAAAAGATGTAGAATGAAGTGAAAAGCATCAATAACCATAGAAAGATGGTGTAAACTTGATTTTGGCCCTTTGGATGTACTTGGTGGAGTTTTGGCTCACTAGGTCAAAAGATGCACAGTTGGTGATTTGGAGTCAGAGGATGGGAATTTGAATTGATTGGAGAGTTTCTTGGTGAAAGGGGATTGAAAAGAAGTCCTCTAGGTTGGGGTTTGGGATAGAAACCCTAGGTAGGCTAGGAGTATCCTTAGTAGAAAAAGAAAGCTCTAAAGTGACGAAGCTCCCCATCAAAGTGGTATTAGAGCCATAAGATTGTGGCTTGTGGTGGTATGTTGTATTCCACTGAATCAAGTGGATCTTCAAAGATGGTTACCAATGCAAAATTGGCTAAGGAGGTAGATTAGTAGAAGAACCTCATGAAGGAGAAAACCAGGCTTCTTGATGAGGCCATAGAAGAGATGAAAGATAAGCTAAAGGAAATGGAAGATACGGCCCAGGAAAAAGAAGATGAAGACTTTAGTAGGGGGTAAAGAGAAGTTGAGCTTGGAGGATGAAATACTTGAACCTAATCCTCCTCTTGGTGAGCAAGAACCATTCCTCAAATCCCTCAAAGCATTTAGAGGAAAGAATCTTGAGAATGTGTCATTATTCCATGGTAAGATGGATGTAAAGGTGGTCCTAGAATGGATTGAGAGTATTGAAAATTACTTTCAATGTGAAGGATTTTTAGAGGCTTAGAAAGTGAGATTTGCAAAGTCAAGATTGAAGGGACAAGCACTGACTTGGTGGAAGTTGTGCAAGAGGAAAGAGAGAGTGAACAAAACAAACCAATAGCCAATTGAAAGGCTATGGTAGCAAAGATAAAGGAGACCTATTTGCTAGAAGATTATGAGATTAAGATTCACAAGAAAAGGTAGAATCTCAAATAGAAGGATTTTGATGTGGCTACCTATACTGAGGAGTTTCAAAAATTGGCTCTAAGGTCAAGGGTACAAGAGGTTGAGAGAATCAAGGTGGTAAGGTACCTAAATGGCCTTAAGTGGCCTATTCGAGATGAATTGAGCTTGTTTAGCCTCACCACATTACAAAGCTATTTTCAAATGGCTAGGAAAGTGGAAGATAAATTGAGGAAGAAAGGGGACTCAAGTTCCAAAGGTAGAGGCAAAGGAAGAGGTAAAGATTTTAGAGGTGGTTGAGGTGGTTCTAGTGGAAGGACCAATGAATAGAGGGGCTATGGAGATGTTGAATAGAATGAGCAAGCTAGTGAGACCAGTCAAAGGGGAGGCTCTAGTAGAGGTAGATGATCTAATAGTAGGGGTAGAGGCAAATATGAAAGTAGTGATAGAGGCTCACACTTCAACAATATGAAGTGTTACAATTGTGGCAAGTTGGGGCATCCTACCTAGAGATGTCTAGAGAAGGCATCAACATCTTATGGAGAGAAGAAGATCACTTATGTCCAAGAGGAAGACAATCAGAAGACAAGAAAAGTGGACCTTGACATAGAGAAGGGTGAGAACCTCATGTTGAGGAGATCTTGGTAAAGGAGCCAGTAAAGGAGGAACCCAAGTAGAGAAGAGCACTATTCAAAACTACATGCAAGATACTAGGTAAGGTATGCAAAGTGATCATAGACTCAAGGTCTACTAACAATGTCTTGTTAGAGGAGGTAGTAATGCAACTTGACCTAACAAAGATTCCCCATGTGTGTCCTTATAGGGTGATTTGGTTGAACAAAGGGTAGAACATATTAGTGAATGAAGAAGTATGGGAAGACATCACTTGGTAAGTATCAGGAAAAGATCCTATGTGATGTGCTTCCCGTGGATGCTTGCTATCTGCTATTAGGAAGACCTTGGCAATATAATAGGGAGGCAGTGCATTATGGGAAGGAGAAAAAATACTCTTTCAAGAAGGATGGAGTCACCTATAGGATTCAGTCAATAGTGGAAGAAGACAAGGTAGAGAAGGCTATTGCTAAGACATTGTTGATGAGTGGGAAAGAGTTCCTCAAGGACTTGAAGGAAGGTGAAGGAGTAACGTATGCCATTATGGTGGAGCCCAAGGAGGAGAAGTCATCTTCACAAGCACCCATAGCTACAGAGGTACAAAACCTATAAGATCAGTTCAAAGATATAATTTGTGATGGAGCACTACCAACATTACCTCCAAAGAGAGCCATAAGTCATCAAATTGACTTTATACTAGGAACATCACTACCAAACAGAGTTGCATACAAGATGACTCCAAAGCATAACAAAGAAATAGCAAGACAAGTTCGAGAGTTGCTTAATCAGGGGCTGATTAGGAAGAGCATTAGTCCATGTGTAGTACCAGTTGTCCTAGCACCCAAAAAGGGAGGTAAGTGGAGAATGTGTATTGATTCTAGGGAAATCAATAGAATCACAATTAGGTATAGATTTCCTATTCCTAGGATAGAGTATCTAATGGATTGCCTTGGTGGAGCTAGATACTTTTCTAAAATTGATCTCAAGAGTGGCTATTATCATATTAGGATTAAGGAGGGTGATGAATGGAAGTCTTCTTTTAAGACTACTGAGGATCTCTGTGAGTGCTTGGTAATGCCATTTGGCCTTACCAATGCACCAAGTACCTTCATGAGAGTCATGAATGAGGTCTTGGAAGACTATATAGGAGTGTTTGTTGTTGTGTATTTGGAAAAAATCCTCATCTTTAGTAAGACAAAGGAGGAACATATAAAGCACCTAGAAATGGTGTTGAAGAAGGTTCAAGAGGAAAAGTTGATAGTAAACCTTGAGAAGAGTGAGTTCATGAAACAAGAGCTAGTCTATTTGGGTTTTGTAGTATCCCAATGAAGTCTAAAGATGGACAAGAGTAAGGTAGAGGATATATTATGTTGGCCTACTCCTAGATCTTCTACTAAGGTTAGAATCTTTCATGGCCTAGCACAATTTTATATGAAGTTTGTGAGGAAGTTTAGTGAGATTTGTATACCAATGAATGACACCATCAAAGGAGGCATGAAGACCAAGTTAACATGGACCAAGGCAACAAATGAAAGTTTTGAGAGATTGAAGAGGGATGTGGAAAATCAACCAGTGTTGATTTTGCCTAGTTTTGAGAAGCCATTTGTGGTAGAGTGTGATACTAGTAACATAGCAGTTGGGGCAATTTTTGAGCCAAGAGGGCAGGCTTATGGAATTTCTTTGTAAGAGGCTTAATGAAGCCAAATCAAGGTATTCAACATATGACTAGGAGATCTATGCACTTGTTCAAGCTCTTAAGAAGTGGAGGCACTACCTATTGCCTAAGGAATTTGTTGTCTTCATTGACAACCAAGCACTAAGTTTCACTATTGAACACAAGAAGGGCACCAATAACAAGGTGGCAGATGCTTTGAGCAGGAGATTGTTGATAGTACAAGAAGTCAAGTTGTAGAGCATGGGACTAGATGGATTCAAGGAATTATATGAGGACATTGATTTTTCAGAAGCCTACAAGGTATGTACTAGCTTTAAAAATCATTTCCATCGTGAATTTTCTAAATATACCTTGCAAAATGGGTTATTGTTTAAGGGTTAGCAGTTGTGCATCCCAAGGGGATCTATGAGGGAAAATCTCATAGAAGAGAAGCACAATGGAAGCATGAGTGGGCATTTTGGCCTTAACAAGACATTAGACCTTGTGAAAAGGTTCTATTATTGGCCCAAGATGCAAAGGGATGTAAGGAGGTATGTGGAATAGTGTGGTATTTGTTAGAAGGTAAATGACACTTCATCCAATGCAGGACTCTACCAACCTTTACCCATTCCTAATAGGGCTTGGGAATGCATCAGCATGGATTTCATAGTGGGATTGCCAAGGACTAGGAAAGGTTTAGATATTGTGTTTGTGGTGGTAGATAGGTTCATCAAGATGATCCATGTCATCCCATGCAAAACATCACATGATGCAAGTAATGTAGCCAAACTTTTCTTTAAGGAGGTGGTTAGGATACATGGTTTACCAAGGAGCATAGTAGCTGACAGAGATGTCAAATTTATGGGGCAATTTTGGAAGACCCTATGGAAGAGTTTGGATACAAACCTAGCTCATAGTTCTTCCTACCATCCCTAAATAAATGGGCAAACAAAGGTCATCAACAGGGTCCTAGGAAACCTCTCAAGGTGTCTTACCAAGGATTATGGACAGAGTTGGGAGCAAGTTATACCTCAAGAAGATTTTTCCTACAATGATTGTAAGAATAGGACAAAAATGTTAAGCCCTTTTCAAGTGGTGTATGGCACACATCCAAGAGGCATAATGGAGTTAAGAGACCTACCAGCACATGACAACATTATTGGCCATGCCGATGACTTTGTTTAGTCTATGAAAGAGGTGCATGATCAGGTTAAGCAACCTTGATGGAGGCAAATTAGAAGTTGAAGGAGAAGAAGGATGAGGGGAGAAGAGAGCGACAGTTTCAAGTGGGAGACTTGGTGATGGTCTATTTGAACAAAGTTAGGCTATAGAAGGGCATCCCTAGTAAGTTGCAGATGAAGAGGATTGGGCCATGCAAGATACTTGAGAAGTATGGACCAATGCCTACAAAGTAGACTTACCCAAAGATATGGCTTTCTCCCATCTTCAATGTCAAAGAACTAATACCTTAAAAAGGTCCAAAGGTGGATGAAGCAGAGTATCAGGAAGAGTTAAGCAAGGATATCTTAGACCTATAGGTACCTGAAAGGAAGCAACCACAAGTGGAGAGGATATTGGATTCTAGAGTGAAAAAGAGTACAAGGAAAAAGGTTTAAAAAGAACATCTCATAAAATGGTTAGATACACCTAAAGCTAAAGCAACTTGGATTTCTAATAGTAATTTTAAGAAGCATGGCATCAGCAAGGAGTTCCTCTCTCCACAAGTACCTTAGACCTCTTCTTGCAAGGGGAGAATGGTGCAGGAGCACCTAAGCGTAAGGTAAAACCCTAACTCAAGTTTTGGTTTTTAAATGATCTAACCAACCATTGAGTGAATAAGGACTCATCATAAAGTCCCAATATAGATTTAGGAGGTGTGGTTAGGTAAGAGTTGAGTATGAGTCAAGTTTTGACAACTAGGTCCTAATAATCACAAAATTGCTAGAAATTGCTCTATAAGGCAAAACTTGGAAAAAAAATCCTTAAAAGGGGAAAGAAGTGTTCAAAAGAGGTCCTTAGGTGTTTTAGGTCCATTTTATGAAGGTTTAAATCAAACTGATCAAGTTTGAAGGCTTAGTTTGTAAAATTGCAAAAGTTGTCAAAATTGCTCATTGACAACTTTGCATTTTTTGCAAAATTGCAATAGCAATTTTTGCACAGTTTGGAAGAAAGAGAAACATGAGTAGTTATGGATCAAACCAAAGGACAAGGAGGTTAGGAGAGACTATAATAACACCTTCCAACTCATTTCCAGGGGTTGGACATATAGTTGTACTGACATCACATGTGTGAAGGAGAGTTTTGCTTGATAGAAAATAGAGTTTTTAGGATTGAGCAAAGGAACTTGATAGAATAGCTTACTATTTTGAATGGAATAGTTTGTTGGATTGTTTTAGTTATTTTATCCACACTTTTTTTTATCATTAGTCATCATTTTTCTAGATTTGCAAAATTAGTTAGATTTTTCATTCCTTGTTGTCCAGTTTTGACAAGGTTCCATGAAAACAACCAAAGTGTGAATTCCCATGATTGAAAACCTATGGCCTTTGGTAATCAAGTGGTGGTATGTATATAATTTGTAAATAACTAGTTTGGAGTGTGAGAGTCTATTGGACATTTTTTACAAGCGAGCCCTTGGCAAGTAAGAAAGGCTTGGTAAGGTGCAATTGAAGGCTTGTAAGTAAGTTTTAAATGGAACCGAGGATTTGTAAGTGAAAATATGGGATGAGAAATGGAAAAGTATAATGTTAGGTGTTGATAGACCAAAGGAGAATGTCTAGTACAAAGATTAGTGCATTTGACAAGAGTTTTGCTAACATTGCCCATAAAACCCTCAAAATAAGGGTAAACTAGAATTGTATAGTATAGACACCATGGGAGCTTAAGACTTGGAAAATCTTCAAGCCTAGGTCATTAGGAATCAAAGTTATGAAAGCATAAAAATTCCTTGTTAAGAGTTTTTGGGAGTTACAGATAGTTCCTTGTTTTTAAGAGGGCTAATAGGGGCTCTTAGGGCTACAAGGGCAAACAGGGCAAATCAGAGTTGTGGGTATGGCAGTGTTCGAATAATTGCCAGCCTTCACCTTTAGGATTCATGACATGGCTTAAACACCTCCTATGTTATATAAGTGTAGTGGTTGTATCGAGCATTAATAGCTTGATCTTTGATGCAACGACAACTCTAGCTTGTCACAAGTGGTATTAGAGCTTGGTCACAGGTTTGAATCTCCTCAGGTAGCGCTGAGGGGGGAATTGTTGGACTAGCCACTAGCCTTCCCCTTTGATATTCTTGACATGGCTTAACCACCTCCTATGTTCTATAAGTCTAGTGGTTGTATCAAGCATTAACAGGTCGATCTTTTGGTGCATTGACAACTCTAGCTTGTAATAGCTGGACCTACCCAAAAGATGTAGAATGTAGTAAAAAGCATCAAGAACCATAGAAATATGGTGTAAACTTGATTTTGGCCCTTTGGATCTACTTGCTGCAGTTTTGGCTCACTAGGTTAAAAGATGCATAGTTGGTGATTTGGAGTCAGAGGATGGGAATTTGACTTGATTGGAGAGTTTCTTGGTGAAAGAGGATTGAAAAGAAGTCCTCTAGGTTGGGGTTTGGGATAGAAACCCTAGGTAGGCTAGGAGTAGCCTTCATAGAGAAAGAAAGCTCTTAAGTGAAGAATATCCCCATCAATTGTCTTGTATGGAGTTCCTAGCAATGGTGTTACATCTAAGGTAAATTCACTTATTATAGATTTGTGTTATTTTTTTTTTCCTTTGCTCCTCTTAGAGCACACATTCTCGTAATCATCATCACTAATTTGTGGAGGTGAAAATACCAACACATGGCTTGACTGAGGCAAGAACACAACCATTTCCTTTCTTATATATGTATAGGTACATATTTGAAACATTTTGACTATGAGGAATTGCAAGGAAAAAAAATGAACTATGAAAGAGATTGTTATGACCGTGTGATACTACCAAATCCAAGAAATAAATTCCATATGTAAAATAACAAACCTGTGAGATCAAATGAATTTGAGTGACTGCCTTTAATCCACTTTGATCTTCACTATGTTATTTCACACTTGATGCTTTATACTTCACAAAGATCAAAGTTTGCATTCTAATTTACCATCTTCTATGCAGTGAGAATAACTATTTCCAATATGTTATTCATCCTACTCAAATGAAACCTTGTAACTGATTACCAAAAATTAAAATCACATGTCAGGATCAATGATGTTGTTCACTGTCATATCTCTTCTATCCCATCTCAATTTGGTCAACTAGGTGACCTCATCTTGTTGTGTAGTCCTCAGAGTGAGAACTTTACTGGCAGAACAATAACCTTTTACTACATGTATTTACTCCTTGATAACCTTGTAAGGATGGTCCAACCATATGAACTAATTATGTATATGGCTCAGAACATATCTCACCTATTCATCTCCAAAGTCCTTTGAGAAATACATAGTGTTTGTTAAAATCTTATCTGCTAAAACCTTATGTTCATCTTTTAGTACCAAATTTTCATCACATAGATAATTATATTTATAAAATATCATTTTTAAACCTAAATTCTCTAGTTCATTGTGGTTATAGGTCCTTACATCCTCAACATGCATGACTCCATAGGGCGCGTTAGAGAGAATGTACCGAATCAACCTTAATCAACTTAAAGGGGTGTTTCTTGAATCTTAGTTGAAGTATTTTAGTAAAATAAATAATAATATGTCTATCTATGATTCAATTAGCATATTCAAGCTTCAAAATTGATAAATACCTTCAAACTCTCAAGACTAGTTTTTTGTTGGGTATGAGTTGTAGTTCTTCACCAAATCACCAACAAATGCTTCTCCCTGTGTCTTAGATAGCTTTAAGTCTTTCAAGTGAAATTTTTTGTGGATTTTTGGACTTCTCTAAATGCATAAGTGGAAAATAAAGTCCAAAACAACCTTTACAAACTAGAATTTAATGCATCATCACAAAATAATACACCACTTAACACCTAAGATCCTACTTTTGGTAAAGTAAATCTTCATGCAATATATCCAAACTTCATGGCATAAAAAATAATCATTATGCATCTAAAATATCCAAATAGATCTTACTGCACACTCTTTTAGGGGGTCCAAAATTGATTTGTCAATACTAGCTCAGTGGACTAAGCCAATATATGCTTAGTTCATTGATGAATTCTTTGTACCAGATAGAGATGAAAACTCTTATGATGACTTTCTATCATCATTATTCAGCCATACTTGACTATTTTCTTTCTAGTATCTTCAACAAATGCAATTTATTTCCCTTTCTGATCATTTGGCTTGTTCACCAATTGGTTTCCTTGATTTCTTGAGCTACTACACCTTGCAATATGTCCAATTTTGTGGCAAGAATAATATGTCATCCCAGTAGATCTCTAATGTCCATCATTAGCTATGTTAGTCCCTAGTCTACAATTAATGGTCATGTGAGCATTTATAATTCTTTCAATTCTCATTCTGATAAGGACTTTTTGGGTTCACAAACGATCCTTGATTATTCATCTTTGTCCTTGACTCATCAGCTCTAGGACCAATTTATTTGCAATTGTAACAATGGCCATTAAAAACATTAGGTCTATTCATGCAAACCCTACAAGTGTGACCCATCTCATGAAAATTAAACATGTAGGAGTACTAGGCCTATTCTTGTAAATATTCACAATGTATCCCACTTTATGACAATTGAAACAAACAATTTTATAGACATTCTTTCCAAGAATTCTTTTGTTCACCTTTGGTGGACACTTAACATCATGTTTTATCTTCATGGATTTAGAAGAGAAACAAACCCCAAAACTAGTATAACCAGTACCATGTATCTCACCATGCATCCTTTGGCTCTTGATTTATTCATCCATCTTTGCAGAACTTTAATTGAACTTTTTTAATAGATTATTTGCAACTTTTAGTTATTCTTCCATCTAATAATCTCATCAACTAAACTTTCATTACTCATTAATAGACTATTAAGATCACTTTGAGGTTCTTGTTTCTCCTCATAAGTCTAACGAAGATGTGCATGCAATGTTCCAACCCCTAGTTAAAACTTGAAGAGGTCATGCATTTTATCCTTTAGGGCTTGATCTTTAATTTTTAGGGCACCCTTTGAAACCTTCCTTGCTTCCTCTTTTGCTCTCCTTGATTCCATATCTTATCCCATCTTAATGGACAAAGCTTCCAAATCCTTCTTGATATTCTTCTTATCCTTACCAAGTTTCCTCATATTCACTATTTCTAGAGGCTTCTAGTTGATCACGTAGTTCGTTCCTCTTGTCTCTTGACTGCTTTACTCATTTTTCAACCTTTCAATAGCATCCTTAACTTCTGAAAGTTGGTCCTCAAGTTGTCTCACATATCTAGTTGATTCCTTTTTTTCCTTAAGGATCTTTCCCAAGTTGTTAGGATTCTTCAAGGGAACTTAGATTTGATACCAATTGTTAATGCTAGATGGCACTAAGAGGAAGGGATTAAATCAGTAAAACCATAAATTTTAATCCAGAGATAAATATATTCCACAATATACAACATGCAAAGGAAATAACAATATAGATGCAAAGTAAAGCAAACATCCACACATGAAATAATATAACACCAATATTTTTCATGTGGATACCCTTGATCATAGGTAATTATCACAACGGGGATTAGTACCCACAAATCTCACTATTACATCAATGAGTTTTCCTTGTTAGGAGTAATTACACCGAATTAGTTAAGGGCATATCCAGTTAAGAGTATCTTGGCCTAGTTAAGAGCTATTACAAAGACCTATTAGGATCTAATAGGTTAAGGGTTCAAACACCTTATGAGAGCAACCTTGTTAGAGGATTTATAGTTCATGCCTATTAGAATCTTGTTCAAACTATTAGGAGCAACCTGATTAAGGGATTTTTCTTACTAACAAATTAAAATCAACAAGTGAAAGTGATTTGATATTTTCATGTACTACATGCCATATCAAATGTATCTCTAATCAAATTTCATGCTCTGAATTTCTCTGAACACACTTCTACACTATCACCGCAATATCAATAATTGTACCAATAATTACTGCAGTTGAAAATTTCATCTCCTTTCATATATGTCTTAAGGCAATGGAAAAACCCTAAAATGTATTACCATAAGTCACCTTTACATGCAATCTAAGTTTTTTTAGAGATAACCAATTCATCAAAATACTCCACCGGTCGCTTTGTTCTTCACATTGTAACCTAATCAACTCATTAGGTCTTTTTTTGCAATTCAATTTGGTAGATATACCTCTGATGAAGCTTCCTTATCAAGAACACACTCTCAAACATAAATCATATTACCACACATTGAAAAAACTGCAATAGACTGTCTATTCAATGATACACTAAACACTTCATAAATATAATTGTCTAATAAATTCCTCTACCAGTATGATCAATCAAATATTTATGGATTACATTGTTTCCATAAAGGATAATATTATAATGATTCTTCATTCTCTCTAATTCCAACAAACTTCCTAATTACATCATTATACCATTAAATAAAAGTTGTGAAATGGCTAAGCCCAATCCATCTATTAAATAGAAAATTGTAGGGAGATAATCCAAAAAGAAATGGAGTGAGGTAGCATGGTAAGAATAGGGTATGCATTGTATGAAATCTTAGTGAATAATAGGCCTTGTACTCAAATCATCCAAAAAAGTTTATGAATATTCAAAGTTAATATAATGAGAGAAATATTAGTCCATGTGTAGTGAACGCTACAAATAGATAAATGTTTCATGTACTATGCTCTCAATAATGAAATCAAGCTAAGGATAAGAGGTGATAAATATGGTGACCATACTTGTAGTACCTCTCATGTTTGTAGTTTGTACCTTGTTTATTTATATTCGAGAGATACTTGTTACTCATGTTATTGTTTACATTTTGAGATGACCTAAGGGTCAGGTGTTGTACTTTAATTTCAGTATCATAGATGTTAGACTACTATATTGTTTAGTTGATCATATATGCATGATGATGCCATTTTGAGATGACAGTATGTTTTATGATGATATTTGGTTATTCAAAATTTGAACATATCTCTAATTATGTTATATGTGTTTGATTTAAGGTTACGGTTATTTACTTCATTCTTGCTTTGATTATGCTTTATGTGAACGTGAGTGATGTAAATGGATTATTTCAGTATAATTGAATAAATGGTTAAATTAGGCATTTAATGCATTTATTGCTTTGGCTATGTTATTATATGCAATTGCACTTGATCATGTGTTTTAGTGTGCAGGATTTATATCCCTGAGTTAGTGATTCAACTATTCATATTTTACCAATGTCGTCCCTATATGGTTGACATATCTTATTTAAGTGTTAAATTAAACCTTCTAGTGATTTGATAAATCCAGACTCATTTGTATTATGTGATTATACTAGTGAACATGTCTCTACATTTAGAGTTTTGCATTGTCACGAAGTTGTTAAAGTTCTCTATGATTTTGGTTTAAGGGTTTTCGGGCTACATTTAATTGAACTTTAATCCTAGCAGCTTTGTCATAGATGAATTTCAATAACTTGGAATAGCCTATTTTCATTTGGGTGGATTCGAGTTCTAACTAGTTTAACTGGTTATTTAACCTAATTGATTATTCACTCAAAAAGTGAATAAGTATTAAAAGAGAAAATTAATTCCTCACTTCTCACTTTTGGAAATTGAGAATTTGAGAAAATTTTCGAAAATCCTTATTCTAGAGGATTTTGTTTCTATTTGTTGTGAGAGCTATGGGAGTGGGATCTTTGCGATATTGGTCTCATTGAATCCAACTCAGGAAGACCTTGTTTTGTCACAATTTCTGACAGCTTCTACAAGTTATTTATTTTATTGTGTTGATTCTTGTTTATGCCCTTTTGGCTATCAGGTAGGGCTCTCCCATCTTTGTATTTCATCTCTATTTTTACTTCTTTTTATGATATTTGTTTGTTAAGAGATTAAGAACTAGTGTTCCCCTCCATTTCTATTTGTTGATTCTTCTCGGTTGGTCGGGTATGAATGTTTTCCTCATTTTTGGGATGAGGGTTTGGGGTTTTGCACTGTTATGCTGGAATTTTTTGCATATAGTGTCTGAATCCAAATTTTATTGGATTTTTTTGTCTTTTGTGCCCTAAGACCAAATGGGTTTTATTTTTGAAGTTTTCCAGTTTTGGGGTTTTTACCTCAATTTGTGTGCTACCCTATTTTCTCAAGTTTTCTTGGCATAATGTTGGTCATGGACCTATATCATCTGTTGGGAAGCTAGTTAGATCATTTTTGTACTTTTATGTTGCATAAGGATGCATGCCGCATCCATCCTCCTGAGTTTGGTTTTAGTTGGGTGTTATTTTGTTTGTGTTCTCATCTAGTCCTTGTGTTATGACCATCATGATGGTGGTGTGTCACACACGAGCACGTGTTATGATGTGGAGCCTAATCAGACTTAGAGGTTTATTTGGCATGGTTTTCTCCCCATATTATTTCTATGGGGTTTTGGGGGCAGTGCCCCCAAGACGGGGTCAAGAAGCAGTGCCCCTATAGGATCCTGGGGCATTGCCATTATCTTAGGTTGATTATATTGTGAAGGTATTGCAACATTTCTCTATGGAGAATGCTAAAGTTGTTTGTAAACATTTACCTGGTCATTTGAAGTTGACTAAGGAGATGTGCCTAAAGACACAAGAAGATGAGGATAAGATGTCCAAGGTACCTTATGCTTTAGCTGTAGGAAGCTTGATGTATGCTATGGTATGTACAAGGCCAGATATTGTACATGTAGTGGGAGTTGTTAGCAAGTATATGAGTCATCCAGGAATTGAGCATTGGAATGCAGTTAAATGGATTCTCAAATATTTGAGAGGAACATCTAGTGAGTGTCTATATTTTGGGGGCTCTAATACTAATTTATAGGGCTATGTTGACCCAGATTTGGTAAGGGATATTGATACTAAATGGAGTACTATAGTTTATGTATTTATTGTTGGTGGGGCAACAATAAGCTAGGTTTCTCGATTGCAGAAGGTTAATGCTTTATCCACTATAGAGGCATAGTATGTTGCTGCTACAAAGGCAGCCAAGGAGATGATTTGGCTTCAATTCTTCTTTGAAGAATTGGGACACCCTCAAATGGATAATTATTTGTTTACAGATAGTCAAAGTGTCATTCATCTTGCAAAGAATTTAGCTATGCATTTAAAGAAGAAACACATACAATTTTTGTACCATTTCATTTGGTCAGTTCTTGATGATGGACAATTAAAGTTGGACAAGATACATATAGATGATAATCCAATAGATATTTTTACCAAGGTAGTAACAAGGGAGAAGTTGAACTCCTCTTTAGCTTCGGTTGATGTTCTAGACTAAACAAAATAAAAGAACAACAGAGTCTAGGGTGGTTTGATATTCCAGTGGGAGCTACAGGTTTAGTAGTGCTATGATCAGTCTCCAAGTGGGAGGTTATCATTGTAGAGTCTGATCGGTCTTTAAGTGGGAGATTATTGTGATGTGGAGCCTAATCAAACTCTAAGGTTTATTCAACACGATTTTTTCCCCATATTATTTCTATAGGGGTTTGGGGGCAATGCCCCAGGTGTGCTCCCTATTGTAGTACATGGTGGGGTCGAGGGGCAATGCCCCCATGGGAGTTTTTGGGGGCAGTGCCCCTAAAGCAAAAAATTCCCTTATATTGTAAAAGGTGTTAGCTACTATTTTTCCTATTGGACAACTTATTCTATCCCTAATTTTGTAAGTGGAAAACGCTTGTATAAAAAGGCATAAGGTTAGGGATTTCATAATATAACAGTGATAATGTAGCTTCTTACTATATATAAGAAATATGTTAGCAAAGGAATACTAATCTATTAAAAGAACAAAGAACTAACTAACAAAATTACTATAACATATAAGAGAGACCAAAAGAGAAACCCTCAAATGAGAATATGAGCCATGGAATGGGTCTCTCAATGAGATTATTCTCTTGATGTATGGATGAGTCTAATGGATTAGCTTGGTAGGATTATGGGATGTATGCTCAAGCTTCAAACTAGCTTCAATGGAGATTTTTGAGATTTTTGGTGTGGAGGTATGAGATTGGTATAAAACTTGGTCTTAAAATGTCATTATAACTTTAGCTCAAAAGTTGTGATGAAATGGCTTGGGAGGGGATTCAATTTATAGGCCAAGGGCTTGAGGGATGGAGGGTTAAGATGCAAGGAGAGATGAAACCTTAAGGAGGGCTAGGATGCACTCAAAGGGGAGCACATGGATTGTGCTTGTTTAGCACCAACCAGGGAGTGACACATGTCACAGGGTGAGTGGATGGAGGCAAGGGGAAGGATGAGTCAAAAAAGGAGGCTCAAGGGATAATATCTTCAAAAAGACCCTTCATAATGGTTTGTAAGAGAAATGAATGGGCTTTTAAGAGTCTTTATGGCCTTTGTAAGAGCATTCATGGCTTAGTGGTTGGGATATTTTGGAGGGAGTTGAGATTGTTGACTTTGCTTGGCTTAGGAAAGTCTTAAGCTTACTTAGAGAATGTGACAAGGTTAGGGGGGGATTAGAGGTGATTTAGGATTAGATTAGGCTTGTTAGAGATTTGCAAGTGGATGGCATTCATGAGGGTGGGTGAGTTAGTGGCTAAGCTTGGTTAGTATGGGTGGATGGGGTGGATTAGGCTAAAAAGGGGGTTTAGGATAGTTTAGGGGTTATTAGATTTGAGGGCTTTATTTATCAAATAGATTTATTTAATAAATGAGGATTTTGGAATTTAGATAAAAGAATAGGATTAATTGATAAATAATAGGTTATTTGATTTATCAATTAGGACTATAGATGATTAATTAAATTAATCAGCTAGGGGATGGCAAAGGATTAATTAAATAGAAATTTAATTAATGATGCCTTTAGAGATAACTAAATAGGATTACCAAAGCGGTGTAATCAAATTTAGGTGTCTACACTTACAGTGGTATTGATCTATAAGGAATTGTAGATTGTAATCACTAGATAATAATAATATTGGACTTGTTGTTGGTGGACGTAGCCTAGGGATTGGGTGAACCACGTTAAATCTTGGTGTCTTATGTTATCTTATGTGCGCTCTATTTTTTATGATATTTGTTGTATTTGCATGTAACTATTAATTCTGTTTGAGGTTAATCTTAATGATAAGTGTGTGCATTTGTAGGTGACTTGCAAGGCCTGATCTCCTTGTGGAAATGCAGTTGAGTTATGATCATTTGGGGTTGGGTTGGGAATGTGCATGCTTACGGGCACTCATCATTGGATAAGCATGGGTAGGATAGGGTAGCATCCATGGAGGGGGCTTCTTTCTCTGTAGCCTGGTGTCCATGCCTAGTGCGTTTGCGTGCAAAATTTTTAATCAAGTACTAACTAAATAGAACACTAGGTGGTAATAAAAGTTAAGATAATAAAATGTGTGAGCACCTGATTAAGTTTGAGGACACAATGTGTGAGCCTTCCGCTGGGAAGTTGAGTCCACATGATTTGAACTTGGGCTATTTAATGCCAAGTGACTCTCCATGTTGTCAACCCCTTCATAGTTACCCATTGAGTGTCGGACTAGGACCTATAGTACTTGTATTGTCTCATGATCTTGGTTTCAATCATTATTGTTTGGCATGAGTGTTAGCCATGGACATTTTCTTTATTTGTGTATGTGCTTGGATCATTATCTCCATCAGCACAGTGGGGGTGGACCTATGGGTTTTGTGTGGTTGGGAGGCATAGCTACCTATAACACTACTGGGGACCGGTGTACAAAGATAGTCTGTTGTCCTAGTGCAACCCTTTCTAGATTTATTCACTTGGTACTTCGAGTTCTAGAGTATGCTTTCTTGTAATTTATGCTTTCATTAGATTGCTAGGATATCATGTTTAGATGATGTTATTTTATTTGATGCATTCCAATATTATGATGTTTAGCATATGATTAGATGATGTGATTTGCTTAGTTGGATTATCTATTGCTTATTGGATTAGCATGTTAGATTTCTTGTTCTTATGATGTTATTACACTTTAGTAGTGACATCCTCATAAGACAACTCTAACTATGTAGTTGGTAATTTGGATGTTACACGTGGGGGATGGCTAGGACCTTTGAGGTCTCGTTATGCTATTATGGTTGGGAATAACCGCACATGAGTTTTGTTATGTTCATTCATTGTGATGTTTCTTTTAGTACTTTTCCTTCACAACTATGTTTAGATGGTTAGATGTAGTTTCCCATCTTTCAAATATTATGTTCGGGTGTTTATGCCTCAATTTATGGATCTAGTACTCTCCGGTGTGGAGGAACTATCTTTTCTAGCTTTTTATTCCTTGTTTTCCTAGTATGTTGTTATGGTTCCTCACGTGAGATTTTGCTTCCTCACACGAGAGTGTGGAAGTTTCATGTGGTTCTTTGCATTTCCTCACGTGGCTTATGACACTTCCTTGGGAAAATCTCAGCACTAGTGCAACACATTTTGGCTACTAGACATAGTACTTCCTTACACAAAATGGCATTTCCTTGGGTGGCTTGTTTAACTTTCTCACTCGAAGAGGTACTTCCTCATGCAAAACTGTCTATTGTAATTTCTCTCATGCAAAAAATAGGGGGCATGTCTATTTTTTTTAGAGAGTGCAAATTGGAATTTTGAGTACCCTTTAAGAATGTTGGTGTTTCCATGCTTCGACAAATTAGAGATTTTAGGCTGCATCGTTGTCTAGGGTTTTTTTCCTTATGTTTGGTTGTGTTAGTTTAGTAGTGGCATTTGGAGATCCATTGGTGTTTGGATAGTCTTTTGTTGCGATCTTTGTGATCCCTATATGTTGATTGTTGTGTGCATCCATACTTGTTTTAAAAAAATATATCTTGGCTTATATTTATCCTTGTTCCAAGGATCTTCAGGCGAGGCACTACATCTGGTATCAGAGCCCATGTTGCAACATTGGGATCTCTATGTTATGCTTCCACTACGATTTTGTTTTTAGTATGTGTATTGCTATCTTATATTTGTTATTTTGATATATCATTATGGTTCATGCTTGTGACTTATGTTTCTAACCTTATCTTATTGCTTCCATAGTGATGCCTCCTGCACATAGACCTAGTGGTCGCGGTGGCAACCGATAGAATAACCATGATGAAGAACATCATGAAGAGGAATGACATGATGAGAAGTGAGAATAGGGTAATAATGATCATGGTGGCATTGGGGCATGGATGTTAGTGCTACAAGAGATTTTTGCTCGATTGGGGCCTCATGTAGAGGAAAACCAACGTGACAATGGTCAGGAAGAGGGATCTCATCATGTTGATTCCCATCAATTAGAGCATAGAGAGGAGAAGCGTGAATGTCAATATTCTCATACACCACCTGGCAGTAGAGGGCACCAATGGAGGGTCATGATTGGGATGATAATGATGACTTCACTCAGGTAGAGATGATGCGGGAACTTCAAAGGTCTAAACCACCACTATTTGATGGCCAAGGGATAGGGCTCAAGGTTGAGACTTGGTTGCTAGATATGGAGTGTTGCTTCTCTTTGTGACCCTAGAGAAACAATGTTAAAGCTCATTTTTCTATCACATAGTTGAGAGAACATGGTTCTATTTGGTGGGATATGGAGAGTGAGAAGCTCCATATTTATGTGGCAGATCTCACTTGAGAGATCTTTAAGGAGAGGTTCAGGGAGAAATTCCTTTCTCCACACTACTGTGAGGACTGTACTGATGAGTTTCATGAGATCAAGAAAGGGAATATGACAATGGATCAGTATGAGAAGTGGTTTCTAGGATTGAGGCAGTATTCAAATTATCGACACAATGAAGCACTCCTCACACAATATTTTGTCAAGGGTCTTAGGGACTCTATCATTGGGGATGTCCATGTTCACTAGCTAAGAACACTTGTTGCCATTGCAGCATGACATTAATTTTTGGATCAATCTCATACTAGGAGCAAAGCCAATTCCATGAGCTCCTTATCACATGAATACTCAGGAGTTGAGTGAACTCAGATTGTAGTTGGAGGAATTGTTGGCCAAGGCCCATATTCATCCTAGTGTATCCTTGTGGGGTACACCAATCATCTTTGTGAAGAAGAAAGATGAATCATTGTGCTTATGCATTGACTACTGATAGTTCAATAAGGTGAAAATGAAGAGCCAATATCCTTTGCTAAGGATTGATGACTTGTTTGATTAGATGAAGGGAGTGTTAGTGTTCTAAAAGATTGATCTTAAGTTAGGATACCATCAACTATTGGGCCCATTTGCCGTTGCACCAAAGGCCATAACTGTTAGTGAACATGGAACACCACATAATTAAGCACCTGTGGGTTGGGGAGTGCATCGCATCACCCAACAATCTCCCCCTCAATGCGCATACCAGGTGCTTACGCGGGTTGGGAAGGCGCCGGGGAGATTTGAACCCATGACCAAGCCAAAACCAGGCTCTGATACCACTTGTAAAGGAAACTAGGCAACAAAGAATATAACCATTTCCACATAACCCATAATAGATCTGAAAATAAACATGGAATTAAAATCCACATGCAAGAGAATAGACAACATACCCACAAAATTCTGACACAAGATATACCCTGGGAAACCCTCATTGAGGGAAAAACCCAGCCTCCAAAAGCATCCATCACTATGTATTATTCAGCAAAAATACCATTGCCATACAACCATGGAAGCCTTCATGGCCATAGCCACAACTGAGCAAACTATGTGAACAAGCATGAATCCACACATCCCATGCGATGCTTCCAACCTTCACAAATGCTCCCTTGGCTAACCTGTCAAGCCTTGTCCCGCTCGACTCTTGCCTTTCTCACACTATTCTACAACAACTACCCTTGTGGCTGCTTATATAGTAGCAAGTCCCACAAAACCACTAAGTGGTATTACATAAACCATGTGCTACCTAACCCACTAACCCCACATTTAATATTGAGCATTTAATTCTTTTCCCCAATATTAAATGATTACATAAAATATTATCACAATGTTACAATACAACTCATCAAGAATATTCCATGGAATCTTTACATGTTGCACGTCCATCTAGGTACAATATTACATAGTAAAATAAAATAATAAAATAACAATATTATGCAATGTGTGCAACACCCATTATCTCAACATCAACTTCATATCCAAGATGCTAACATTCATTGGACAACTTTTTGGACATGGTATGGACATTATGAGTTCATGGTTCTACCCTTTAGGTTAACCAATGCGTCATCGTTGTTTATGAGTTTGATGAATGGAATATTTTGCACATACCTCAATTGATGTGTCATTGTATTCTTAGATGACATATTAATCTATTTGAGGACTGTTGAGGAACATGAGATCCATTTATGCCAGGTATTGCAGTGCTTGAGAGACCACTAGTTGTATGATAACTTTGGTAAGTGTGGATTCTTCTAGTCAGAGGTGAAGTATTTGGGGCATATCATCACTGGTGATGGTATTGTAGTGGATCTAGAGAAAATCTGAGCTATCATGGATTGGTCGATACCCACTAATGTCTTAGAGGTGTGTAGTTTCATGGGATTGGTAGGATATTACCATCGCTCCGTGAAGGATTTTTCACATGTAGCTCATCCCATCACTTCTTTTCAGCCGAAAGTGAAGAAGTATTTTTGGTTAGATCAGTGTGAGGCAACTTTTGTCACTCTTAAGGAGTGTTTGACCAGTGCACCAGTCCTTGCAGTGCCTAATCCTGTAGGTGATTTCATGGTTTGCATAGATGCTTCATTGGAAGGTGTGGCTGCAGTATTAATGTAGGATGGTCAAGTGATTGCATATGAGCCTAGAAAACTCAAGGAACATGAGCTTAACTACCCCACTCATGATTTAGAACTTGCAGCCGTAATACATGGTCTTTTTCATTGGAGGCATTTCCTTTTGGGACATAGGTTTGAGTTGCATAATGATCATAGGAGCTTGTAGTGTAACTTCACACAACCAAACTTGAATGCACGACATTGTCATTGGATGGAGTTCCTATGTGAATATGACTCTGATGTTCACTACATTAAAGGGAAAGAAATATCAGCGCAGATGCCTTGAGTAGGAGGCAACATGAGATATCAATGTTGTCATTGGGAGTGGATTTGTGAGGCCATATCTTGGAGGCTTTTCCAAGTGAAACTTGGTATCAAGAGGTGAGGGCGAAGATTGAGTCTAGACGTACCCTTGAAGGGAGGTTTTCAAGTTATTTGATTGAGTCACATAGAATGTTTTGACACTTAGTGCATATCTATGTGCCAGTGTCTAGTGATCTTTGTACCTTGGTTTTGTCAAAAGTGCATCATGCACCATATTCCACACATCCTAGTGTCAAGAAGATGCATGCCAATCTTAAACAATTTTACTTTTGGGTAGGGATGAGGTGTGATGTTGTTGATTTTGTTGCTTGATGTCTCGAGTGCCAGAGAGTGAAAGCAGAGCATCAACATCCAGTGAGTCTTTTGTAGCCCCATTTCATTCTAGAGAGGAAATGAGATACAATATCTATTGATTTTATCATGGGATTACCTAAGTCATCATGTTGACATGATTGTATTATGGTGACAGTGGACAAGATAGGTAAGGTAACAAATTTTCACCCATGAGGACATCCTACATAAATTCTTCTGTGGTGCATGTTTTCTTGGAGGACATTGTTCATTTGCATGGGATCCCTTATCAGATTATTTCAGATAGAGATCCAATGTTTGCTTTAGCACTGTGGACGTCTCTCCAACATGCTTTGGGTGCATAGCTCAACTTTAGTTTAGCTTATCACCTAGAGACTAATGGTCAGAAAGAGAGAGTGAAGATATGCTTTGCATGTATGTGATGGAAAAATAGGTGAAGTGGGAGGATTATTTATACCTTATTGAGTTTGAATACAACAATGGGTATCATAGTTCTCTTGGCATGTCACCTTTTCAGGTCTTGTATGGTAGACTGTGTCATACCCCTTTGAGTTGTGATTATTTGGAGGACTGAGTACTTCTAGGTTCAGAGATGCTTCAAGATATGGAGCAGTAGGTTGTTCGTATTAGAGAGCATTTGGTTACTACTTAGGATAGGTAGAAGAAGTATGCAGATGCCCATAGATTGGATTGTCACTTTTTTGTTAGTGACAAGGTGTTTTTAAGAGTGCGCTCGAGGAAGAGCCACATCTATTATGGGAAAGGCTCTATGTTGGTGCCATATTTTGTCAGACAATTTGATATCCTTGAAAGGATTGATCCTATTGCTTATCGACTAGCATTGCTACCTAGCCTATCTTGCATCCATGATGTTTTCCATGTTTCTATTTTGAGATAGTATATTCCCAATGTGACCCATGTTCTTGATTGGGATGCTTTGTAGGTGGAGAACATGCAACTTTCTTCAGAGCCCATTCAATCTTTCTACATTGGAGATTGATTTTGAGAGGTTGGGACATAAAGTAGGTAAGGTTCTAGTAGGACCTGAGCGATGAGACCTCTACTACTTGGGAAAATGCTACACGATTAAGAGGATTATACCCCTATATTTTTGTTAGCTTCTAGGAGTAAGGCTATGCCTAGTGGGGGAGGATGTAGTGCCTCTCATGTTTGCAGTCTTTACCTTATTTATTTTGATTCAAGAGATACTTGTTACTCGTGCTATTGTTTACATTTTGAGATGAACTAAGGGTCAAATGTTATACTTTTATTTCAGTATCATAGGTGTTAGACTACTATGTTGTTCAATTGATCATATATGCATGATGATGCCATTTTGAGATGACAGTATGTTTTATGATGATATTTGGTTATCCGATATTTGGACATATCTCTCATTATATTATATTTGTTGGATTTAAGGCTATGGTTATTTACTTCATTCTTGCTTTGATTATGCTTTATGCAAACATGAATGATGTAAATAGATTATTTCAGTATAATTGAATAAATGGTTTAATTAGGTATTTAATGCATTTATTGCTTCGACTATGTTATTATATGCAAGTGCACTTGATCATGTGTTTTAGTGTGCAGGATTTATATTCCTGGCAGTGGCACATTTAGTTAGTAATTCAACTGTTCATATTTTACCAATATCATCCCTATATAGTTGACGTATATTATTTAAGTGTTAAATTAAACCTTTCAGTGATTTGAAAAATTTAAACTTATTTGTATTATGTGATTAGACTAGTGAACGTACGTGTGCATTTAGAGTTTTCCATTGTCGTGAAGTTGTTAAGGTTCTCTGTGATTTTGGTTTAAGGGTTTTTAGGCTTTATTTAATTGAACTTCAATTTCTCACAGCTTTGCCATAGATGAATTATAATTCTTTGGAATAGCTCAATTTCATTTGGGTGGATTTGGGGTCTAACTAGTTTAACTAGTTATTTACCCTAATTGATTATTCACTCAAAAAGTGAATAAGTATTGAAAGAGGAAATTAATTCCTCACTTCTCACTTTTAGAAATTGAGAATTTGAGAGCTTTTTCCAAAATCTTCTTCTGGAGGATTGTGTTTCTATTCGTTGTGAGAGCTATGGGAGTGGGATTTTTGCAAGATCAGTCTCATTAGATCCAACTTGAGGAGACCTTTTTTTACCTTGATTTCTAGAAAATTCTGCAAGTTATTTATTTTATTATGCTGATTCATGTTTTTGCCCTTTTGGCTATCATGTAGGGCTCTCCCATTTTTGTATTTCAGCTTTGTTTTTACTTTTTTTTTTAATACTTGTGTGTTAGGAGGTTGTAAACTAATAGTCTCCTTCATTTATGTTTATTGGTTCTATGTAGTTGGTTGGGTATGAACGTTTTCCTCATTTTTAGGATGAGGGTCTAGATTTCACACCATTATGCTAGTTGTTTTTGCATACTATGTTCGAACCCAAATTTTATTGCATTTTCATAGCTTTTGTGCCCTAAGACCAAATGGGTTATATTTTTAAACTTTTCCAGTTTTGCGGTTTTTACCTCGATTTGTGTACCTTACCTTATTTACTCAAGTTTTCTTTGCATGATGCTAGTCATGGACTTGGATCATCTATTGGGATGCTAGTTAGATCATTGTAGTACTTTGATTTTGGATTAGGATGCATGATGCAACTATCCTCCCAAGCTTGGTTTCGATTGAGTGTTATTTTGTTTGTGTTCTCATCTAGTTCTTGTGTTATGATCATTGTGATGGTGGTGCACCACACCTGAGCACATGCATGTGCATTTGTCAGGTGACTTGCAAGGCTCAATCTCTCGTTGGTAATGCAGTTGAGTTATGATCATTTGGGGTTGGGTTGGGAATGTGCATGCCTATAGGCACTCATTACTAGATAGCATGGGTAGGGTAGGGTAGCATCCATGGAGGGGGATCATATCTCCACAACCTAGTGTCCATGCCCAATGCATTTGCGTGTAGAATTTTTAATCAAGTGATAACTAAATAAAACACTAGGTGGTAATAAAACTTAAGATAATAAAATGTGTGAGCACCTGATTAAGTTTGAGGACACAATGTGTGAGCCTTCTATTGGGAAGTTGAGTCCACATGATCTGAGCTTAGGCTATTTGATGCCAAGTGACTCTCCATGTTGTCAGCCCCTACATAGTTACCCATTGAGTGTCTGACCAGGACCTGTAGTACTTGCATTATCTCATGATCTTGGTTTCAATCATTACTATCTAGCGTGAGTGTTAGCCATGGATGTTTTCTTTATGTGTGTTTGCAGTTGGATCATTATCTCCATCAGCATGGCAAGAGTGGACCTATGGGTTTTACGTGGTTGGGAGGCGTAGCTACCTCTACCACTACTGGGAACTGGTGTACAGAGACGGTCTATTGTCCTAGTGTGACTATTGCTAGATGTTTTCACTTGGTATGTCAGGTACTAGAGTATACTTTCTTGTGATTTATGCTTTCATTGGAATGCTTGGATATCATGTTTAGATAATGTTAGTTTATTTGATGCATTCCTATATTATGATGTTTAGCATATGATTAGATGATGTGATTTTCTTAGTTGGATTATCTATTTCTTATTGGATTAGCATGTTAGATTTCCTATTCTTATGATGTTATTATGCTTTAGTAGTGATGTCCTCATAAGACAACTCTGACTATCTAGTTGGGAGTTTGGGATGTTACACATAGGGGATGGCTAGGGCCTTTGAGGTCTCATGATGTTATTATGGTTAGGAGGAACCGTGTAAGAGTTTTTTTATGTTTGTTCATTGCGATGTTGCTTTCAATACTTTTCCTTGACTACCATGTTTAAATGTTTAGATACAGTTTCCATCTTTCAGATATTATGTTCGAGTGTTTATGCCTCAATTTGTGGATCTAGTACTCCCTAGTGTGGAGGAACTATCTTTTCTAGCTTTTTATTCCTTGTTTTCCAGGTATGTTTTTATGGTTCCTCGCACAAGATTTTACTTCCTCATATGAGAGTGGGGAAGTTTCATGTGGTTCTTTGCATTTCCTCATGTGGCTTATTGCACTTCCTCATGCGAACCTCAACACAAGTGCAATACATTTTGGCTGTTCGACCTAGTACTTCCTCACACGAAATGAAATTTTCTCACATGGCTTGGTGTACTTTCTCAAGCAAAGAGGTACTTCCTTTCATGAGACTATCTATTGAAATTTCTCTCATGAAAAATGTGGGCAATTCTATTATTTTTTGAAGAACGCAAATTGGACTTTTGAGTACCCTTTAGGAATGCTACTATTTCCATGCTTTGATAGATCAAAGATTTTAGGTTTTGTCATCATCTTGGGTTTTTGTCCTTCGGTTTGGTCGTGTCTGTTTGGTAGTAGTGTTTGGAGATCCGTTGGTGTTTGGATGTTTGGTCAGTCTTCCGTTGCAATATTTGTGATCCTCATATGTTGATTATCATGCGCATCCATACTTGTTTAATTTTATTTGTTTTAATCTTGGCTTATATTTATCCTTGTTCCAAGGATCTCTAGGAGGGGCATTACATCTGCTATCAAAGCCCATGTTGGAAAATTGGGATATCTATGTTATGCTTCCACTATGGTTTTGTTTTTAGTATGTGTATTACTATCTTATGTTTGTTATTTTTATATCTCATTGTGGTTCATAAGTGTGATCATTATGCTTGTGACTTATGTTTTTGACCTTATCTTGTTGCTTCCATAGTGATGCATCCTACACATACACCTAGCAGTCACGGTGGTAACCGACATATTAACTATGATGAAGAACACCATGAAGAGGAACGATAGGATGGGGAAGGAGAACAAAGTAATAATGATCATGGTGGCATTGATGTTGGTGCTACAAGAGATTCTTGCTTGATTGGGGCTCATGTAGAGGAAAACCAACACGAAAATGGTTAGGAAGAGGGATCTCATCATGTAGATTCCCATCAGTCAAAGCGTAGAGAGGAGCATGAATGTCAACATTCTCGTACACCACCTAGTTGTAGAGGGCACCAATAGAGGGGTTGTGGTCAGAATGCTAATGTTAACTTCACCTAGGTAGAGATTATGCGAGAACTTCAAACGTCTAAACCACCACTGTTTGATGGCCAAGGGACAAGGCTCAAGGTTGAGAACCGGTTGATAGATATGGGGTGTTTCTTCACTCTATTACCCTACGAAAGCAACATGAAAGCCCATTGTGCTATCACACAGTTAAGAGAACATGGTTCTGTTTGGTGGGATATGGAGAGCAAGAAGCTCCATATTGATGTGGCAGATCTCACTTGGGAGATCTTCGAGGAGAGATTTATGTAGAAATTCCTTTCTCTATAGTATCGTGAGACCCATAGTGATGAGTTTCATGAGCTCAAGCAAGGGAATATGATAGTGGATTAGTATGAGAAGTATTTTATGGGGATGAGGCAGTATTTGAGTTATTAACATGATGAAGCACTCCTTACACAATATTTTGTCAGGGGTCTCAGGGACTCTATCATTGGGGATGCCCGTGTTCACCAGTCAAGAACACTTGCACTTGCCATGGAGAAGGCAAGAATTATCAAGAGAAATGTGGCTATTGGGTTTAGTGGAAAATTAGTCTTAGAGAAATGGTGCACGAACCTTATGGCAGGATGTTCAAGTTCCTCAGTCCTCAAGTAAGGGCCAAACCTAGTTGACACCCTCTCAAGGTGGGAAATGTTGCGGTTATCAATGAGGGTTTTGGTCAAAGGGTGGATAGCATTCATGTACCTCAGGGAAGAAAGGAGATGACTAGAGTCATGGCCAGAAGTCTCAATAGAATCATCCCCTTCAAAGTGGTCAACAGAACTCTAGCAAGGCTAGATCACCATACTCTAATGCTACCTAGGGTGGTCATGAGAATAGTTCTAACTTTCCTAGAGAATGTTTCTCTTATGGCCAGCTTGGTCATAATGCATGGAAATGTCCAATCAAACCACCTACAGGATCTAGTAGAGGCACAACTAGATCAAAGCTTGCAGTGGGAGATGCTGGTAGGAATAATCGAGTCTTTGTAGTAGTTGATAATCATCAAACTAAGCATCAAGGTACCATAGTTAAGGTTACAAGTATGTTGCATGGCATTTCATCTTCTATATTATTTGACTCAGGTGCTTTAGATTCTTTTATTTCACCATCTCTTGTTCAATGATGTGGGCCAGTAGCAATATGTTAGGTTGATAGGTGGCAGGTTGAGTTAGCCACAGGTTCCAAAGTGGTTGTAGACTTCTTAGTCTATGGTTGTAGTTTGAACTTTGATACCTTCACCACCATAGTGGATCTTTGTATCCTACTTTTAGGATCATATGACATCGTGTTAGGCATGAATTGGTGAGCCTCCCATCAAGTGGATACAGATTTCAATTGTAAGTCAGTATAGTGTGTTGATGACACAGGTGGGAAGGTGGAACTTTTAAGGGTCTAGAGACCAGTCTTACTTTGGATGATCTCAACTAATCAGCTAAAGCAGAGTGCATAGAAGGGATGCCAAGATGTTCATAGTTTCTGTCAGCAATCATGAGGAGGCTGAGAGTTTTATGGTGACATTTGATGATCACCCACTCCTTCATGAGTATCCAGATGTGTTTCTTGATGAGATACTAGGCATGCCACTATAGTGTGACATTGATTTTTAGATCGATCTCATACCAGGAGCAGAGTTGATTTCATGAGCTCCTTACCACATGACTACTTAGGAGTTGAGTGAACTCAGATTGTAGTTGGAGGAATTGTTGGCCAATGACCATATTCTTCCTAGTGTATCCTTGTGGGGCGAACCAGTCATCTTTGTGAAGAAGAAAGATGGATCATTGTGCTTATGCATTGACTATCGACACCTGAATAAGGTGACGGTGAAGTGCCAGTATCCTTTGCTAAGGATTGATAACTTGTTTGATCAAATGAAGGAAGCACAAGTGTTCTCAAATATTGATCTTAAGTCAGGATACCATCAGCTTAGTAACTAGGAAGTTAACATTCATTAGATAGCTTTTCATAAATGGTACGAGCATTATGAGTTCACGGTTGTACCCTTTGGGTTAACCAATGCATCATCGATGTTTATGAGTTTGATGAATCAAGTATTTCACACGTACCTCAATTGGTGTGTCATTGTATTCTTGGATGACATATTGATCTATTTGAAGACTGTTGAGGAACATAAGATCCATTTACACCAAGTATTGCAATACTTGAGAGACCATCAATTACATGGTAACTTGGGGTAAGTGTGGATCCTTCCAGTCAGAGGTGAAGTATTTTGGCATCATCACTGGTGATGGTATTGCAGTAGATCTAGAGAAAATCAGAGCTATCATGGATTGGCCGGTACCCACTAATGTCTCAAAGGTTTGTAGTTTCATGGGATTAACAGGATATTACTATCGCTTTGTGAAGGATTTTTGACATGTAGCTCATCCCATCACTTATCTTGAGCTAAAAGGGAAGAATTATATTTGGTCAAATCAATGTGAGGCAACTTTTTTCACTCTTAAGGAGTGTTTGACCAGTGCACTAGTCCTTGCAGTGCCTAATTCTTTAGGTGATTCATGGTTTGCACAGATGCTTCACTGGAAGGTGTGGGTGCAATGTTGATGCAGGATGGTCAAGTGATTGTGTATGAGTCTAGAAATCTCAAGGACCATGAGCTTAGCTACCCCACTCATGATTTAGTACTTGTGGCCATAGTGCATGATCTTGTTCATTAGAGGCATTTCCTTTTGGGACACAGGTTTGAGTTGCATAGTGATAATAGGAGCTTGTAGTATATCTTTGCATAACCAAACTTGAATCCATGAAAACATTGTTGGATGGATTTCCTATGTGAATATGACATCGATGTTCACTACATTAAAGGGAAAGAAAATATCATCGTAGATGCCTTGAGTAGGAGGCGATAGGAGATATCAGTGTTGTCATTGGGAATGGATTTGCGAGGTTGTATCTTGGAGGCTTTTCCTAGTGACACTTGGTATCAAGAGGTGAGGGTGGAGATCAATTCTAGACATACCCTTGAGGAGAAGTTTTTAGGTTATTTGCTTGAGTCTGATGGACTATTGTGACACTTGGGGCATATCTATGTGCCAGTGTTTGGTGATCTCCCTACCTTGGTTTTGTCCAAAGCACATCATGCATCATATTTTGCACATCCCAGTGTCAAGAAGATGCATGCAGATCTTAAACAATTATACTTTTAGGCTAGGATAAGGCACGATGTTGTTGATTTTGTTGCTTGATGTCTCAAGTGCCATAGAGTGAAGGCAGAGGATCAACGTCCAGCGGCTCTTTTACATCCACATGCCATTCTAGAGTGGAAATGGGATACGATATCTATTGATTTTATCATAGGTTTACCTATGTCATCATGTCAACATGATTGTATTATGGTGACAGTGGACAAGTTGTCCAAGGTAGCACATTTTTCACCCATGAGGACATCCTACACAACTTCTTCTGTAGCGCATGTTTTCTTGGAGGATATTGTTCATTTGCATGGGATCCCTCTTCAAATTATTTTGGATAGAGATCTAGTGTTCACTTCAACACTATTGATGTCTCTCCAGCATGCTTTGGGCGTGCAGCTCAACTTTAGTTTGGCTTATCACCTAGAGACCAATGGTCAGATAGAGATAGTGAACTAGGTTCTGGAAGATATGTTTTGCATGTATGTGATGGACAAGCAGGTGAAGTGGGAGTATTATTTACACCTTGTTAAGTTTGCATACAACAATGGGTATCATAGTTCTCTTGGCATGTCACCTTTTCAGGTCTTGTATGGTAGATCGTGTCATACCATTTTCAGTTGGGATCATTTGGAGGATCAAGTAATTTAGGTCTAGAGATGCTTCAAGATATGGAGTAGCAGGTTGTTTGTATTAGAGAGCATGTGGTTACTACTCAAGACATGCATATGAAGTATGTAGATGCCCATAGGTTGGATCATCACTTTTTTATTGGTGAGAAGGTGTTTTTGAGAGTGCGGTCGAGGAAGAGCCCCATCCATTATGGGAAAGGATTTAAGTTGGCACCACATTTTGTCGGACTGATTGAGATCCTTGAGAGGATTGGTCCTATTGCTTATCAACTAGCATTACCACCTAGCCTATCGCGCATCGATGATGTTTTCCATGTTTCTATTTTGAGATAGTATATTCTTGATGTGACCCATGTTTTTGATTGGGATGCTTTGCAAGTGGAGGATGGACAACTTTCTTTGAATCTGATTCATATCCTTCAACATCATAGATTGATTTTGAGAGGTTGGTACATATAGCAGGAAAGGATCTAGTGGGACCCAAGTGAAGAGACCTCTGCTACTTGTGAAGATGCTACATGATTGAGAGGATTGTACCCTTATCTTTTTTTCGGCTTCTAGGAGTAAGACTATGCCTAATGGGGGAGGACGTAGTGTCTCTCGCATTTGCAGTCTATACCTTGATCATTTTGATTCGAGAGATACTTATTACTCATGATATTGTTTACATTTTGAGATGACCTAAGGGTCAGATGTTATACTTTGATTTCAGTATCATAGATGTTAGACTACTATGTTGTTCAGTTGATTATATATGCATGATGATATCATTTTGAGATGATAATATATTTTATGATGATATCTGATTATCCAATATTTGGACATATCTCTGATTATGTTATATGTTTTGGATTTAAGGCTTTGGTTATTTACTTCATTCTTGCTTTGATTTTGCTTTATGCGAACATGAGTGATCTAAATGGATTATTTTAGTATAATTGAATAAATGGTTAAATTAAGTATTTAATGCATTTATTGATTCAGCTATGTTATTATATGTAATTGCACTTGATCATGTGTTTTAGTGTGCAAGATTTATATCCCTGGAAGTGGCACATAGAGTTAGTGATGCAACTATTTATATTTTGCCAATGTTTTTCCTATATGGTCGATGTATCTTATTTAAGTGTTAAATTAAGCCTTTCAATGATTTGATAAATCCAGACTCATTTGCATTATGTGATTAGACTAGTGAACGTGTTTGTGCATTTAGAGTTTCACATTGTCGTGAAGTTGTTAAGGTTCTCTGTAATTTTGGTTTAATGACTTTCGGGCTTTATTTAATTGAACTTTAATTTCTAGCAGCTTTGTCATAGATGAATTCCAATTACTTGGAATAGCATATTTTTGTTTGGGTGGATTCAGGGTCTAACTAGTTTAACTGGTTATTTACCCTAATCAATTATTCACTCGAAAAGTGAATAAGTATTGAAAGAGGAAATCAATTCCTCACTTCTCACTTTTGGAGATTGAGAATTTGAGAGCTTTTTCCAAAATCCTCTTTTGGAGGATTGTGTTTCTGTTTGTTGTGAGAGCCATGGGAGTGGGATCTTTGTGAGATGGGTCTCATTGGATCTAGCTCAAGAAGACCTTGTTTTGTTGTAATTTCCTACAGCTTTTGTGGGTTATTTATTCTATTGTGTTGATTCCTATTTCCGCCCTTCTGGTTGTCAGGTAGGGCTCTCTTGTTTTTGTATTTCAGCTTTATTTTTACTTTTGTTTCTAGTAACTATTTGTTAGGAGGCTGAGAACTAGTGTTCCCCTCTATTTTTGTTTGCTAGTTTTGCCTGGTTGGTTAGGTATGAATGTTTTCCTAATTTTTGGGATGAGGGTTTGGGGTTTCACACCATTATGCTGGCCATTTTTGCATACTGTGTCCAAACCCAAATTTTATTAGATTTTTGTGGTTTTTATTCCCTAAGACCAAATGGGTTTTATTTTTGAAGTTTTCCAATTTTGGGGTTTTTACCTCGATTTGTGTGTCACCCTATTTTCTTGGGTTTTCTTGGCATTATATTGATCATGGACCTAGATCATCCGTTGGGATGCTAGTTAGATCATTGTTGTACTTTTATGTTGCATTGGGATGCCTAACACATCTCTCCTCCTAAGCTTGGTTTTGGTTGAGTGTTATTTTGTTTGTGTTCTCATCCAATCCTTGTGTCATGATCATTATGATGGTTGTGCACCACACACGAGCATGTGCATGTGGATCTACCAGGTGACTTGCGAGGCCCAATCTCCTGTTGGTAATGTGATTGAGTTATGATCATTTGGGGTTGGGTCAGGAATGTGCATGCCTACAAGCACTTGTTGTTTGATGAGCATGGGTAGGGTAGTGTAGCATCCATGAAGGGGGATTCTATCTCCGCAACTTGGTGTCCATGCCCAGTGTGTTTGCATGTAGAAGTTCTAATCAAGTGATAACTAAATAAAACACTAGGTGGTAATAAAACTTAAGATAATAAAATGTGTGAGCACTCAATTAAGTTTGAGGACACAATGTGTGAGCCTTCTATTGGGAAGTTGAGTCAACATGATTTGAACTTGGGCTATTTTATGCCAAGCGACTCTCCATGTTGTCAGTCTCGGTTACCCATTGAGTGTCTGACCAAGACCTGTAGTACTTGCATTGTCTCATGATCTTGGTTTCAGTCATTACTGTCTGCGCGTGAGTGTTAGCCATGGATGTTTTCTTTATGTGTGTTTGTGGTTGGATCATTATCTCCATCAGCATGGCAAGAGTGGACCTATGAGTTTCACATGGATGGGAGGCATAGCTACCTATACCATTGTTGGGGACTATTGTACAAAGATGGTCTATTGTCCTAGTGCGATCATTGTTGGATGTTTTCACTTGGTACTTCAAGTACTAGAGTATGCTTTCTTGTGATTTATGCTTTCATTGGAATGCTTGAATATCATGTTTAGATGATGTTAGTTTATTTGACGCATTCCTATATTATGATCTTTAGCATATGATTAGATGATGTGATTTTCTTAGTTGGATTATCTTGGATTAGCATGTTAGATTTCCTATTCTTATGATGTTATTATGCTTTAGTAGTGACGTCCTCATAAAACAACTCTAACTATCTAGTTGGGAGTTTGGGATGTTACGCGAGGGGGTGGCTAGGACCTTTGAGGTCTCATGATGCTATTATGGTTAAGAGGAATCATGCAAGAGTTTTGTTATGTTTGTTCATTGCGATGTTGCTTTCAATACTTTCCTTCACTACCATGTTTAGATGGTTAGATACAATTTCCATCTTTCATATATTATGTTCGAGTGTTTATGCCTCAATTTGTGGATCTGGTATTCCCCAGTGTGGAGGAAATATCTTTTCTAGCTTTTTATTCCTTGTTTTCTAGATATGTCATTATGGTTCCTTGCATGAGATTTTATTTCCTCGAATGAGAGTGTGGAAGTTTCGTGTGGTTCTTTGCACTTCCTTACATGACTTATTGTACTTTCTCTTGTGAATCTCAACACCAGTGTAGTGCATTTTGGTTGTTGGACCTAGTACTTCCTTGTGTGAAATGGTGTTTCCTCGCATGGCTTGGTGTACTTTCTCATGTGAGGAGGTACTTCCTTGCACAAGACTTTCTGTTGTAATTTCTCTCATGTGAAAAGAAGTGGGCATCTCTGCTATTTTTTTAGAGAATTCAAATTGGACTTTTGAGTATCCTTTAGGAATTCTAGTGTTTCCATGCTTTCACAGATTGAAGATTTTAGGTTCTGTTGTCATCTTGGGTTTTCGTCCTTCTGTTTGGTCATGCCAATTCAGTAGTGGCATTTGGAGATCCGTTGGTGTTTGGATGTTTGGTTAGTCTTTCGTTCTGATCTTTGTGATCCTCGTATGTTGATTGTCATGTTCATCCATATCTGTTTAATTTTTTTTTTTTCTTGGCTTATATTTATCCTTGTTCCAAGGTTCTCTAATAGGGCATTACAATACTTCTACACAATTACATAGACCAATATTTTAGACGTAATCAAAGGATGCAAGATGTAATTAAGCTATTAGTCATTGTCCTTATCACTTAGATTTGAAGAAGGGTTATTATAGAAGAAAGGATTTACTTAAATATTATACAACCCAAACCCATATTTGGAATCTTAGTGAGAATCAAAATGGACCCTACATGGGGACATTACAATTGATAATTAGGAGACATTTTCTATAGCAAGTCAAATTGTAATATTGCTATCAAGATTCAATTGTTTAGTTTTGAAGAAAACTCATTGACTCATGTTTAAGGAGTAGTTGTTCACATGAACCCATCTCTCAAGATAATGAATGGAAAACTTAACACTTGTTACATCTAGGTGATACTCATAGAGTTGAAGCAATTAGACTTCCCAAGAGGTCACCCATCCCATTACTACTCTATCTTGTGTACCCTCAACTACAAAGTTTCCTCCTTTATTAAACCCAATCCACATGCAACCCCATGTAAAAAACCTTCAACAAGTGTTGCACCTTATGAACCATTTATTAGAAAGAGCCTTAAGCTCATCAATTGATAAGTAGAAGATATTTTAATCCATAATAAGTCAAATTGTGATATTGCTATTAGGATTCAACTATGTAGTTTTTTTAGTCTAATTCATTAACCATGTGTTCATGAGTAGTGGTTCACATGAACCAATCTGTCATGTGAATGAATGAAAAACTTAGCACTCATTCATCTAGGTGGTGCTCACACAAGTGAGGCACCAAGACTTCCTAAGAGGTCACCCATCATACTACTCGTCCAACTTGAGCACATTTAACTACAAAGTTTCCTCCATGGTTAAACACACTCTACTTGCAACCCTATTTGCAAAACTGTCAACAAGTATTGTGCCTTATGAACTATTCATTAGAGAGCCCCTCAAGCTCATCAATTGATAAGTAGGAGATATCTTCCACAACAAATCAAACTATGATATTGTTATCAAGATTTAACTATTTAGTTTTTTGGGTCAAGCTCATTGATCCATGTTTCATGAGTAGTGGCTTACATGAACCTATCTCTCATAAGAATGAATGGAACACTTCCTAGCATCTCAAATACATTTTTTTTTATTAGGGGGTTCTCCATGGTACTCCTAACATTTACTAAAGACTTGAAATCTATTTCTTCACAAGCACCCACATTCATATCAACCAACCTCTATTTTAGGGTTTGTAATATTCATGATATATATTCAATTAAGTTCCTTGAAATTGTAGTTGCACTCACCACCATAGCGTTATATTTGACACATTAAATGTCATGTGCAATAATCATGTCATTCATTTTCCTTGATCTCTCATAGCCTTATTGCCATTCCTCCACTAGTCACCCCAATGGTTTAGAGGAGACAAACCAACAAATGACACTTTCCAAATGTTATCATAATAAAATCTCAACATAACACCTCATTACTAAATTGTAAATTCTTGTTGATTTGACTATTTACAAGTGATGTTCTCATATGCTCAATTAATATCATGCATATTGAGTATTTAAGTAAATAAAACATTCTTTAATTAATAAATAAATACCATTGAAATTGAGAGTATCAAGGATGACTCCTCTACTTATGTTTTAGGGGAGTGATTATTTGGGGTCGATAGATATAATTAAAGATACAAAGCTAAAGGAAATCACTTGTGGCATTGAAACTTGCAATTTGAATATCACTGGGACCTGCAAGGATCGTGTTTCCTTGAATGAGGGCTTTGAAAAGTTGAGGACTAGGATGACACCTCCAGTTAGGAAGGTTACTAACATATTTGGCTTCAATTTGAGGGTTATGCATTGCTCAACTATGTCTATATGCTTGCTCTAGAAGAAGATGCTTGGACCTGATGCTAAAAAGGAAGGGAACTATAAGGACCTCTTCAAGTTCCTTATGGATGAACTAGCAAGGGTCATTACTCAGTCTGGTGAAAAAATCAACTAGTTTTTATGCTTTCCTTCCTAATTTTACTGAAACTTTTGAAGAACGCCTTCTAACCTTATACTTTTATATGTTGTTAAAGACTGCACGACTACTATTGTTTTGTGTTAGAACTTTATTGTCTAATATGTTAGTTGTCTCTTATAGTTATTGTATGACTAATTATATGGTTACTATGGTTAAATTACTTTGAACTATCAATATTTTGAAACTTAAGGTGCGTTCTTGATGTGTTCTTATGTGCTCCTCATTGGTACCAAGCCTTCTTGGCTTGTTTGCATTGGCCACTATTACTTATTGAATATGATTTTTGGGAAAGATTGTGTAAGTTTTTTTCATTAACGTTTCACATCATACTACATGATCCATCATCAGGATGCAGGAGAGTTAAGGAAAACAAAAATTACTATTACTTATATTTATCTAAATAAAAACAATTTTTTTTAAATATAGAAAAAAGATTATAAATAAAATCTAAAATTATTTTTTATTTATTTATCAAAAGAAAATTGATTAATTCATGAAAATAATAGTGTACACACAATTAATAATTTGCTTGCTATATATTCTACTACCATAAGCACAAATCTTTTATACACATCCATTTAGAAGATGTTATATATGAAACCCCAAATTATTTATCTAATTTAAATATTAAATTTCAATGTAAACTTTAAAGATGACAAAGAATGAGACTTGAACAAATATGATCAAATAGACAACATTTGTCTACACACTAATTTACACCTTGGTTAAAAAAATATTGCTAACAAACAATAGTATGTTAGCAATTATGTTAGTTAATTGTATTAATATGTGTTAGTAATTTGCAAACACTTATGTAATTAGCTAACATACTAATGTTTGTTAGCAATATGTTTTTTTACCATGGTGCAAATAAATTACTCCATAGACACAACTATATTTGATAACGATTTAAATTAAATAAAAAATAAATAAACAAAAGAGAAGACTATAGTTAACATTTGACGTGATAGAATAGAGTAATGGACAACCTCGGAGTTAAATCACTTATCTACACGTTTGGATAATGGCCATGAAATCAACGAGATAACTATCCCAGGTGGTAAATACCAGGCGCCGCATACAGCTGGAGCCTGGAAAGCCTGGAACATAGTTTTGTGCGGAATGACACAAAGATCAAAGATATCTAAAAAGCAATCACAACAATCACAACAAGTTCATTTGAGGAAACCCAATTATATTCAATCCTCTTGATGTGACGCTAAAGGAAACTCGCGGTAATGATTTTTTGAACGCAAGAAATAGGGCCCTAGTTAGCAAATTTCCAATATTGAAAAATTTCCACATGGGAAGTCTACTGGATTTCTCATTGTATCTGAAGACTGGGTGGTAATCAGAATCGGAGAAAATGGCTGCAAAGCTTTATATTGTGTAAGTATATCGAACTATTTGTTTTCTTTTGGGCCGTTGGGTTCTGGTTTGTTTGCTCTGTTATGAGAATTGGGTTTCCTTTGCAAGCAGGTACTATTCCTTGTATGGACATGTAGAAACAATGGCAGAAGAGATTTACCGAGGTGCCAGTTCATTGGAAGGTGTGGAGGCTACCCTATGGCAGGTCGGTTGTAAGAAAATTGTGTATATTTGTTGTCTGAAAATGAATTGTCATTTGTTATAATTTATCTCCTCTGGGCAACTCAGAATTTTAAGATTTTTTTAGCATTAGTGATTGCTTGAGGCCTTTGGTTTGTATTGAAATGGGCTGCATCGGTTTTTACGATTTACTTTTAGTTTCTAAAGATTCGTTAGATCCAATCCTGGCTGAATATGGTCTGCATTACTGCTGCCATTTTAACAAGCAAAGCGTGCCAATCAGTGCAATTTCTCCGCCCTTTCATGTGCTCTTCCTTTAATTTTTTAATGTGGAGAAGACATTTATTGGCTTTTAGAGATCGAGGTCTAGTTGGAGATAGTATTTATCGATATGGTAAAAGTTCATTTATGTGATTGCCCTTTTCAAAGAAATGAGACATTGAAGTTGACTGGTGTACTAGATTTAGCACACTAGGCTGTGCAAGATTCCTTGTCAAGGCCAATTCAATCGGAAAAAATATGTGAAAATTGGGAATTAGCTTCTGATCTGGGTTGTGGTCTCTGATTCTTATTCCAACCGCAAACATAAGGTTAACCACTGGTGATTGCTTAGTTATAGTTCATTAGGATTCCACTGTATAGAATATCTGCTATTTGCATGCTTAACTTTCCCATTTATTAAGTTTTTTATGGTAGCAGTTGTTTATTTTCTCACGAAATTTACTTTGGTGTATTGATAAATTTTCATGGCCCGGTGCTTAGAAGGTTCATACATAGCCTGTATAGTTATGTGCTGTTCTCCTATAGAAAAAACATAAGGTGGGGTGTGCCGTCATCAAGGCAAACATACTGTTAGCAAGTTTTGTTTGGTTAGAGGTAGCTGAGGAGATGTGGGTCGCCCTCAGCTTTTTGGTGGTTTCTAGGTAATCAATGTGGTTGTACCATTTGGTAACCCTATTTTATTCATGTGGGTGTCCAATAGATTAGATAAACTTTCTTGCCTGGTAGGTGGAGACAAGGATATTGGACTTTTGGATTTTTGCAGTGATCAGTCATCCATGGGTCACTGTAATAATTGTTGGTCCTTCACAATTGCTGTGTATCCTCTGTTAGAGAGTTTTTGTCAGATCAGCTAAAACTTGGTCTTCTAAATAAGCATGGTTTTGAGCCACGAGCTACACCAGTTTAAAAAAAAAAAATGTTCTACGTTACCTGTAGACCATGTAGTGTTGGCCTCTAATGGCACCTTCAAATAAATGTATCTGTTATTTTATAGTTTGGAGTATATGTTGTTGTGGCCAGTGCATCTTGGGAGGTAAGTTCTTTTCATCTTTGATCCGATTTCTGTTTTATCAAATATTGTTGTATAGTCAGTTTTTGATAGGATGTTTGGGACTTTGGAGTATAGATAATAGGATTTGATTCAAAGAGTAGGAGGCAAAAGCCTTTGTACACAGAAAAATTATTATGCTTAAGTATAGGAGTTGTACTTATTGGGAGGCCTACATTCTGACCAATATGAACATCAAGTGAATGGATTACATTGAAATCCATTTTATTTCAGGGATACTTTTTACCATTTTTTTATTGCACACATAAAATAGTGATAATTTGGACTTTTCTGATTGGAACAGAAAGTAGAAGGGGTCATAATCATGTATGTTGGAGTAGGTTAGCCCAATAAGGATTGTTTTTGTAATGTAATGTCTCAGGATTGCAGGTTCCAGAAACCCTTCCGAGCAGGGTGCTTGACAAGATGAAAGCCCCTTTAAAAAATGAAGTTCCCATTATTACTCCTGAACAGTTGGCAGAAGCAGATGGCTTCATTTTTGGATTTCCTTCACGCTTTGGAATGATGGCAGCACAGTTTAAAGCATTCTTGGATTCTACAGATGAGCTATGGAAGTCTCAGAAATTGGCTGGTAAACCTGCTGGCCTTTTTTGGAGTACAGGATTTCATGGCGGTGGCCAGGAAAATACTGCGTGAGTTGAATATCTTGCATTTTTGAAATCTTCTGTGGTTATTAGAATCAATATTTAACTTTTTGTTGCTTACAAGCATTAATCCATGTTTTGGGATAATCATATTATATTATCATCTTCAAAGCAATGAGAAACATGATGGATTGCATTTCACGGTTGCTTAGAATTCAGCTCCCAACAGATTTTTTTGGTCTGAGAAGGTAGATGTAGAATTTACATTGTGTATTTTTTCAAAGAGTGTGCAGAAGTACAAAGCATTACATCTGATTTTAGTTTTCTTTTGAAGCATGTTTTCTGTGCATGCAATCTCCTGAAATATCCCAGAATTTTCTTTAGATTTTGTGTTTAAAATTACTTTTTAAATGAGGGGAATGCAAACCACAGTTAATATGAAATATGGATCAAATCTTGAAAACATGGTCTTTTTTCATTATTTATTTTCTCTTCTGTGTGTGTGTGTTGGAAGAATTTTATTTCCTATTAAGATAGTATAGAAAACTACATGCATCAAGTTACTGGTCTGACTCAGAATTTAAACATTAAAAAGATATACCCAGAGATTGGAGTAGTTTTAAAGATTCCCACCTAAGTCATTCCCCTTTGACTTAGCATACCAGTTACCTTACACGTATAATTACAAAACAGATAACAAGTTTATAGACCACTATGCACAATATAAAATACAGACTCGATTAAAGACCATTATTAATCCCAAGGACCAATAATGTTGTTACTACAGCCTGTCTAGTCATTGTCAAAAGCACCAATGGGCGGGTCTACTGCACTAGAGAAGTCAGCTGCATCCTCCCAGCTTGGTCCACCTTTCTCCTCTTGTTCTGTGACCTTTGCATTTTCATCATGGATATTAATGTCCTTCTCTTTGGTAAACTTCTTCAAATTATCTAGCTCCTCCTTGTTCAGCATGTCAGAATAGGTGTCAAAAATTATGCAGGCTGGATGTCTTCTTTATAAATTATGATGGCACCTTGATGAACCAGAATCAAGTACCTGCCCTTCTGTATCTCCAGGGCTTCAGAGACCTGAGACATTATGTAAAAGTGCGTGAGATCAAAATAAAACTCAGTAGGATCCCTCTTCATGTTTTGAAAGACCTCATCATTCCTTCTTGTCCAAAGATACCACAAGACCTCAGCAGATAAAACCAACCAAAATTTATTTACCTTAGAATTAAACTCATAAGAAAAAAACCAATAAGCATCTGATGCCTTTAAGGACCCAGATAGATATTCCATGTAACAGGCCGACCAAGGCCGACCAAGGAAAAGGGACCAAACTTTACAAGAAAAATTTTAATCAAAGAAAAGATGTTCAAATGCTTGTTTACATCCACAAACATCACACGTCAAATCTTCAATACCAACAGATGAAAGGACAGAGCCTGCAACAAGCTTTTTTAACAACAAGAGCCAGCAAAAACATGACTTCTTAGGTTCAAGGTGAGACTGACACATCCAATTAAAGATAAAGTGCCATCTAGAGTTTGGCCAGCTAAGGCCCCAGTGTTGATTAATCCAATTGAAACTAGCATAGTCCTCCTTTAACATATTAATGTATTGTATATTTGCTTTGTAGAAACATCCAACAAGAAAGGACCATCAAACCATATAACAAACAAGGCTGGTGCAATGGGGCAGCCTTGTCTGATAGACCTCTCGAGAGAGACGGACATAGATAATTCTTCATTCACATCTATTACTAAGAAGGAACCTTTAAATAGGAGACAAATTCATTTGCAGAAGTAGGGAGGGAAACCAATGCTTCTAGCATACCAACAACAAATGGTCATTCTACTCTGTCATAGGCCTTTTCAAAATCAAGGATGATCATGGCAACATTTTCTCTGTCTTCTTTAGCCCAATTCATAGCCTCCCAACTAGTAATCAGATTCCCCAGAAAATACATCCCCTTAATAAAACCAGTTTGTGTAACAAAGGTAATCTTATTTAGAATGTTGGTTATCCTTCTGGCAAGGAGCTTGTAGCCTCCAATTTTTAACCTGTTTTCTATTACCACTTTTTGGAAGTAACTTGATTACCCTTCTATTAATGTTTTCCCCAAGGAATCCTTTTTCAAAGGCTTCCTCACAGAGTATCAATAATTTCAAACTGATCCCTTCACAGTTTCTTTGTAGAATTCTATCAGGGGAGACCATCAATTCCTGTGGTCTTCCCATTGGCCATTGACCTAATAGTATCTTCATTTTCTTTTAGCTTGTGTTTTGTTCCAACACTTTAGCATATTTTCTTCAGATTCTCTTTGGAATCAGTTTCGGACACTTATCTAAGGCTGCTTGATTCTTAGCACCATGTTCAGATGATAACAGGTCTTTATAGAAACTATAGAATGCTTCCCTATTATCATTATCATCCTTAGTAACATTGTTATTGACTTGAATTTCATCTATCAGTTGTCTTTTTTGCTTAGCTCTTATAAGGCTGGAAAGGTATTTGGTTCCTCTATCTCCCTCCTGGAGCCAGTTCATCCTTGCTCTTACCCTCTGCCCCTGAGTTTAATAATTCTGAGTTCTTAACTCCACCTTGGTTTGGACCAACTCTTCCTCTAGCTGTTTATCATTTCCTAGATTTTGAATTTGTCTCTCATGTACAGCAAGCAATTAATCCTTTGTAACTGAGCTTCCTCATTGTGTCAATCCTTCGCCTTCTTCCTGCCAATAATCTGAAATATGTTTTTCAAAACCTTTACAAGATTGTCCCACTGCTCTCTTGGGGAACTATCAGCATTACAAAACGAGGGACAAGTGGCCATCCTAATGGCATCCAGGGTATCTTGACTATGAATCAAGGACACATTGAGTTTGAGCAAATTTTGTTTACTATGCCTGGTATTGGGAGTACATTGATCCTTAGAGCAAATACAACAATTAATAGGAGAACGATCAGAGATATTAGCTGGATGAACTCTCACAGGGGAGTGCCTAGAAGCCTGTTCAAAGGAAAAACATGAAGCATCAGCATACACTTTGTCTGTTCTGCAATATACTCGATTGGTTTTTACACCACATATACCAGATATCTTTAAAACCTTTCTTGTTTCTTGCAATAGGATCAACCACCTTGAATTTCCTCTTAAGCTTGGACCAAAAATACTGCCCATTTCTTTTCCATGTATGTTTTGCTCCTCCACATTTGTCATTATTATGCCCAATCATGTTAAAATCACCTACAGACACCTAATGAGCAATTGGAAGGTTATTGGTTAACCAGTCCCACAAGACAACTGTCTCCATAATCATTCACACCATAAACATTACACGTTCCTATCAGTTTGTCTTTTACTTTAAAAAGCACCCATTGAGCTCTTTGGCATGGTGAGGAACCTTCAGCTTCAATTAGCTCAGCCCATTGGGGACCAATCACGATGGCAACTCCACCTTTACCTCTCTCATGATTGGTAAATAAACATTTTGCTTTACCCAATAAAAACTTCAGCATATTAAGAGCATGGTATCGCACCACTTAATTTCTTGTTGACATATGATATCATTAGCAGATAGATTGTTGCTCCATTTTCTAACAACATATTATCTATCTGACATCTCCAGCCCTTGTACCTTCCAACTATGAATATTCATCATCATCATTTAATTTTTTGTGGGTTCTTGATTCTTGTAAAGCTTTTTGAAACACTCAGGCATATCTAGGGTTTTCTGTTTATATCTATCTCCCATAGAATTAGAACTGTTTTATCTTTCAACGAATCTTCTTTTTCTCTTGGCATTTCTACTAAGCACTTCAGTAAACTGGTCATTTTTCTTTAGGCACTAACTCCCCAAATGTCTTGGAAGGAATATATTTATTCTTGTTACCCATCTCCAAAAAGGGATTCGTTGTCTCATCTGACGGGGCAATCTGTTCCACAGATGATTGTTTGAGCCTCCTAATCCTTTCTGCCCTATCATTAATGGTTTCAAATGCAATCTGTTGTGCATTCTTTCTAGTAGGAATATCTTTGTTCAAATGTTTACTAGATCCGGGGGGGGGGGGGGACAGTTGGGTTGGCAATCGTTTGAAGATAACGGATTGGAATTAGTATTACCATTAGCCAAAACAACTTCAAAATCTTCTTCAAAAAGAGGATAAGCCAGAATAACAAATTTTCCATCAATTTTATCATGTTCACCATTAACATTAGGATCTTTATCGTTAACTTTAGAGCAATCATTTGAGTTATCTTTATTGCTACGGTTTTCTTTATTCTCATGACCATTAAAATAAGGTAGCAATATTTTTCAAATGAGATTGTTCAGATTTGATAGCTCTCACCATATTTTTCGTTAGGAGAAAGGGATAGGGTTTTCAAACCATTCGGAGGAGTCCTACCCTTTTCTCCCCCTCTGTGGTATGCAGCTTTGAAGACGCCTCCGTTTCGCACTCCACTTCCATTGGCTTTGGTACCCATACCTCCATCTTACCCCAAATTTGGTCCTATGCAGAATTTTCCATCAAAGCTAGCAGTTGCAGGACACTCTGATCAAGATTTTTCTGCCACAGTAGACTTACACGATGGTTTAAATGCCTTGGCTCTTGTTTGAGTTTCACCATCCATGACATTCTCTTCTGTATTAATAACTTTATTATCATTCCCATTGTCTTGCACTTAATTAATTGCTCCCATGCAATGAGAGAAATCTCCCAGATCCCTAGGCAAGTGAAACCCTAAATTGCACAATAAATTCAACAAACAGGCCACACGTATGAAGTACAAAGGAAAGAAAGTTTACAAAGAACAAAAAAAGAAAATTGCAAACACACTAAGGCAACACAAAAGGAAAACAAGGGGAAGGACACCATGTACCCCTGCAAGTACAGGGGCACACTCCATGGAGATCGCAGGGTTCTGTGCCAGAGTGCTTCACTTGCAGAGCGAATTTTCAAAGACCTAAGTCCTGTGTGTTGGAAGATTTGGCATCAAAGGAATGAAAATATGTATTTCAAAATCAATTCAAGATCATACATACATTTTAATTTTACCTCCTAGGGATATCTTGTTTGTATGGTGACTTGGAGACCTGTCTCACACCCCCTGAGAAACGCCTTAAGTACCCAAGATGTCTCTAGATTTCCTGACACACAGGGTTCTTTTGGCTGCCACCACCTATAATCTCTGAAATCTCCCGACCAAAAATTGGTGTCTCTTCCGCAAAACTTAGGTCAAAACATGTTAAAATAGAAAAATGGAAAGCAAATAAATAAAACGGGCCTGCATAATGTTCAATGTTGATATTTTTGATGATACAAAAATCTATCAAAGTTATAGTGATCAGATCTGCTAACAGTATAGATTTTTGAGAGGGACATAAATAGTCATGTGACTGATTTCCTGTCATTGTAATGGTCTAAAGAGAAATCGCCTTTGCGATTTACTGTTTTTGAAGAACTGATTTACTGTTCTTGTTTTCAAAGTTAAATGCCATGACATTTTCTGAAAATTATCAAACTATATTTAAAAAATGGTGTCTCCGAAAACCTATCTATCCTATTTTTGAAAATTAGCCCTACAAGTACTGGTCCTAGTCTCCGACATCTGAAGTAGCCCTGTCCCCTGGTGACTATGCTTGATAGCCTCTTTCTTCTAGTCTTTTATGTTGTACTTTTCAAAGGGAACATCTCAGGATCAGTGTTTTATTACCATAATAGGTCATTTTTAGTTACAATTTCGAGGTAATGGTTTTTAAGGATGTCTTGAGAAGGAAAGATTAATAGACACAACTTTTGATATTATTATCCTAAACCAAGTTCATAATTGGTGCTACAAAAGACAAAATGTCAACTAAAATAAGTTAAAACATGAGGTGATGATTTAATTGCACATGTTCGGAATCCAATAGAAAACAAATTCCATTTGAAGGCATATTGGGGTTTATATCTTCATGTCTCTGATTTATATTTATTTGCCCATCAGTCTTCTCTGTCTTTGCAGAAAATTGGTTGATACTCCACATCCTTGCATTGTATTTGACAACAATTCCATGATTATTTTTGACAAAACTGCACAAAGAATGCTTTTTGAAACCTAGTAAGCAACACCATAAGGAAATCAAGATCAGCTGGAAAATTTAGGGCAAAAATGGAATTCAAGACGGGATAATGAATATTGGAAGTCGGAACAGAGAAAATTGAAAATTTGTGATTCTTTTACACAGTATACATTGCCTGATGCTTTACTTAAGTGGTTCCAAAACTAAACAAGCACTTAGTTCCTTCGCGGATTAAACTGTGTTCACTTCTACCACATAAAAATTATAGAGACAAAGATCTCGTCAAATCAAAAGTATCTAGCTGAGATGATCACAAGAAATTTTTTAATGCAATTTTATTGAGAACATTCTTCAGGAATGGTCTACCTGGGGCTAGACTGTCATATATCAAACTGGTGGTAGTGAAATCAACGTGATAAATATGGTAGCTACTTAGGATACGTTGCTTCAGAAGTTAATCATTTTCATTTTCTGCTCTTTTTTGAAAGGGATGCAAGTAATGACAATAATCGAGATTCAAAATAACAGAGGACCTTTTCCGAAGGTCTGATAATAACTCAACTGAAATTTTAGCTGTTTCCTATTAAAAAATGACAGTCCAAACCCATCAACGTATAGAATTTCTTTTATATCTTGATCTATATGAAATATATTAATGCTGTATAAATGTCTCTTCTTTTATTTTAATGGTGACAGGTTGACAGCCATTACACAGTTGGCTCATCATGGGATCATTTTTGTCCCTCTGGGGTACACTCATGGAGCTGACATGTTTGAAATAAATGAAGTGAAAGGTGGTTCTACCTATGGTGCTGGAACTTATGCAGGAGATGGTTCACGTCAACCAACTAAACTGGAGCTAGATCAAGCATTCTACCAAGGGAAATATGTTGCCAGCATTACTAAGAAGCTAAAATTGGCTACATAGTTTTACTTATTTTATTGTATCAATCCCTAAATTACCTATAATCTTTTCTCATGTTATGCACAGGTCCACAGATGGATAACTTAGTGATCCATAAATAAATTTTATCTGATTTGGCTAGAAATTGTTGAGCCAAATTAGAAATTAAGAAGTCACTATGATGAAATTGTGAAGGGGTAAAAATAACAAAAAATTGGAACTAATTTTTGCTTTGAAATTTCTTTACTGTTTTACCACTATTGTAAATGAATAAATGTTTAAGCTTTAAAAAATCTGCATTTATATACTTTACATGTTAAGTACCATAAGATTATTTGTGATTGGTACTTTGGAGTATCCTATTAACCTGAAGGGTAGGACACATGAAATCAATTCATCTGAATAGATTATCTTTCTTATATGTTAGTATTCTCAATCAATGCCTAGAGAAGAAATAATAGTAGTAGCCATCTGTTGGTTGCCTCTAGGGTCTGAATAATTGTGGCTACTTAGTGAGGTCCATAATGACCTGCAGTTATCAGGGCTAGGGAAGGCCTTAACAATAAAAAATGCCGAGCCTTCCATAGGAGTCAACTCATTTAAGACTGCCCTCATAAGTACTCCTAATTATAGGTTTCCATGAATCTAAACCCTTGACCACCTTGAAACTAATTTTGGTAGATGAGAAATACAATGGTTGTAGACTTGTTCTTCCATCCTGAATCTGATGGAGTGACATAGGACTAGGTCTCTAGTATTAGCCATTCCACATCAATGGAATATGGGATCCTTCAATCTGTAGCATTGAACGAGTGATTTGGCAGCACAGGCGTAGCAAATAGACAGGATTGTAGTTCTTTTCAGTTAGTGTAAGTTAACTAATCGACTACAATGGATGAGTTGATCTCGTGCCCATCAACTAATTGTCTGGGACTACCATCGACTTAGGATTATAGTAGTTTGAATTCTAGAATGTCATTAGTATTAGAAGAGGTGGTGTGCCCGATAAGTTGTATTAGATTGGTAAGTTTCAATTTGTAGGTGTATTACTGAATGAACTGTAAAATAGAATATGTTAATTACTGAAGTATTCTGGGTATGGTTGTTATGCTTGTATTTCTTTGAAGTTTTTACAGTGGTATGATAGCTGAAACATGGCCAGCCTAATGGAGGTATATGAAAAAGGCTGATGTATGCTAGTGAGAGAAGTGAAATATCAATTAAGTGAACAAAGGCAATTGAAAATGTCACACAAAATCATGAGATCCGTGAAAGAATGACAAACAATATCTCCTCAATCTCATTACGTAAGGTGTTCAAATTTAATTTAAGTACTTCCCCTTAATGTGTTGAATTTAACTAATACATATTCTTCATGGTCCCCATTTAAATCTATTGTACTCCACACCACAATTCTATGTTCTTACATAGTAAGCCTTGGCTATATGGAGGAACTAAAAAAGTAAACACATAGTTTCCAAGTACCAAATCTACCCCAAGCCTAAATTCTCCATATTTCTTCGGTCTCAATCCTTGTTCATTTCTTGAATGTGTGAATTGATCCTTCCTAACTTTGTAAGACTTTGTATCATATTCTTCCATGCCTTTGACCCTTGACCATAATTTTTACCTTTGGTCACATGAATTTGTCAATCAATTTATTGACTCTCATTTCCATTTGTCCTCCCACTCCTATTTAGTGGCTCACTTCATCCTCAGTGTAGTTCAATTGTTCCTTCCACTTGAACTCCAACTAAGCACCAAATAGATCCATTTCTTTTCACCAAAGTGTTTCGTCAAAATAGAAACCCTAGGGAAATATTCTTATTGAATTCAACCATTTTTAAAATTCACCATTAACTTGATTGAACCCTACAAGAACCATTACACTTTTTTCACTTCGAAAACACTTTAGTTTGACATGTAGGATTGGTTTCATTTGTAGGCTTGATAAGCTAGTGCTTTGTCACCCGTTTTGGTTTTATAAAGGTTGCTATGTTTTTGAGCTCTAAATTCTCTTATAGCTATTTCCATAATATATGGTTCTAAATTTACCTACTACAAAAGCTATAAAAGAATTTAGGGCTGAAAAACATAGCAACCTTAACAAAACCAATAAGGGTGGCCAAACTTTAGCTCTTCATGTCTACAAATGAAACCAATCCTAGATGTCAAAAACTAATTTGCTTTAGGAGTAAAAAGTTTATAATATTTATAATTGATTTGTCCCCACAATCTTCGAATGACTTGTAAATTGAAATTTATTGTCTGGCCACTTACAATTGATAAATTTCAAGGATGGTAAGGAAATCTATATTGAATATGTGAAAATAATGCCCATAGGCACAATTCAAGCTAGAGCTTACATGGAAATTTTTTTATCAAAATAGAATGACTTGATTTTATAAATTTTAGAGAGGTCCCTATAAATTCTCTATAGCAATTGAACATGATTGAACCTATAACTTTATATAGGTGTCTTTTGAATTCTTATCTCATATAATGCAAATTTACTCTTGATTGGTTGCCCCAAAATATTTTCTTTACCATGACCAATAATTGATAGTGGTACAAAACACCTTTCATATTGTGCACTAATCATCTTTATTTAACAAAGAAACGAAAAGTAAAAAGAATGTACTTTTTCCTAGTGACATCAATTAGGATTAACGTTTTCCCTATATTGCACCAATCATATTTATTTAAGAAAAGAAATGGGAAAAGTAACCTAGTGATATCAATTAGGATTAACTTTTTCCCTACATTGCACCAATCATATTTATTTAAGAAAAGAAATGGGAAAAGTAACCTAGTGACATCAATTAGGATTAACATTAATGCAAAATAGTCAAATCAAATGATAAGATGCAAAAGTTTACCCCTTTATAATTATATTAATGTAACAAAGACTTAAGTGTTCTAAAATTAAATTCAACATCAAAATTTAATTGCTTTAAAATAAAAGTATAAATTATTTAAAAAAAATTATAATTAAATTAATATATAAATTATTTTTTAATGAAACTTTTTCTTGTAAAAATTTTGAATCATGAATATTTCATTTTTTAAAAATTATATTTATATATAATTGTGATAACTAGGGAAATACTATTCAATTTGGTATAATCTAATCATTTAAAATATTACCCTCCAATGAGTTTTTAAAAACAAAATGTGTCACATGAAATAGCTTAAATTATATTCTAATAATTATATTTAAATAGTATAATTTTCTTTTGTAGGAATGTAGAAGCTTATATGTCCTAAAGGACCTAGCACAAACACAACATCATAGAAATACTCAGTATACAAAACAATCCAATAAAGTCATTTTATTATTTCATTATTTACATTAAATTGGTCCTTTACAATCATGTTTTTATATCATGTGTTAAAATATACATTTAATTGTTAACCTAAGACTATCACAATGCAACAACTCATGACAAAAAAACAATCAACAAGCTTATTTTATTATTTCAATATTTACACTTATATGAACTCACTTTATGAATATATTTATTTTATATTATTTAGATGTAAGTGTTAATTTTTGATAGTTTCCTTTGTGATATGTATTCCTAAATAAATGATAAATTAATTTAAATCTAGGTTTTTGTGTAAGGATGTTGACATGTGCACATCTTTATTCATTTGTTTATTATAATTCCAAAAAATTGGTCTTTGCAATCATGTTATCATGCCATGTCTAAAAATACAAATTTAACACTTGTGCCAACAAAATATGTCATGAATTACCTTCATAAAGTAAGTCCATATTGTCTTTTAAATGTTGTGCTTAAATAGGTATTTTATGATTTTTATCAACAATGTTTATGTGATGGGATATATGTAATGTTATTTTGATAATGACTATTTAAGATTACTTTGAACCATTTTTTGAAGTGACCTATGATTCATTCACAATAAAATTATTTTGAAATGGTGTTTTGTGTCTTTAATTTTAATATTAAGATCAAAATTAGTAAATTTAAAAAATAAAAAATACTAAATGAAACAATGCAAGCGAAGAAATTAAATTATTAAGTGGGGAAAGAATTAGTCCTTTGCAATCATGTTTTTATGTCATGTCTAAAATTACACATTTTATTATTATGTGTCTTGTTATTATTATTACTGTTTGATTTAAAATTACACCTAGTAAGCTCATTTTATTATTGCATTATTTACACATAAGTGTTAGCTTTCTTGTTGTTGCTTTGAAATGATGTTAATATGTTGCGCATATCTTTATCCATTTATTTTACTATGTATAAAAAAATTGGTCCTTTGCAATCATGTTTTTATGTCATATTTTAACAATTGAGCATATTCATAAAGTGAGTTCATATTGTCTTAGGTAATTTATGATTTTTATGAACAATAATGTGATGGATTAGTTAACATACAATTATTATGGGGATTTGTGTCATGTCATTTTGATAACAATTATTTAAGATACTATGAACTATTTTATGAAGTGACTTAAAATACTAAATGAAACAATGCAAGGGACGTCCTTAATTTATTTTAATTAATTACGTGTCAAAAAAATTAGTCCTTTGCAATCACGATTTTATGTCATGTCTAAACATACACATTTAATTACTATGTGTTGAATAATTTAATGATTTAGAATTACACTCTTTTTTTGTGTGTGGAGGGTTCAAACCTACGAGGCAACCCAGTGAGGCACGAACCTGCGAGCTTCCAACTAGCGAAGGCCACCACATAGGCTTTTTGGGGGCCCGATACGGGCCCACTCGTGCCTAAAACCTCTTCAGCTTAGAGCCAAGAACTAAGGGCATCCACGCTATCAAAATCACCTGGGGCACGATCCCGACCTCATCCCTTATGACGTTGGAGCCTTGCCCTTAGCAAGACTTGATCCTTGGTGGGCTCTTTGTGAGCCATTCAACTTCACCAATAGATCAAGGGCCCTTTGAAAAATTACACATTTTTAATAATTTATTTTTTAAAAAATATCTCACCATGTCATTGCATTGATTATAAAATAGTAATAACAAATTTCTCTTAGCTTCAAAAATATTTAATCATAATATTATTTACATTATATGTAAGTGTGTTAGCTTTTGTAGTTGTTTTGTAATGATGTTAAATTGGTCATTTGCAATCATATTTTTATGTCATATCTTTAAATACTAGTTAACCATTGTGCAAATGAGTTCATAGTGTCTTGTAAATGGGTAATTTATGCTTTTTATGAACATTGTGATGAATTAACTAACATACATATTATTATGGGGATTTGTGTCAAGTTACTATGAACTATTTAATGAAGTGACTTGTGATTCATTAAAAATCAAATTATTTATTAAATATTGCTTTGTGACTTTGAAATTAATATCGCAACTGATAAATTAAATAAAATACTAAATGAACAATGCAAGGGACATACCTTAAAGAAATTTATTTAATTACGTGAAAATTGGTCTTTTGCAATCATGTTTTAATGTCATGTCTAAAAATACACATTTAATTATTGTGTCTAATTATTGAGTTGTGTCATGTTTTAAATGTGTCAAATTATTATTTAATGATTTAAAATTACACATTTGTAATCATATATTTTATATTTTATATTTTTTGGTAAAAATCTCATCATGACATAGCATAAATTATAAAACATTATAAACAAGCTTCTCTTAGCTTCAAGGATATTTAATCACATATTCTCTTCTAAAAAGGCCAACCACGTGAAGGTGGAAGCTTATATGGCCTTATATGGCCTTCCCTAAGTGACTTAAGACAAAAACGACAACACAACATCACACAAAATAACACAACCCATGACTCAAAATAACCCAATAAGCTCATTTATTATTTAATTATTTACATTAAGATGAGCTCACTTTACGAATGTATTTATTTTATATTATTTATTTTTAAGGCTATTAGTTGTTTTGTTATGATGTTAATACATTGTGCATATTCATTTCTTTCATTACGTGTAAAAAAATTGGTCCTTTGCAATCATATTTTTACGCCATATCTAAAAATATATATTTAACAATTGTGCAAATAAATTATGTCATGAATTATTTTCATATCGTGAGCTCATATTGTCTTTTAAATGGCGTGTTTGATAGGATAATTTATGATTTTAATGAACAATGTTAATATGTGATAGGTTCAAACATACATAATATATGTGTCATGAACCATTTTATGAAGTGAGTTGTGATTCATTAATGATCAATTTATTTATGAAATAGTATTTTTTTGCTTTAATATTAAGAAAAAAATAGTAAAAAAAAAAAAAAAAAAAAACTAAATGAAACAATGCGAAAGAAAGACAAGCATAAACAATGCAAAAGGAAGACATACCTTAAAGAATGGCTTTGACTTATAAACCATTCTTTAAGCTGTCAAAACAATAAGCCAGTTTAAGGGATGACCATGGCCAATGGGTTCCCTTCAGTCCTTGAAGGGACTTTTAACCCCTTCCAATAACTTTTTTTATTGAACATTATATTTTTACATATTACAAAAATGATCAACATTTGATCAAAAATATTACACAAAGGAAATGAAAAATGACTAATAAGATCCCTTGCTCTACTGAATCCATACCAGCAATTTCTCTCCTACACTTGCATCTTCAATAGTGGTGCAACGTAATTAGCTGAAAAAGTCTATCATTATTGATCTCAGTTGCCATATAATTTATATTTAGAAAAACAATGTAATGAAATTCATATGCAAGAAACATATAAAAGAAGGGCAAATAGTTTTTTATTAAAAAAATTCAATAATAAAAATGTAAACATCAAGAACACATACCAGGTCTCCTTTTCTATTCTTTTCAAGAACACCAAGTCTCAATGATTTCAGCTTCTCTCTATTATATGAACTCTCTCTGATAGCTACAAAATCTCTTAATTGTTAATCAATATTTCAAAACTTGACTAATACTTAAAATAAAAACAAAAAAAACATGAAAACATAAAAACATAAAAGCATAGTGATCTAATATGTTTGCGATTAAATAGTAGTACTAACTAAATAAGTGATCCAAACTTCAGATAAATTTACAAATACTACACGCCTAAACTAGCATTTTCTTGATAATCTTATCTGCAACAACGTAATAATAAAGTATAAATGATAATTTCAAAACATTCTTAAGATTTTGGGGAAAATTATTTCTTTACCTTTTGTGTCAATAAGAAACTATTTCTTTAGCTTTTGTGTCAAGAAATAAAAACCAATTATTGAGGCAGAGATTTTGATCTCCTGGGAACACCTAAAAACACCTGGACAGTATACAGTAGACACTTGCTATTGACCATCTTTGGGAGCTCAATCAGATCTTGCAGTATATCAGAGATTGACATTGCTAATGACATATTTTACATTCAAAACAACTGTTTGGCAAGAAATCAGAAAATGGTGTTGAAATTTCCATTGAAACTAGTGGCTTAATTAGTCAAACTACAACGGCACAGCCATTGCAAGACTCAATCTGGGGACGAGTTTCTAACGGAGTACGAAAAATTGAAAATGGCTGAGATATGAGTACATATGCGGGAAACCAGGAGTGGTTGCCCATTATATTTTTCTAGGATGATTAAATTGTGCAGATGGGAAACCACACGTTTACTCTTATTATATGTTGTGATGAATGGAAACATTTGTTTCCATCAGTGACTAGTAAGATTACAGCTTGAAGATTACCCTAGGCAACTCATTGTAACTTGTCCTCATTCTCTTAATTAATATCTAAATTCTAAGTTAATAAAAACATAATAGCTTAAAAAGCCATGTTGAGTGAGTGGTTTCTACATTGAAAAGGGATGAAGTCAGGATGGTATCCAAGGGCAATTTGATGAAATGGGCCAAAGTTTAGTCATAAGACTTGCGCTCCCATACCTAGAAATATTTCATACAAAGCTTCCATAAAAAAATAACTTATTAAACTTCAAATATACCTCTAAATGAAGCCTTGAATGACAGAGGTAGCATACATACCATAAGAAAGTCCATTACAAATTCCACACGTTCAACTTCATAATTATTATCAATCAAAAGCCTTGAATTACAGAGGTAGCATACATATCATAAGAAGAGTCCATTACAAATTCTACACGTTCAACTTCATAATTATTATCAATCAAATGACGAGATGCAAATCCTCCAATCTAAAAGACACCAGATGAAAACCCTAACTCCTATACAAGACCCAACGAGAGGCACACAAGTATGTGTATTGATTCGTAGAAATAGTCACTACTAAGTTTATTAGTACTTAACTAGGACATTCGTCCACTAAACAACGAGCGATCTGAATGCACATGCTGTTCTAGATCTGCCTACACCTTCATCAGAACACATTTAAAGACTGTTATTTTGTTTTTTTTTTTGGTAAAATGAAGATCTTAAATCTTGAGAGGCAGGCATTAGATATTCCAACACAATGTGAAAGATATTTGGCCTTTTCCATACCTTAGGTGATCCTAATAGTGTTAGCAAGTAGATACCCCTATTTTAAAAACCTTTTCTGCTACTAGTGTTTCAAAAATATTGTGCACTGTGAATTTAAGATCTAAACACCGTTTTTATATCGAGAACAACCACGGTGTGTGAAAAATGTTCTCTGGAAAATCGATAGGATTTGTAAATTGAAAGTGTAGAAAATTATCTCAACTCAACATGGTTTTGAAAGTTTAATCTAAAAAATAGAGATGTGTCACACATAAGCAAACAATTGCTTACTTACAATAACAATAAATTTCAAAATCACATCCTTTTGAACTCAGTCAACGTGATTAGATGGCATCTCCCTTTATTACAGAGGCTGTGATTATACTGATCAAATAGTGTTCTACATTTTATAGATATTTTGCCCATGTTTCGAGATTGAATGCACCAGTTAAAAATGAAAATAAAAGCCAATGGAAGATGCTAATAGCATATAGATTTTAGGCTTGATTTCTTTGAATCTACAACTATGCCAAAATGTGCACAGCCTTCAAATAGTGTGAATTAAAAATATCAAATTGAGCCAAACAAATTTAATCTTTTCAACAAATTTAGTTAATGGTTTTTCTTTTCCATTTCAGGACTAAAAATGAGACGCAGAGAAATGTCAAAGCCTACTTACTGGTCCAAACATAGATTACACTTCGAGAGAAGTGTCTAAGCCCACTAGTCCTGCTGTTAGCAATCGTACTTTTAGGCTGCCAAGTCCATTGTATATAGTTGGTACCAGTATGGTCTATGGATTCCCATGACATTATATAAGCTTGTGTACATTGTACAATAAACTTAGCAGTTAATGAAGTCAAGCATCCGATCTACTAAGAGTAGACTTAAAATTATAATAATCAAACTTTAGCTAGTATTCTTCTTCCATAAGGTGTTAATCTTATAGGATAGAAAGTTGAGTAAATCCTTAGCTTAGAACCTAATTGGAGTATGTATATACTCATTGATTATGGCAACGAAGGTGGGGTATAATGAAGTTAAGCATGCGATCTAGCTGACAAATATTCTTGCAGACTACATTGGGCAAAAGTTTAATTTATATAAAAGTACGGAGTTATTTTATATTAAATTTTATTCAAGGGTATTTTACTGATGTTATAAAAATATTTAATAATCAAACTTAAGTTGCTATGCTTCTCATAGCAGAGAAGGTTGAGTAAATCTTTCCTCTCATAAACTTGTAGACTACTATCCCATTTAAAGCTCTCAATGAAATGGTTATATAAAAGTTCAAAGTACATTCTCTAGGCATCGTTTTATTGATCAAAAGTTCATTCAGTGCTCAGCTTTCATTGCTATGAACTTAGCCCACAACATTTGAGGGCAGTTTTGTTTCTTAGTTATCCATATAAAATTATTTCTTTAAGTTGGCTTAGATATTCTTCTAAATGGTTGCTGTCCTGCATCATTTTTATAAAAGCTTTCTTTATTAATTTCCAAACCCACTCAAATACAGACGGTTTCAGTTTCGTTGCAAACATAATGCGACACACAAGGTTTTGCAACTTTTCATCTCAGTGCTTTTAGACTTAAGCCACTTATTTTTCTATGGGGAAACCTAAATTAAGGGCCCAGTGCTCTTGATAGTCACCTAGATTGACATAGCTTTTGCTTCTTTCAAAACGAGATATGTAGTAGATTGCGGAACTACAGTTTTTCTGTCATGATGAAATCTAAATTAAAAACCATCGCATCTAAATTAAAAATCCACCAAGATCTCTTCATGCAAAGTGTTGGGCCAAAGGAAGGGACAGAGGATGGAACAAATTTTTCATCAATTGAGAACAGATTCCAAGCGGCAAAATACCACTATTGATTTCCAATCTTTAAACAAAAGTCCCCCACATCCTCGGATTTCAGAGTTTGAAAACGAATCACATAATCCTTTGAAAAGGACAATACAATCAAGTGAAACTGTTAAACAATGTTTATGAATTCTGAAGTACATGATTCTTTGTTAAGGGTCGCCCTGTGAAAACCCTAAATAGACGATACAAAACCAAACAAATCATACAATATAGATTAAAGATAACAGATTTTCACAATCCATGATAATAAGATTTATGCTTCTGGGTAAGATTGTGTGAAAGTTGTTTGTTTGCATCAATGTTTCGGATCATACTCAATGATCCATCATCAAGATGAGAGTGCTAAGAATCATTGAGTATGATCCGAAACGTTGATGCAAACGAACAACTCTCACACAATCTTACCCAGAAGCATAAATCTTATCATACAATATAGGTAGAACAAAAACAATTAGAATTATGAAGACATCAAAAGTTCGACAATCTAAAAATTATCAGATGTCTATGATTTCCAGTAGTACGGACAAAAACGATATCCTAAGAAACCAGATAGAATACATTAAGTTTTGCCCTAATTTGAATTTTGAAACTATACCACATTCATAGCAAACAATTCAGATTTCATTGCATAACTATAAATGGAAAAAGTTTGTTTAAGTATATTTAACAATCAACTTACCTACAAGAAGAATTCTGAAATTAGAATTAATTTGATTCCATAAGCTGCTGCCCCTTCCTCCATCCTGCATCTGATTATTCCGTTGCTGTAAAAAAAAGATGAAAAAATTGAAGACAAAAACCCAGATGAACATAAACAACATAAACAGACAGACCTAAAAAGCAAACACAAAATCACAGATGAACAAAATAAGAGAAAAGATAAAAAATCAAAAACAAAAATCAGAAATAAACAGAAACAAAATCAAAACCAGAAATGCCAGTGTGCACACTGTAAAAAGAAAAGTGGAAAAATGCGAAGAAAAAGAAAGCTTATCACAAAGAAAGAAATGAGAAATCAGAGGAAATATTTCAGAAGAGAAATTTTCACATGGAGGAAGAAATAATGTGTGATTATCCTGGGGGCGGAAATATATATCTTAACCTAATTTTTCCCCTACTTTTTCAGTTTTTGCCCTCTCCCAATAAGGTCGATTCAAAAAAAAGTTTACCGTTAGAATTTCTTTATCGTTAGACTTGAAATTTCAAATTGAGTCTCTGATATTTTAGATTTCAAGTGGAGTTTGGGATATTTTAGTTCTCAAATTCAAGTGGGTGGTAAAAAAAGAAAAACCGACTGAATATTTCAAATTGTGTGTTTGATTTCAGATATCAAATTGAGTCTTGCTATAGATTTCATATTCAAATGGGTTGCTCGAAAAAATAAATCCGATTTCGTATTTTGAAATTCAATCCGATTTTGTTTCTAATTTTGCTCATCTGTAAAGAATGCATAAAACGACTTATTTTAGTTTTTATTTAGCTTCAACTCATTTATCCATGTTAATGATTTTTGTTTTAGTGATACTTCGAAATATTATTTAAGCTATGTGATTGGGTAAGTGTGATATCATCATGGTGTTAAATGAAACTTTTTAAATGTTAAGGAAAATAATAAATCAAATTAAAATGACTTCATATTAAAAATAATCTGATAAATAATTATTTATAAATTTTTTAGAAAGGGAAGGAAAAATAAAAGGAATGCGTTTAAAGATCAATTTATTTAATTTCTTTTGTATCAAATATAAGATAGGTATGGTGTATTTCTAAAATTTGGATTGCACATTTCAACAATTTGACTTTATTATATTGTTGAGAGTCTCTAAACTATATCATGTCTAAAATATTGTAACGAAATAATTACAAGTCACAAAATGTTTTAAGTTTAGATACAAAATGTTCATCCATGAAATGATTATGTCCACAGACCAAGTTATCGAACCTAGATCACCTTTTTTCTATCTAAGGAATACAACTTCTTTTTCTGGCATAGGTGGTCCAACTGCTACTCGATAGGGTGCTCTTATTTCCATGATAGGTGTGATTTGGACTGTTGCAACTGGGAATGTTGTTGTTGCTACCACAAGTGGGAAAGGAGCTGTTACATCCATTTGTATCCTTTTCTCTCTACCTTAAGTTCCTCCAAATCAACCATGAAATTTGCCAACCCAAACTCAAAAGGGGTAAGCTCTTCAGTGCGTTCACTCCACGTGTCATCTCCCATGAGAAAGTTTTGGTTGTACCATCTCGTAGAAGTCTTTCAATTTTGGTTCTTGAAAGTTTCATGATCATAGTAACCTACCAAGAAAAAATATACATAATGAGTTTCCTAAGAGACTCAACAACACCTAAAGATATCATTATTTCATGATTTCCAAACTAGCTCCATAAAATCTCACAAGAGAGGATAAACTAAAAAAGTTTACGATCTTTCTTGATCTTGAATATCAAACCCACGACAACCTTCTAGGTATGAAGATTTATGTCAATCATAATACCAAATAAATACCAAACTTTTCAAGTAGAAAACATTCAAAGAAAATGCACTTCACAGATTTTGGCAATCTACCACTTTTATAAATATCTAGATATCCATTTGGTTTGAAAATAAGTAGTTTGTGAAGCAAAAGGCTCCAGGTAAAATATTATTTCTTGGGCTTAGTAGGTTGTGTCCATATACTGAGAAGGTAACCCTACTAGGTGGGTGGGTCTATTCAACGGTTTCAACTATATACAAGGTATCCAAGGATATATTGATTATTTTTTAAATGAGGAAAAGGAGAGCCATATGTCCAAGAGTAAGAAATAAATTTGTTCATGGAGAAAAGACAACCAACTGAAAACATGATGAAAGAGAAGGCCTAAATAAGGATGGAATAGGTTCTCCACTGAGTTGGGGGGATGGAAAAGATAGAGAAACTATCATTCCATGAGATAATGTGTTCTCCTTTGATAATATCATTGAAGGCTTTGATGCCCTTACTAGCCTAGCTTCTAGTTGGGCATTCCTATGGGAGTGCAAGTGGCTTATCTTTGTGCTTAAGGCTCTACTAGATAGATATTTCCCTACACAACTTCTTGTTGTTATCCAAATTATTGATATGAGATATCAAACTTCTTGTATGTTCTCAAGACTTCTAGATAGACTTGAAGACAATTAACTTGATAGGGCTTAGAAGAAATTGCTCAAGTACAAGATCATTGAAAGGAAAATCTCTCTAGTGAGGCCCTTATTTTAGAAATGCCTTAGAAAAATTATTTCTTACCAATATTTTCAATGAATTTTCTCCTAGAAGATTTAATAATCCATTTTGTTGCAAGAAAAATCCCTTGCACCCTTATATCTTTCAGACCTAATGCCCCAAACTTAGTCATAATGCATCAGGCCTATTTTACTGCATACATCTTCTTTTCTTTTACATTGAACGAAAGAAAATCTTTCACACGTTCTTTAATATGGTTGAATATAAAAAGGAAAAAGAGCCAAGTAGAGGAATACTATATGTCGTAGGAGGATAATATTTTCTAATTTTTTAAATTTTTTAAAGTTCTTATCTATTCTATCATGAATGAACACAACCACATCTCTTTTAGACCAAGGATGATGGAAAAGGGCATTTCAAGATTCTTACTAATTTTTTTCATCCCTAGGCTATATGATAGTTATTGAATCAATTGGGGGAATGGGTATTCTATCTGTGTAATATATTTAGGCATGGAAATCTTACTAGAAGAGGTCTAACACAATCCATCAAGGCTTCAACATTATGCTCATTAAAAAAGAGAGATAAGTACATTCATTTTATATGTGAATTAAAAATTAGAAAACTATTCTTTGGTGTGCAAGGAGATACCTTTAACCTTTATGGATAGGGAGTTGTCTCTCAACCTATATTACATTACATTAACAACTATCATGAATAGGGAAAGAGCAAGAGGGCATCCTTATCTGATGGACTTGATGAGGTCAAATTTATCTTCTACTACTGCTTTGGCATCTTGCATTAAAGCTCTGATTAATTTGTATAATCATTGTCAGAAGCCAATCCCCTTAATCACCATAAAAAATAAAACTCCACTCTATATGGTTACATGCCTTCTCAAAATTAATCAAAAGTACTGATGTTGATTGATTTTTTTCTCTCCCCTAGTGCTTTGTGTAATGCCCCCTTTTTGGGGTCAGTCATGATTGATACTTATTTAGTCAATCATGATGTATATAAGTCATAAGAATATGTCCATAATAATAATTCCAATTATTCAATCATATTATAATTTGGTTTATGGATGGATGGTACATATGTCATCCAAGTTGCCTAGCCACCATGGACTCACTCTAAGTTTATAGGTCCAAGTCCATATCACAAAGGCCTACAGAATGCTGACCCCTACCTTATCTTGGGACAAAGATCCATTGCTTGGAATTTATACAAGACCCTCCTTGGAAACACCCCAGTCTTCCCTTCTTAGCTAAATAGCAACAGGATTGAGATGTGGATATATATTTACAAAATTATTATTATTATTTATATTGCAATCTCATTATTGTAAATGATATTAATACTACAATATATATATATATATATATATATATATATATATATATATATATATATATATATATAAACCTTTATCATCACAAGGCAAATGCACCGAGTTGTTGTGGTGCTAAAAACATGACACCCTTTTATTTAAGAAAAAAAAATAGTAGCGCGCATGTGCTATAGAATTCAATTTTCCATAACTCGTGCATGCTATAGTGCATATGCACTATTAGAAATTACATAAAACAATAGCAACCCACGGCCCCATCCATTCTAATTCATTATTTTTTGTTGTCTTTGCCTTCTCTGCTTATAATAGCATACACACATTTTTTAGAAGGTCAAAGTCTCTCTCTTCCCCCCCTCTCTCTCAAAATGCCTCCTCATTGCCAGAGATCAAGATCAGGCTCATCGAGTATGTCTTCAAACCTTATTTTTGCATTTTTTGTATGTTTTTACATTATTTTATATGTTGTTTTTAGTTTTGTTTAAATATTGTTTAATTTTAAAAATGTAATTGGTTTCTTATCAGGAAATGTGAATAAGCAACCACCAAACTCTACACCATCAAATGAACCAAATCCCTAGCCTAATCAACAAAATCCTCCACAAAATCAAAATAAAAACCCTTGTGAGCAAGACAAAAGCCTCTGTGACCTCCACCGATTGCAAGATCTCCTCCTAGCACCTAGGACAATATAAAAAATGAAATAGAAAGAGGGAAAAATCAATTAGAAGCAATCATTGGCAAGTTAAAAATTTATGGGCAAACTAATCCTACGAGAGCACAATTGGCATTGTCCCTTGAGTCCATTGTGAGCCAGGTAGCTTTTTTTAGTGGTCAGTTGAATATTTGGCATGTTAAGAGAGAAGAACAAAGAAGATATTATGCCAACAAATTATCCTTTGAAGATGTTAAAAATAAGAACATAACAAAACATGACATATGTGCATTGTTTAAAAAAGCCAGGAGAAGAAGACACTATTAGAACCACAACTAAAAGGTTTCCCATCCATTGGAGCATCCATAATGATATTATAAATAACTTTTGGGATATATTGTGGATGGTATTTGATGTCCCACCTTGTAATAATCACGAGGTTCCAATTTATTTCTTAAGGAAATTGTATTGTGAATTTGTCCTCAGGGAGATCCCCAATTATTTTGACATGTTATATTCTCAAGGAAGAGGTGGAGGGTCATCATTTGAGAGGTTGGGGGCACATCAAGACCGTAATGCAGTTAGGGTACCTATTTTCAAGCCACAAGGTGAGCATGTCATTGTTCCTTCTATTGTGAAGGAACATGTAGAGATCAATACACTAGGGACTATCAATTCTTTGACATAGACCCTCATTTATTGCATTAGTCCATCAGTTGCAGAGGAGCCTTCTTAGCACCATAGTTACATGTGCACATTATGTGGATTCTTATGCATGTTTGGTAATCATGTTAGAGACATTGTGGATGATGGGCTAGTCACTAATGACTTCTTGAGTGAGACATTTGGCATTAACACACAGGTAAATATCTATAACTATAATGAACTAATTTAATCACATTTCATTTGTACAATGAATGACTAATAAATTAGCATGTCTTGACATTGTTCAAAATTCAGAGTAAGAGTGTTGTTGGCCCTAATATAGATTCCCTAGCCCCATTTTACGTCTTGTCAACAAGTCCACATGTATGTATTGATTTAATCATTTCAATTAATACATCTATTTATTAAGAAATCATATGAAGTATTGATAATTTTTTTTATCCATGTGCATTAGTTCTCTATTGGACCATCAACATTCACATCGAAATTAGCCTAGGCATGATATGAGCTTCGTAGAGGTACATTTGTTTCATTTGATTATATTATATTGTATAAAAATATATGTAAATTGTATTATATGATTTGCAGTTGTTGATGTCAGAGACTCCTCATCTTTTCCAGTCCATCAATCATGGAGTTACTGCCGTGATTGCTAGTTCAAAGTCATTGACTGAGGTATGAAAGAGTTTGCATATTTTTAGTTGTTATTTATAGTAGTTAAAATTGAAATTTCAAATGGTATTCATAAGTATGATCAAGTGATTAGATTGATTGAATTATTATAGGGCCTTGTTACTCTCGATTGTCCATAAGCCTTTGAGGTGGATGTATAGAGTGACTATTTGATGGCAGTAAGAAAATAATTAATTTTGTGTGTACATATATTTTATTTTAATGTATAATAATTATTGATTCATATATATATTTTTTGTATTATCTCTAGTTAGAGAGGAGCTTAAACAAGAGGATGAGTGAGCACTTGAGGAAGACCCCAACATCCCCATCATCTCCCTCCATGCGATGATCAAAGACCTCTAGGGATATGTTTCCTTCCTCTCGTAGGAAGGAGGCGATATAGGGATGGACACACGTATAGGCATTAGTGGACATATGTCTTGGATATTATGTTAGTCGTCATATTCAACATACATTTGATGTATACGTGACATTATATATTTGATGCATAACATGATTAGACTTACAACTTTGATGTATCACATTGTTGGTTATTGTAATATATATCTCTTTTTTCTTGTTTACATTTTAAGTATTTCATGTATTTCATTTTAATGTAATTTGTATCTAAAATAAGGGTAGGAATCATTATAATAAGCTTTGATAGTATCTTTTGACATGTAAATAAAGCCATGATATTAATTTGTATTTAAATTGTACAAGTTATGAGTATTTTTAATAATGAGTAACTTATTTGGAGTTTTTGTTGGGATGAAAATAATGAAACTTGAATTCTTATTATTGTTATACAATGAAAATTGAAATTTGAATCCTGAGTTGGTTGCATTATGTAAATGTCTAAGCTTGAATCTTAGTGTCATCATAAACATGTCAAGAGTTTGTATATGCTTTACCTTCACAACATGAGAAGACTTGAAATAACATTTCTAATTTATTCATATAATTTGATATCAAGATTGCTTGCTTATCCATCTCTTTGAGAGCTTCATTCATAGAAACACATTATATATGCTCTCTTATGATTCCTATAGCTATAGTTGTTGCATCTTTTCTTACATATCTTTTGTGTGTCATTATCCACTATGCATTGAATATATTATCTTTGACCTCCTTTGTATGGTGATGGATTCTACAACTCTAGGATGTCATCTTCAATTTCTTGTCTTTCTTCATTCTTACAAGTATTGACACTTAATGTTATAGTGTGGCCCTTAGGGTCACTTCCATCCAGTGTTCTCAAGAATGTTTGAGTGATCAATGAGGCATGATGAGATTAGGACTAGGGTTTACTCAGCCACTCAAAACTAACAGAGTAGATGGTTCAGTCCCATGATAAATGGTTAGAGAGATTCACTAGTTGGCAACTTTGAATTGGTTAATACTACAAGTTTCAACATGAACCAAGATAGGGGCACAAAATCAAAATAAAATCAAATATCCAAAAAGAGAGATAAGTTATTGTAGGCCTCAATAACATGATCCTGTAGCACCAAACATTTCATCGATACCTCGCACAAGCTCCGAGATATGCCCTATCAAAGATTGCTACCCTATGACATTTAGTGACCCTTAGGGTCAACTCCATCTAGTGTGCCTTAGAATTTTTGAGTGATCAATGAGGAAAAATGAGATTGGGATGAAGGTTTAACCGATCACTCAAAGCTAACAAAGTAGACAGTTCATTCCCACAATGAATGGCAAGTTTCAACATCACCCTAGATAGGACCGCAAAATCAAAATGGAATAGAATCTCCAAAAAGAGAGAGAGGTTATTGTAGGCCTTTATGATACACTATTGTAGCACCTTATATTGCATCGATACCTCACACAAGCTCTAAGATAAGTTCTGTCAAAGATTATTTCCCTATGGCATTAAGTGACCCTTAAGGTCAATTCCGTCCAGTGTGCCCAAGAATGTTTGAGTGATCAATGGGGTAGAATGAGCTTGGGACTAGGATTCACCCAACCACTCGGAGCTAGAAGAGTAAAAAAGTATAGATAAAAATGAAATATAAATTGAAAACCAAATAATCTAAAATTTTCTGATAGCAAGAATGGATCTAATTTAAGATAAGTCAACCAATTTTCCAACTAGCCAATAATATTCATCTCTTTATATTAATGATATTAATGTCTATGTACAACTTAGCTCTGAAAGGAACTAGAAGGAAAGAGATAAGAGAGAACCTTTGGTCTTGCCCAAAAAAATATAAGAAATATAATTTGTTACATCAAATATTTTTGTAATTATATTCAATCTAACAAACCAACTAGATCTGCTCTACATTTTAGTGTCTCAAGTATTGCCTCATGGTTTGACTCATGAACCTTCCAAAGAGTCTTATTATGTGGCTTTTCTCCATATTTAATCAAGTGGAATTTGACCTAACAAAAAGGTTCAAACAATGAAGAATCTTCCTCTTTGTTTCCCAATCCTCGAATAACCACAAGTTAGGGTTCTTCATAGAATATTGTCTAAGCCATGTACCGTTTACAACCATCGCACCTATATGGTAATGTAAACCTTCACCATATGTAATCAAGTGATCCAATTTTTTTTTGCCTAGACATAATGAAACAATAAATAATTTGTCCATTCTTCATTATCTTCAGGTGCAATAACAACAAAAACATGGCCTGTAGTGATAGATATACATAATGTGCTCATTAATTTAGAAAAAACTTAGGTAAAAGTTATAAAGTTACATATTAAATTTATATATATATATATATATGTATGTATGTATATTACCAGGTTGCACTAGATCAGACTAGCAGTCAAAGTCAATGGATGAATCCATCTCTACCATTTCTAGTGCCTAAGGGAGATGATAGGTGTCAATTGGGGTCCAAAACTCGTATATCCCATTTGTCCACCCATTCAGTTGACTCACACTCATCCCAATTTTCCTTTGCACATGATGGACAAGAGAATACCATTTTTTGTGTGTGGATACTCCATGAGCTTGCATTAGAGCTTCTAAAAGAGTGCAACTCACTTAATCCTATCAGTGTGCATCAATCCTCAAATGGAGCAATGCTAGTATTATCTATCAACCAAAAAAATCTATGAATCATAGACTCGCCTTCCTTACCTAGACCCATTGTAGAGTTACACCACTAGACAATGGAATTTGCATCTATCAATGTTGCTCCATCTTTGTACTTTAATTATTCACGAGCTAAGGATCTTTTGATGCATGCGCCTGCACCATTGTGCTCTCCTTTTCCATAACTAACCTTTGTAAAATTTCACATATATTGAATTTTGTTCAACCTATGCATCTTGTTCAACCAATAGAACATTTGTACATTTTTGAATTGAGATACACAATTGTCTGATCAAATGATGTGTTGATGATATGGTATGCCCCTGTTAATCAAATCACCATAAAATAGTTGAAAACAACCATGTAAAAACTTCGTAGAATGTGACTAATCATCACTGATATAAAAATGGTACTCTCTCAATATCTTCCTGCCATTCTCTGTACTTGTAGGTGAATACATGAATGCTATGTGAACAAATATGGAAACCTGTTGAGAAGTATAATAATTTTCTTGCACCTCATTTTGTGGTTGTAGTGTGTAGGTCTATGCAAAGTCTACAACTGAAACAATGGTATCTAGTGCAAATGTATCCTTGCACAACTTGAATTGCAAATCCAACCATCAAGTTCTATGTGTATGCCTTGCATATTCGTAAATAATATTTTCACAAAAAATCTTCATGAACTCATACATTGAAATATTTTCAATGACTAAATCACATTTTTTACCCTATTTCCCATCATTTAGAGCATATGTCACTGTCTTTTATTTTCTGTAATCTACTATTTAATTTCTAGATGCCTTTATCAACTTATGAAAATCTACCATTTTATGTTCATCTACTATTTAATCTACCATGAAACCTATGTTTTTTTCCAGAACAATAGAATATACTACAAACAAAAATAGAGAATATGGGTCAATAGGGACCCAAACATTCCTTGTTGCCAATTTTTGAAAATTTCACATTGTTCATACGCACTATGTGAAAACACTTCTTTTCATGGATTCTACGCAACCAATAGAACATCTATACATTCTTGAATTGAGATACACAATTGTCTGAGGAAATGATGTGCTGATTATATGGCATGCCACTGTTAGCCAAATCACCATAAAATAGTTGAAAACAACCATGTAAAAACTTCGTAGAATGTGACTGATCATCATTGATGTAAAAATGGTACTCCCTCAATATCTTCCTTCCATTCTCTGTACTTGTAGGTGAATGCATGAATGTTATGTGAAAAAATATGGAAACCTGTTGAGAAGTATAATAATTTGCTTGCACCTCATTTTGTGATTGTAGTGTGTAGGTCTATGCAAAGTGTACAACTGAAAAAATGGTATCCAGTGGAAATGTATCCTTGCACAACTTGAATTGCAAATCCAACTATCAAGTTCTATGTGTATGCCTTGCATATTCGTAAATAATATTTTCACAAAAACTCTTCATGAACTCATACACTGGAATATTTTCAATGACTAAATCACATCTTTTACCCTATTTCCCATCATTTAGAGCATATGTCACTATCTTTTATTTTTTGTAATCTACTATTTAATTTCCAATTGCCTTTATCAACTTTTGAACATCTACCATTTTATGTTCATCTACTATTTAATCTACCATGAAACCTATGTTTTTTGTTAGAATAATAGAATATACTACAAACAAAAATAGAGAATATGGGTCAGTAGGGACCCAAACATTCCTTGTTACCAATTTTGAAATTTTCACATAGTGCATACACACTATGTGAAAACACTTCTTCTCATGGATTCTACACACCCCCCCCCACCCCGCCCCCAATCTCTTGATCTCTATCTCTATTTATCTCACTCTCCTCCTTTTCTCCCTCCCAACCCATACTCTATGTTACTCTCTAACTCTACTTGACTTTACCTTAATCCATCTCTCTCTGCATCCTATCCCATGCTCTTTCCTCATCACCTTCTCTCTCTCTACATCTTGTTGGAATTCTTTTAGAATAACTGAAAGGGGGGGGGGGTGAATCAGTTATTCAAGGTCTAGTTATACAAATAAAACTTTTTCATAATTCAGTGAACCCATAAAACTTTTTCAACCATGCATGCATTCATTGCGTGTAAACAAAAACTGATATGTTACTGTTAAATCAACATGCAAAAATGTAAAGCATAAAACACAACATATCCAACAACACATTTGACATAATGATTTAATGTGAAACCCAATTTGGAAAAAACCACCAATAACGTGCTGCTCCTTTTTCACTCTTCTAAAGTGATGCCTAGTTAAATGCCAACCCTGTTAAAGGTTACAACACACACTATTAAATGTGACCCAGTCAAGAAATTTCAATCACCTTGTTAAAAGTGAGCCTTGTTAGAGGAATTTAGGACATTCACTTGGAATGCCACCTTATTAAAGGATTTTCCAATGATTGTTAAGTCAACCTTTCTCCAAAGGATTTACCCTAATCTGATACAATTGTTAGAAAGTAACAGTAGAGATTTGATTTGATACAACTTACAACCTTACTTGCAAATTACAAATCACTATTCAGTCCTCAACTCTACTTGGCTTCCAATATTTGTAGCACTGATAGCTTATTCACCCTTCAAGAATTCTTCCTCTTTTAGCCTTCTTGCTTAGTTTGTCATTGCAAACTTCTCCTCTTGGGTCACTTGATGAAGCAAACCCTCTTCTTTCTCCTTGTCAGATTTTTGCATCCAAAACTCTCTAACCTCTCTACTTCATGACCAGATATCCCTACATATAGGAAATTAAAACTCTTTTTTCCGCTCATTATCCATCACCAAAATTAGAGTTTTTGATGGATAAGGTAGGATACAATGTATCTACCCCATATCTTTTCTTCTCTAGAAAATTCTCCTAGAATCCATTTGAATTCACCTCCAACATGATTTACATAAGATTCTATGCCTCCATCTTATCAATCTTATCTTCCTCCTGATTCACAAGTTCCAAGAAAACAAACTTGTCAGCTTTTATTTGGAAAATCTTCAATCTTTTTCATAATGCAACAACTTAGCGTTATCAATTTATTGATGCTCGATACATACTCTATTACTCGACATCTATTGTCAAATCACTTGACATCTACTATCTTTCTCGACACCTACTAACTTGCTCAACATCCACTAGAAATTGCTTTCACTCGGCTCCAATTGACTTTTTGCTTAGCTTGCACTAACTTTGATTGGCACCTTCTATCAACTTGGTCAAGCTTAGCAAATGAACTTTGTTCAACCTTATTCCTCTGAACTTTCTAAGTGTAGCCAATTATTTTGTAACCTCAAGTAGATTATCAATACATTATGTCACTTCAATACATAATCATAACTCAACCTTTCCTCTAGGTACTTTTGCTACATCTTATTGATCAAATCCTCCTCATCAATCAACTAAGTGATAGTGCTTGAAACATATAAGCAATTGTCTTACCAACATGTAATAGGTTTGACATCAGTGACAAAACAATGATTGAAAACATACAGTCTTCTTTCAACAATCTTTCTACTCAAATGATCTTTTCAATCATATATCAACAATCTCCCTCTTTGGCATTGATGGCAAACCAAACTGATCAACCAGTCAAACAAATGAAATATTAACTAGGTTAAAACAGTAAGGCAATACCAAAAAAAAAGCTTGTGAATAAAACTTCTCCCTCTATTAGCAACTCCCTCTTAGGTTGCAAAATATAACATTCTCTTCTTCCATGGGTCAGCCGAATATTTGAGTATCTCCCTCTTTTGTTTCTACTTTTTCCCTCTTTCTTTCTTTCAATCTTTTGATCTTCTGATGATGTACACTCACTTCTCCATTGATCATCTCTCCCTTGATCAGTTTAATGTACTTTCTCCCTTGATTTTCTACTTTGATCATCTCCCTCTTAATTAGTAAGTGCTTGATTAGTTTACTGTACTTTCTCCCTCTTTGACAACAATGCCAAAGACATATACTCAACACTTGGCATCTTGATATATATAGACATAGGCTTTTGCAGGCTCTTCAATTTTCTCCCTTTATCACCTTGCTTGTGACTGATTTGAAATTCCAATTATGTGATTACTTTAGGCAATTCCTAAAGTAAGATCCAGTGCATGAATTTGTATGAAATGAATGTTAGCTTGTTTGATGCAAGGTACTCCCTCTGTCTTTTACATAGCCTTTGATAGGGGTATCACCCTAATTTACCTCTCAAATACTCATAAGCATCCTTAGGTAATGCTTCGGTGAAGATATCAACAATTTTCTCCTTTGTGTTAATATATTCCATCTTCACCTCTTTGTCTTGAACTAATTCCCTTACATAATGATACTTTATTGCAATGTGCTTTGTAATGCCTCACCTGGAGATCCTTGGAACAAGGATGAAATACAAGAAAGAATATATATTTTTAAAACAAGTGTAAGTTTACATGTCAATAACATACATGGGTCATAAAGATCACAACGAAAGACTTGACCATCATCCCTGCAACCAATGGATCCCCAAATGCCACTACTGACCAAAAGGACTGATAACGAAGGACACATAACTGAATTTGAATCGAACGCATTTTGAATTCAAAATGAGAAACCAAAGGGTTGAAGAACACCTAAGAGGGTACCCCAAAAAATTCTTGAAAAGTTTGGATCACACTGAAAAGTGCCTGCTACCTGCCTGCACAAGTTTTTACAAAACCCAAGTGATACTTTAATACAACACTGGGCAATACTTCTAAAGAAGGAAGGTGACATTTTCAGGGACTGGGTGATACTTCTCTCAAGGACGTGCGATAATTTTCAAGTATCGTATGATATTTCTTCAAAGGGAATGCGATACTTTCCAGTATCACATGAAAAAACTCTAAGAGGCATGCAACACAATCCAGGAATGCACGATACAATTCTAATGGGCGTATGATACAATATTGTATCGCACCATGCTGAGAAATGGTCACCTAGGAAACACAAGAAACTCAAAAAAGAGAACATAAAAGGGAAAAAATAGAGAATAAAACCTCCACACCGGGGAATACCAGATCCAAAATTTGAGGCGTGAACACTCAAACACACTATTGAAAGACACAATCTACATCAAACCATCTAACAAGTAGTAAGAAGAAAAAGTACAAAAGGAACATCATAGTGTACTAAAGAACCATTACAATAATTGAAATAATATCGCAAAGTACAAAATAACCAAACTAAGTACATGGTTCCTCCCAACTGTCAATGGCATCATAAGACCATAATGGGCCCTAGCCATCCCTTGCACATAACATCCCAAGCCACCGACCAGATTGTCGGTACTATCATAATAGGGACATCACTACTAAACATGCTACAACAAAAGCATAAGGAAATCTAACATGCTAGTGGAAAGCATAAGATAATTCTAAAAAGTAGATAACATCACCTATCACATGCAAAAAATCAAAGTAAAGGAATGTGTCAATAATTAACACCATCTAAAACATGATAAACAAACATCCCAATGAAAGCATAAATCATAAGAAAGTATACTCTAGAACCTGAAGTACTGAGTGAAAACATCCAACAACGGTTGTGCTAGAGCAATAGGCTATCTCTGTACACTGGTCCCTAGCAATGGTGTAGGTAGCTATGCCTCCCAACCATGTGGAACCCGTAGGTCCACACCTGCCGTGTTGATGAAGATAATGATCCAACCACAAACACATGCAAAATAACATCCGTGGCTAACACACATGCCAAGTAGTATGATGACTGAATTCAAGACAAAGATAATGCATAAACTACAGGTCCTGGTCAGACACCTTAATGGGCTACTAAGTAGGGGTTGACATCATGGAGAGTTTCTTGGAATTGACAAGCCCAAGTTGGTACTGGCAGCTCTCCACTTCCCAATAGAAGGAGCACATCCCAAATCATTTTATTATATTTAAGTTTTATTACCACCCAATGTTTAAATTTAGTTATCACTTGTTTACAAAGCTTTTGCATGTCAACTCTCGAGAAATAGGCATTGGGTTGCAGAGATAGAAGCCTCCTCCATATGCTACCCTACCTTATCCATGCTCATCCAATGATGAGTGCCTGTAGGCATGCAAACTCCCAACCCAACCCCAATGATCATAACTTTTGGAAGTTCCACGAAAGATTAGGCCCCACAGGTCACCCAATAAATGTATGCATATGTACTCATGTGTGGCGCACCACCATCACAAAGATCAACACAAGGACTAGATGCAAACACAAGCATAAAGTCACTCAACCAAAATAGACTTGGGAGGATGGACACAACATGCATCCCAATGCAACATAAAGTGCTAAAGTGGTCTGACAGATATCCAAATGAATCATACAGGTCCATGACCCACATTGTGCCAAGAAAACTTGAGAAAATAGGGCAACATGCAAAATGAGGCAAAAACCCCAAATTTTGAGAAAAATTCCAAAATTAAAACCCATTTGGCCTTTGGGTGCAAAAACTCTGAAAATCCAAAAATAACTAAAATCGGACACTGTATGCAAAAACAACCAACATAACGACTCAAAATCCCAAACCCTCATCCCAATAATAAGGAAAACATTCATACTCGACCAACCAGGCAGAACCAACAACTAGAAATGGAGGGGAACACTAGTTCTCAACCTCCTAACATACTGCTACAAGAAATCAAAGTTGAAACAGAGCAAAAATAATAAAATGAGAAAGTCCTACTTGATAGCAAAAGGAGCAGAAATTGAAACTCGCACAATAACATAAATCACCCACCAAATCTGTCGAAACTCATGACAAAGCATGGTCTACCCAAGCCGAATCCAACAAGACCAACCTCGTGAAGATCTCATGCTCACAGCTCCTAGAACAAACAAAAAACCAATCCTTCAGAAGAGGATTTTCAAATTAGCTCTCAAATTTCTATTTCTAAAAAGTGAGAAGTGAATAATGAATTCACTTTTCCAATACTTATTCATTTTTTTGTGAATAGTCGGCTATGAAAAATAGCCAACTGGAGCAGCTAAACTTTGAATTGATCCAAATGAAAATAGGTTATTATCCGTAATGAAAATTCACCTAAGGCAAAGCTGCCAAGAATTAAATTCGAAAAGATTAAAAACCCAAAAAATCCAAAATCATAGAAAATCACTTAACACTTTCATGACAATGTGAACTTCTAAATACACAAACATGCTCACTAGTCTAGTCACATAATGTAGATGAGTTTGGATTTACTAATCATCAAAAGGTTTTAAGTAAAACAATTAAAATAAGGATATGTCGACCACACAGGGGCAACATTGGCAAAGTATGAAAAACTAGATCACTAACTCCATGTGCCACTGCTAGGGATATAATTCCTTCACACTAAAATACATGATCAAGTGCAATTGCATATAATATCATAGCCAAAGCAACATGTATTAAAATACCTATTTAATCCATTTACATCACTCACATTCGTAGAAAGTGTAAAGATACAAGAATGAAGTAAATAACCATAGGATAAAATTCATCTCATAACCTAATCAACAAATATGTCCAATAAACCATATAACTAGATATCATCTACTATCATCTCAAAATAGCATCAACATGCAAATATGTTAAATTAAGTAGTATAGCAGTAAAGCATCTATGGTACTGAATCAAAATATAACATTCGACCCTCAGGTCATCATAAGGTACAAAATAAGAGTATCAGGTATCTCTTGAATCAAAATAAACAAGGTACAAACTGCAAACATGAGAGGCACTACATCCTCCCCCACTTGCATAGGCTTAATCCTGGAAGCCAACAAAAAGATAGGGGTATAATCCCCTCAATTGTGTAGCATCTTCCCAAGTCGTAGAGGTCTCATTGCTCAAGTCCTATTGGACCCTTACCTTTTCTATGTCCCGACCTCACAAGACTAGCCTCTAGTGCTGTAGGATATGAATGGGCTCCAAAGTAAGCTGCCCATCCACTACCTGCAAAGCATTCCAATCAAGAACATGTGTCACATCCAGAATATACTGCATCAAACTAGAAATATGAAAAACATCATTGATGTGTGATAGGCTAGGTGGAAATGCTAGTCAATAAGCAATAGGACCAATCCTCTCGAGGATCTCAAAATGTCCAATAAAATGTGGCACCAACTTAGAGCCTTTCCCATAATGGATGGGGCTCTTCCTCAGACGCACTTGCAAAAACACCCTGTCACCAATAGAAAAGTGACAATCCAACCTATGGGCATCTGCATACTTCTTTTGCCTATCCTAAGCAGGAACCAAATGCTCCCTAGTGCGAACAACCTACTGCTCCATATCCTAAAGCATCTCTGGACCCAAAAGAACTTGATCCTCTAAACAATCCCAACTCAAAGGGGTAGGACATGGCCTACCGTACAAGGCTTGAAAAGGTGACATGCCAAGAGAACTATAATACCCATTTTTGTATGCAAACTCAACAAGGTACAAATAGTCCTCCCACTTTACCTACCTATCCATAAGATACATGTGAAGCATATCCTCCAGAACCTAATTCACTCTCTCAGTCTGACCATCGGTCTTTGGGTGATAAGCTGAATTGAAATTGAGCTGTGTGCCCAAAGCATGCTGGAGAGATGTCTATAGTGTAGAGTAAACACTGGATCTCTATCTAAAATAATCCAACGAGGAATCCCATGTAAACAAACAATATCCATCAAGAAAACATGCACTACAAAAGAAGCTATGTAGGATGCTCTCATGGGTGAAAAATGTGCTACCTTGGACAAATTGTCCACTATTACCATGATACAATCATGTCTCCATGATGATAGAGGCAACCCTATGATAAAATCAATAGATATTGTATCCCACTTCTACTCTAGAATGGTATGTGGTTGCAAAAGACTTGCTTGATGCTAAAGCTTTGCCTTCACTCTCTGACACTCAAGGCATCTAGCAACAAAATCAGCAACATTGCACCTCATTCGTGCCTAAAAGTATAGGTGTTTGAGATCAGCATGCATCTTCTTAACACTAGGATGTGTGGAATATAGTTTATGATGCACTTCAAACAAAACCAAGGTACAAAGATCACTCGACATAGGTACATAGATATGCCCATGTGATGTAGTAGTCCATCAAACTCAAGCAAATAAACTAAAAATCTCCCCTCAAGGGCATGTCCAGACTTGATCTCCACCCACACCTCCTAATACCAAGTGTCACTAGGGAAAGCCTCTAAGATACGACCTCATAAATCCACTCCCAATGACAACATTGATACCTCATGTTGCCTTCTGCTCAAAGCATCCATGACATCATTCTCCTTCCCTTTAATGTAATGAACATCAAAGTCATACTCACACAAGAACTCCATCCAACAATAGTGTGGTGCATTCAGGTTTAGCTGAGTAAAGATACATTGCAAGCTCCTATGATCACTATGCAACTCAAACCTATGTCCCAAAAGAAAATGCCTCCAACAGAAAAGGGCATGCACTATGGCTGCAAGTTCCAAATCATGAGTGGGATTGTTAAGCTCATGGTCCTTGAGTTTTCTAGACTCAAATGTAATCACTCAACAATCCTGCATTAACATCACACCCACGCCTTCCAAAGAAGCATCTATGCAAACCATGAAATCACCTATAGGATTAGGCACTGTAAGGATTGGTGCACTGGTCAAACACTCTTTAAGAGTATTAAATGCTACCTCACATTAGTTTGACCAAACAAACTTCTTCCCTTTCCTCTGAAGATAAGTGATGGGATGAGCTACCTATGAGAAATCCTTCACAAAGTGATGGTAGTAACCCGCCAATCCCATAAAACTACAAACTTTTGAGACATTAGTGGATAATAGCCAATCCATGATAGCACAAATCTTCTTAGGATCCACCACAATTCCATTACCTATAATGATGTGTCCCAAATACTTCACCTCCATTTGGAAGAACCCACATTTACTCAAGTTTCCATATAACTGATGGTCTCTCAAGCACTGCAATACCTGACATAAATGGACTTCATGCTCCTCCACAGTCTTCAAATAGATCAATATGTCATCCAGGAATATAATGACACATTGATCAAGGTAAGTGCAAAATACACCATTCATCAAACTCATAAATATTGATGGCGCATTGGTTAACCTAAAGGGTATAATTATGAACTCATAAATGCCCATACCATGTACAAAAAGTTGTTCAAAGAATATCAACCTCTTGGATATGAAGCTGATGGTATCCTAACTTAAGATCAATCTTTAAGAACACTCGAGCTTCCTTCATTTGATCAAACAAGTCATCTATCCTCAGCAAAGGATAACGATTGTTCACCATCACCTTATTTAACTACCAGTAGTCAATGCACAACTGAAAATAACCATCCTTCTTCTTCAAAAAGATGATTGGTGCACCCCACAAGGATACACTAGGATGAATATGGCCCTTGGACAATAATTCCTCCAACTACAAATTGAACTCACTCAACTACTCAGTAGTCATGTGGTAAGGAGCTCATGAAATCAGCTTTGCTCCTGGTGCAAGGTCAATCCAAAAATCAATGTCACGCTACGGTGGCATACCTGGAATCTCATCAGGAAACACATCAACATACTCAAGAAGGAGTGGGTGATCATCAAGAGTCACCGTACGACTCTCAGCTTCCTTGAGATCACTGAGAGACACAAGAAACAATTGGCAACCTTTCCACACACTCTGCTTCAGCTAATTAGCAAAGATCATACAAAGAGAGACTAGTCTCTAGACTCCCAAAAGTTCCACCTACCCACCTATGTCATCAACACACTATACCAGCTTATGATGGAAATTAATATTCACCTGATGGGTGGCTAACCAATCCATGCCCAACACAATGTCATACGATCCTAGAGGTAGAATGTGTAAATCCACTGGTGGTGAAGGTTCCTAAATTCAAAACACAACTCCTAACCAATGAGTCAACAAACACCTTAGATTCTGTGGCTAACTCAACTTTCCATCTATCAACCTAACGCATTGCCACTAGCCCACATCACTAAACAAGAGATGGTGAACTGAAAGAATCAGAAGCACTAGAGTCAAACAAAATTGAAGTTGAAATACCATGCAATGTACCTGTAGCCTCAACTACCATACCTTCATACTTAGCTTGACAGTTTTCCACCACCACAAAGACTCTATGATTCCTACTCGCATCTCCTATAGTAGGCTCAAATCTCACTATGCACTTACTAGGTCTTGTAGATGGCTTGATCGAACAATCATAAGATTTATGGCCAGGCTGGCCACAAGAATAAAAATTCCTAGAAAAGTTGGGTCTTGTCCCATGACCACCTTGAGTAGCACTAGGATATGGTGCACTACCTTTGTTGGAATTTTGCTGACCACCTGTGGAGGAAAATCCTATTGAGATTTCTATCCTTGATTCTAGCTATCTCTTTTCTTACTTAAGGTATCAGAATCCTATCCACCCTTGGTCCAAAACCCTTTCTTAAAATTATAGTGAGATCCACCCTAAGAGGGTGTTGATTGAGTCTGACCCTTCATTGAGGACTGAGAATATTGTGCATCTTGCCCAGAATTCCTTGCACTTTGGTTCTAAGAACCAGATATGCTACTGAAACCTCTAGCCAGATTTTCCTCTGCAATTTGTGCCTTCTCAACAACAAGAACAAGAGTCCTAGGCTGATGCATGTGGACTTCTCCAATGAGGGAATCCTTAAGGCCTTGTATGAAATGATTAGCTAAGGGTAAATCATCATTGTTGTAGCATGAATACTACCTAAGTTCAAAGAGTCAAATCTTGTATTGATCCACTATCATGTTTCCTTGCCAGATTACATAGAACTCATTAGCATGGGCCTCTTTGAATTAAGGAGATAAGAATCTCTCTCAAAACCTCTCCTCAAATATCTCCCAAGTGAGATCTACAAATCTAACTTGAATCTTCTAACTCTCAATATTCTACCATATGGATGCATGGTCCCTCAATTGCATAATTGCACAATGGGACCTCATGTTGGTTGAATTGTACTCCATGTCCAATAACCAAGTCTCTGCTTTGAGGCCACTTCCCTTGCCATCATACATTGGTGGTTTGGAATTCTGAAGGGACTTCATGATATCCAATCTAATGGAATCCTCACTATTGCAGTTCCTACCACCTCGATGGTGCCTTCTTTCACCTGGTGGATTACAAAAATTCTCACGTTCATGTTCCTCCTCTCTATGCTCTAATTGATGGGAATCTCCATGATGAGATCCCTCTTCCTAATCATGATCTTGTTGGCACTCCTCAACACAAGGGCCCAACTAAGCAAGAGTCTCCTAGAGTACTAGCAACAATACCCCCACACCATCTGGATTAACGCTATTACCTTGTTCTCCCTCTCCATCCTAACGCTCCTCCTTATGGTGTTCATTTACACTGTTACCACTATAGGTACCACCACAGCCACTAGGTCTACGTGTAGGAGGGATCACTATGGGAACAACACGGTGATGTCAGAAAAGTTAGATCACAAGCATAAGGGTCAAAAGCATGAAACGACACAATATCAAGTAATCAAACATAATATAAAAATACACAATAGAAACCAAAATCATAGTGGAAGCATAACATAGAGATCCTAATGTTTCAACATGGCATCTGATACTAGATGTAATGGCCTGCTTGGAGATCCTTGGAACAAGGATGAAATACAAGACAAAATATATATATATATTTTTAAACAAGTTAAAGTGCACATGTCAACAACATACATGGATCATAAAGATCACAACAGAAGACTTAACCATCATCCCTGCAACCAACGGATCCCCAAATGCCACTACTGACCAAAATGATTGATAATGAAGGATGCATAACTAAATTCGAATTGAACGCACTCTAAATTCAAAATGTGACACCAAAGGCTTGAAGAACACCTAAGAGGGTACCCCAAATGATTCCCAAAAAGTTTGGATCACACCAAAAAGTATTTGCTTTCTGCCCACACAGGATTTTACAAAACCCAAGCGATACTTTAATATAGCATTGGGGGATACTTTCTAGTACCGCACGATACTTCTAAAGAAGGAGGGTGACATTTTTAGGGATTGGGCGATACTTCTCTCAAGGACGTGTGATACTTTTCAAGTATCGTACAATATTTCTTCAAAGGGAGTGTGATACTTTCTAGTATCACACTCCAAGAGGCGTATGACAAAATCCAGGAATGCATGATACAATTCTAATAGGCATATGATACAATATTGTATCGCACCATGCTAACAAATGGTCACCAAGAAAACACAAGAAACTCAAAAGGAGAACACAAAAGGGGAAAAATAGAGAATAAAACCTCCACATCGAGGAGTACCAGATCCACAATGTAAGGCATGAACACTCAAACACACTACTGAAAGACATAATCTACATCAAACCATCTAACAAGTAGTAAGAAGCAAAAGTATAGAAGGAACATTGTAGTGTACTAAAGCAACATCACAATAACTGAAATGACATCGCAAAGTACAAAATAACCAAACTAAGTATGCAGTTCCTCCCAACCATTAATGACATCATAAGATCATCATGGGCCCTAGCCATCCTCTGAGCGTAACATCCCGAGCCACCGACCAAATCATCAATACTATCATAATAGGGACGTCACTACTAAACATGCTACAACAAAAGCATCAGGAAATCTAACATGCTAGTGGAAAGTATAAGATAATCCTACAAAGTAGATAACATCACCTATCACATGCAAATCGTCAATGTAAAGGAATGCATCAATAATTAACACCATCTAAAATATGATAAACAAGCATCCCAATGAAAGCATAAATCACAAGAAAGCATACTTTGCAACCTAAAGTACCAAGTGAAAACATCTAGCAATGGTCGCGCTAGAGCAATAGATCATCTCTATACGTTGGTCCCTAGCAGTGGTCTAGGTAGCTACACCTCCCAACCATGTGGCACCTATAGCTCCACACCCACCATGTTGATGGAGATAATTATCTAACCACAAAAACATGCAAAACAACATCCATGGTTAACACACATGCCAAGCAGTATGATGACTGAATCCAAGACAAAGTAAATTGCATAAACTAGAGGTCTTGGTCAGACACCTTAATGGGCTACTAAGTAGGGGTTGACATCATGGAGAGTCACTTGGCATCGACAAGCCCAACCCAGTACTGGCAGCTCTCCACTTCCCAATGGAAGGAGCATATCTTGAATCATTTTATTATCTTTAAGTTTTATTACCACCCAATGTTTAAATTTAGTTATCACTTATTTACAATGCTTCTGCACACCAACCCTTAGGAAATAGGCATTGAGTTGTAGAGATAGAAGCCCCCTCCATATGCTACCCTACCCTACCAGTGCTCATCCAACGATGAGTTCCTATAGGCATGCAAACTCCCAATTCAACCCCAATGATCATAACTTTCAGAAGAACCATAGAAGATTGGGCCTTGCAAGTCACTTGAAAAATGTATGCGTACATACTTGTGTGTGGTGCACCACCATCACAAAGATCAACACAAGAACTGGATAAGAACATAAGCATAAAGTCACTCAACCAAAACAAACTCGAGAGGGTGGACATAGCATGTATCCCAATGCAACATAAAGTGCTAAAGTGGTCTGATAGATATCCAAATGGATCATCTAGGTCCACAACCCACATTGTGCCAAGAAAACTTGAGAAAATAGGGCAACACACAAAATGAGGAAAAAACCCCAAATTTTGAGAAAAATTCCAAAATGGCCTCTAGGTGCAAAAACCACAAAAATTCAAAAATAAATGAAATTAGACACCGTATGCAAAAATGGCCAGCATAATGGCTCAAAATCCCAAACCCTCATCCCAAAAATAGGGAAAATGTTCATACTCGACCAACCAGGTAGAACCAGCAACCAGAAACAAAGGGGAACACTACTTCTCAACCTCCTAACATAGTGCTACAAGAAACAAAAGATGTAATAAAGCAAAAACAATAAAATGAGAAAGCCCTACCTGACAGCAAAAGGGGCAGAAATTAAAACTTGCACAATAAAATAAATCACCTGCCAAATCTATCGAAACTCATGGCAAAGCATGGCCTACCTGAGCCAAATCCAATGAGACTAACCTTGTGAAGATCCCATGCTCACAGCTCCCAGAATGAACAAAAAACCAATCCTTCAGAAGAGGATTTCCAAATTAGCTCTCAAATTTCTATTTCTAAAAAGTGAGAAGTGAATAATGAATTCACTTTTCCAATACTCATTCATTTTTTTTATGAATATTTAGCTATGGAAAATAGCTAACTGGAGTAGCTAAACTCCAAATCTACCCAAATGAAAATAGGTTATTATTCGTAATGAAAATTCACCTGAGGCAAAGCTACCAAAAATTAAATCCAAAAAGATTAAAAACCCAAAAAATCCAAAATCACAGAAAATCACTTAACACTTTTGTGACAATGTGAACTTCTAAATGCATAGATATGCTCACTGGTCTAGTCATATAATGCATTTGAGTTTGGATTTACTAATCACCGAAAGGTTTTAATTAAAATAATTAAAATAAGGATATGTTGACCACACATGGGTGACATTGGTAAAATATGAACAATTGGATCACTAACTCCATGTGCCACTACTAGGGATATAATTCTTGCACACTAAAATACACGAACAAGTGTAATTGCATATAATATCATAGCTAAAGCAACATGTATTAAAATACCTATTTAATCCATTTACATCACTCACATTCGCAAAAAGCATAAAGATACAAGAATGAAGTAAATAACCATAGCTTAAAATTTATAACATAACCTAATAAAAAAATATGTCCAATAAACCATATAACCAGATATCATCATAGACGACTTGCAGTAAAGCATCTATGTTACTGAATCAAAGTATAACATCTGACCCTCAAGTCATCATAAGGTACAAAATAAGATTATCAGGTATCTCTCAAATCAAAATAAACAAGGTACATACTATAAACACAAGAGGCACTACATGCTTTGTCTTTGTATGCATTAAAAGATTCTTTGATATATTTATAGCACTTGTATTATCACAATAAAGTGTCACTGGTTTAGTGATCTCTTCCTTCATTCCCTTTAGTAGCTATTTGATCCATACAATGATTGTGCAATTCATAGGAGCAGCAACATACTCTGCTTTAGCAATAGATTGGGAACTATAACTTTGCTTCTTGCTTGTCCATGTAACAAGTCTTCTACCTAAGAAAAATGCTTCTCCATTGGTGCTCTTTCTTTCATCAATATTTCTAGCCTAATCAGCATCAGTGTAGGCTTTTAGTTCAAACTTTTCATTCTTCTTATACTATAAACCATACTTTTCTATTCCTTTCAAGTATCTCATTATTCTTTTTATGACCATCAAGTGATTCTCTCTAGGGTTAGCAGAGAATCTAACAACTATCCCCATAGCTAATCCAATATTAGGTTTGTTGTGTACTACATATTACAATTTTCCAATTGTGGATCCGTATAATGTTTGATTGACCTCAGTCGAGTCATCATTCTTTGATAGCTTGAGTATTGTTACCATAGGTGTACTTACTAGTTTTGAATCCTTAAGTCCAAATCTCTTCAATATCTCCTTGACATATTTTGATTGAGTGATATATACAACATTTTTTTTTTGATAGACTTGTAATCCCACAAAGAATTTGATCTCACCAAACATTGACATTTCAAACTCTTGCTTTATTTGATTTGCAAAATCTTTACACAAAGCATCTTGTCCTCCAAATATGATGTCATCAACAAATATTTCAGATAACATTATACCTTTTTCTTTACCTATCTTCATGTACAAATTACTATTATCATCTATCCTTTCAAATCCAATCTTAACAAGATAAGTATGAAGTCTCTCATACCATGCTCTTGGTGCTTGTTTCAATCCATATAGGGATTTGTGCAGTCTACATACCATGTTCTTATTATTTTTATCAACAAATCCTTCTGGTTGTTCTAGGTAGACCTCTTCTTCTAATATGGCATTAAAAAATGTAGACTTAATATCCATCTGATAAAATTTGAAACCTTTATATGTAGCATAAGCAAGCAAAATTATTACTCCTTCAATTCTTGCAATAGGGGAAAATGTTTTACCATAGTCAATTCCTTCTTCTTGTGTATACCCTTTGCAAATTAGTCTTGCTTTGTTTCTTCTCACTTCACCATTCTCATCTAGCTTTTTTCTGAATACCCATTTTAAGCCAATCACATTCCTGTCTTTTGGTCTAGGAACTTGGTTCCAAGTCTCATTCTTTTCTATATGCTGAATTTCCTCTTCCATAGCCTTGTTCCAATCATAATCTTCCAATGCATCTCTCACTATCTTAGGTTCCTTTATGCTTAACAAACATGATTCACTTCTCAACCTATTTCTCGTCATTGGCCTTGCATCTTTGTCTCCAATGATTTGATTTGTAGGGTGTTGTCTTTTGACATATTTGGATAGTCTAAGCTCAATTCTTGTGGTTACATTTTGTCTCTCAGCTTCAATATCACTACATGCATCTTTGTCAGGTGTTTCAACATCTCTTTCATGTGTGCCAATCTTAGAGTTAGATTGTGCATTTTCCTCATTTTGTAACTCAACATTTGAATGCAACTCAACATTCACAAGATGTTACTCAAAAATTTTTGAAACTTGTTTTTGATTTGCTGCATGATTTGTAGCATCTTCTTTAGTAGGCATTCCTTCATAACAATATAAAAATGCCTTGTAATCTTTTGGTTCTTTTGTAGGTTCAACCTCATGTGCTTCTATAAACTCATCAAAATTCACATTTGCACTTTCCACAATTTTGTTAATGTTAGTATTTAAACACTTATAAGCTTTACTCCTTGCGGAGTAACCAAGGAATATACCTTCTTCACTCTTTGCATCAAACTTTCCACTCCTAACATCTTTAAGAATATAGCATTTGCTTCCAAATACCTTAAAATATTTCACATTAGGTGGGTGACCATACCATAGTTCAAAAGGTGTTGAGTGAGTACCTTTCTTTACTTGCACACAGTTCAACATGTATACAATAGTACTTACAACTTCTCTCTAGTATTTCAGAGCAACATTTTTCTCCATCATGAGTATTTTGGCATAGTCCATTGTAGATCTATTTTTTCTTTTAGCAATTCCATTTTGTGGAGAGGTCCTAGGTGCTAATGTCTATCTCTTGATTCCTCTATCATTGCAAAACATCTCAAACTCATGTGAAGTGAATTCACCTCCTCTATTTGATCTCAAGCATCTCAAATTCTTACCTATTTCTTTTTCAACTCTTGCCAAGTGCCATTTAAACATTTGAAAAGCATCTAATTTTTGTTTTAAAAACATTTCTACCATCATCCTAGAGTAATCATCAAAAAACAATATTATATACCTATCTCCTTTGTAGCTTTGCACTTCAATAGGTCCACACAAGTTAGTATTAACAATTTCAAGTATTTTCTTAGAGGTATAAGCTTTACTTTTAAAGCTTGACTTTGTCATCTTGCCTAGTTGACATTATTTGCACGTTATATTTTTTGGTTTCTTCAACTTAGGCAAACCTCTAACTCTTTTCATGTTACTGATACTAATTATATTGTCAAAGTTAACATGACATAATCTTTTGTGCCAAAGCCATACATCATCAAATTTTGCAATAAGATAAGTAGCATCTTCTATATCCAAATAGAATAGATTACTCCTAGTTTGATCACCTTTTTTAATCAAGTTTCCATTTGTATCCTATATCTTGGTTGATTTATTTTCAAACTCAACTTTGCACCCCAAATTATTTAATTGTGACACACTAAACAAGTTATAATTCAATCCTTCAACATAATAAGCATTGTCCCATGAAATCTTGTCTGGGAGCTTGATAGATCCTTTTCCTTTTATTAAACATAGTGCATCATTACCAAATCTTACACTATTTCCATCATAACAGGTTAAGGTAATCAACTTACTTTTATCTCCAGTCATGTGATGTGAGCATCCACTATCAATGATACATTTGTCATTCTTGTTCACACGAGTCATGAGTGCACTAGCCTCATCCTCATCTAATTCATCCTTCATTGCAACATATACCACTTCATCATCATTTTCATCAGAGTCATGTTCATCAACAATGTAGCATGACTTCTTACCTTTGTCTTTGTAGTCTCTTCCATCATCTTCTCTTCTATTTTTGTGCTTGTTCCCTTCTTTGAATTTCTTCTTCTATGTACATCTTGCTACAATATGGCCAACTTCATTGCAATTAAAAATAATGATAGGTAGCTTACCTTTGAATTTACCTTTCCCTTTGTGAAATCTTCTAGCTAGCAACGTTTCCAATTGTTCAATGTCTTCCTCATCTGTATTTCTGTCATTGGATGCATACTTTATCTTTTGTTTTCTTCTTCTTTGGCTTCACCTCCTCATAATCTTTTAGTAACAATTTTTCTTTGAAAGCTGATTCAATACTCTCTGGTTTGTAGTTGTCAAAATTAGATAACTGAAAAGTAGCGAGTCTTCCTACTAGACCTTCAAGGGTTAGATCATTTCCTAGCATATATCTTAACTCTTGGATTGTAGAAACTCTAATGGCATACATAGGCAACAATGTTCTCAAGCCTTTACTTAGCATAGTATCATCATCTGTTTTACTAGTAGCACTTTTTATTGCACTAACAACTTTTTTTATTCTAGCAACATATTGAGCAATATTTTTCACCTTCTTCCATTCTCATTTTATCAAACTTACCTTTGAGGCTCTCTAATTTGTCTCTTTGAACATATTTGTCTCCTCCATAGATGGTGTCTAGGGCATCCCCCATATGCTTTACACTTTTAAGGTCTTTGATATCATCAAACTCAGCATAGCTTAGGGAAAAGGCAATCTCCAATGTCGCCTAATTGTGCTCTTTCTTTTTCTTCAAATCTTCAGCAGTTAGGGCCTCTACTGGATCAACATGTGCTATTGAAATGCAAGATTGTGCATAATCCCCAAGTCCTCCAAGGTGTAACTTCATCAAAATTTGCCATGTAGGAAAGTTATCTCTATTTAGCTTGGGTAACTCTCTTTTTGACATCTTGATCTTTATGCTTTTAGTACCTTAAAGCTAATCCTCTTAAGCAACTGTAACTCTGATACAAATTATTGGAACTCTTTTAGAATAACTGAGAGCAGGGGTGAATCAGCGATTGGTGAATCAGCGATTCAAGGTCCAAATGTACAAATAATTTTTTTCAAAATTAAGTGAACCCATAAATTTTTTTCAACCATGTATGCATTCATTGTGTATAAACCAAAACTAATATGTTACTATTAAATCAACATGCAAAAATGTAAAGCATAAAACACAACATATACATCAACCCATTTCATACAATGATTTAACGTGAAAACCCAATTTGGGAAAAACCACCAGTAACATGCTTCTCCTTTTTCACTCTTTTGAAGTGATGCCCTATTAAAGGCCAACCCTGTTAAAGGTTACAACACACACTATTGATGTGACCTAGTTAAGGGATTCCATTCACCTTGTTAAAAATGAGCCTTGTTAGAGGACTTTAGGCCATTCACTTGGAATGCCACCCTGTTAAAGGATTTTTCAATTACTGTTAAGTCAACCTTTCTCCAAAGGATTTACCCTAATCTGATACAATTGTTAGAAAGTAACAGTAGAGCTTTAATCTGATACAACTTACAACCTTACTTGCGAATTACAGATCACTATTCAGTCCTCAACTTTTCTTGGCTTCCAATCTTGGTAGCTCTAACAATTTGTTCACCCTTCAAGCATTCATCCTCTTTTAGCCTTCTTGCTTAGTTTTTCATTGCAGACTTCTCCTCTTGGGTCACTTGATGAAGCAAACCCTCTTCTTTCTCCTTGTCATATTTTCACATCCAAAACTCTCTAACCTCTTTGCTTCATGACCATATATCTCTATAAATAGGAAATTATAACTCTTTTTTTTGCTAATTATCCATCACAAAAATTAGGGTTTTTGATGGATTAGTTAGGATACAATGTATCTACCCCATATCTTGTCTTCTTTAGAAACTTCTCCTAGAATCCATTTGAATTTGCCTACAACATGGTTTACATAAGATTCTATGCCTCTAGCTCATCAATCTTATCTTCCTTTTGATTCACAAGTTTCAAGAAAATAAACTTGTTGACTTTTATTTGGTGAATCTTTGATCTTTTTCATAATGCAGCAGTTTGACATTATTAATTTATTGATGCTTGACACATACTATGTTACTCAACATCTATTGTAAAATAATTCAACATCAACTGGATTTTATTGGTGCTCAACATCAACTGGAAAACACTTGGCATCTACTATCTTGCTCGACATCTACTAACTTGCTTGACATCCACTAGAAATTGCTTTCACTTAGCTCCAACTGACTTTGTGCTTGGCTTGCACTAACTTTGCTCGGAACCTTCTATCAACTTGGTCAAGCTTAGCAAATGAACTTTGTTCAACCTTATTCCTCTAAACTTTCTAAGTGTAGCCAATCATTTTGTAACCTCAAGTAGATTATCAATATATTATGTTATCACTATCTTAACTGATTCTTGCACTTCAATACATAATCATAACTCAACCTTTCCTCTAAGTACTTTTGTTACATTTTGTTTATCAAATCCTCCTGATCAATCAACTAAGTGATAGTGCTTGAAACATATAAGCAATTGTCTTACCAACATATAGCAGGTTTGACATCAGTGACAAAATAATGATTGAAAACATACAGTCTTCTTTCAAAAATCTTTCTACTCAAATGATCTTTTCAATCATATATCAACACATCCTATCCCCTACTCTTTCCCAATCCTCTACTCTCTCTTAATCTCTACCCTCTCTCCCTCTCTACCTCTCTACTTCCCTCTCTCCCTATAAATCCTCTCTATTAAAGCACAAGGCTTACAAAGTGCATTTGTGCCCTATAGCATGTATGTGCTATTTAAGCCTTGAATTAAAAAATGCTTTAAATTACATGCACACACTATAGTGCATGTACACACCCAATAACACGTACACATAATAACCTCTATGCACTATTTAAGCCTTGAATTTGAAAATGCTTTAAATAGTGCACATGTACTATAACATGTGCATGTTATATAAAGAAATGGATACCACCAAAGCTAAGACTTGGATTTTCCTTAGGGATCCAACCCAAAGGTTTTGAGGCTCTAAATTGGTTTGAGATGTGTTTTGTAGCAAGAATACAAAAAATGCTTGATTTTCTTTTGTGCTCTCCTTCATGTTTCCTTATGGTTCAGTATCGATAAAATTAGGTTACATGATATTGTAGATCTTTGTGTTATCTATATAACCATATAATTTATTTTAAATTCATACTATTTCAAGCCTTTCAACTATAATTTCTTTTGAAAGTATGTCCCTTTTCTCTCAAAAACCAACATGTACTAATTGGGGTGTAGATCTTATCTTGTTCGTCAAATTTTGCAACAAGTTAGTTTTTTAGTAACTAGACTCCATTCTACACACTTTGAAAAAAAGAAGTTTTGATTTTGGATTAGTTTTAAATAATTTCTATGGGGAGCACAAAGATATTTCACATTTTTGGGATGTTTCCACTTACAAAATTCATAAAAAAAAATACACATTGTAAAATTACCCAAACAATCTGGGATAAACTACATTGTGTTAGGTGATGTTTGACCAAAGCAAATAAAGAATTTGAAAAAAAGAGTTAAAGTTTTAGGGTGACCACACTTTGCTCTATGTTATATTTTTTCTAAAAAATACATCCACTTTTTGTGGCTCCCTTTTTGAGTGTCTAGAACTAAACCATTTTGAAAAAAAGTTAGTAGTTCAGAAACTAGATTAAAAGGACTACTACTTTTGTATTTATCATATCTTAAATTTTTTAGCGTAACTATCTTTAAATTCTTGTCAAAGTTTAGAGATTGCTGATTTTAGAAAAAAAGTGGCCACTTATACCCCCTTTTGGCACCACAACTTTGTGCAATTATGCCACAATCCTTTCAAAAAGTCACAATCCTTCATAATTACAACCCTATAAAAAATTCACAACCCTTTACAATTACTCCAATTGAGCATCTAGATTAATCCTAGGAGACCCAATATTTTGATGAATAGAGTCCTCCTTCCTCCCAACATTAGAAACATTATGAACAAGCTATTTTTTACAAAAAATATTTTTAGGGCCAGAATGACCCATAGTAGATCCAAAACTAGGATACCAAACAATGTTAATATTAGGGTTCTTACTTACCTCACCATGTTACAAAATATCTAGATATGCTCAAGATCATGGTCAACCAAACTATGACCTTAAGTGGCTGTAAACAATCAAAAAATTAGGGTTATGCCAACTTGGCACATTATTTTAAAGTAGTTATGAACTTTATATCAAAAATTTGCAAGAGAAGAATTTGTAGGAAATTGAACTTAGTTTGTAAACTACTAGGCCTTATTTTAAAAAAAAGATCATTTGATTGGTCCAAGTTTTGGATTTTAATGCAGTATGAAAATTTCAAGGCAAAAATAAAAAGTAGGTGTATGTTTGACCACCTTAATCAAAATCAAATGATAATAATTTTTATTATAATTCTAGATATAAGAAGTAGACTCATGCCTAGATGTGATGCATATTTTTTGGTATTTTTATTGCAAATAAATAATTAATTATGAATTTTCTACTAGTGTTTCTAGAATTAAAAAACTCCCGTGTCTCACCACCTTGATTAATTAAAAGCTTTCAAAAATTAAAAAAAATTCTTTCTAGTAGGTGAAGCATAGAATGTGAAACAACTTTTGGATTTCAAAAATGTTATACCATTTGAAAGTTATAGTATTTTTCAATCAAATGTCAATCAACACTTTACATACATCTTCATTAGAAATTAACTAATAAATAGTTATTGAAGTCATAATTTGACAACAATTATATCGATGGAATCTTGAGTATTTTCTCAAGAAACCCTTTTCATTTCATTGAATTTGGATGAAAAAAGAGTTGTTAGATGGTCAATCAAAGTTTGGATGTCAGATAGACATGGATCAAACACATTTTTTGAGTTGACCAAATAGGCTTGGAAAAAAACCATGCCTAATTGGGTACCCAAAATAGGATCAGGTACCCGATTTGGTTTCAGATACCCAAAAATTGATGGCAATGTGTCGAAAGGGGTTATAGATTAACCTATGACCCCCTTTGACCTATAAGATTAATTATGATATTTCCCTAGGGGTCATAGGACCCCTAAGGACATATGTTGTCATGAAATGTGTTGAAAGGGGGCACAAGTTAGCCTATGACCCTCTTTTAACCATAGGATCAATTATAATATGTTCCTAGGGGTCTGAGGCGCACTAGGGACATATGTTGTCATGAAATGTGTCAAAATGGGTAATAGGTTATCCTATAACCCCCTTTGACCCATAAAATCAATTATAATATGTCCCCAGGGGTCTAGGGACATATATTCTCATGAGATGTGTTGAAAGGCCCATTTGACCCATATGATTTGTTGACAATATGGTCAGATGGTTGTCATTTATGGAAACATGTATTCAACATTTTATTTATGCATTTAGAGATAAAAAATTGTCTAAGTGATAGACAGTTTGCATCAGTACAGTGAATAGATCTTAAGAGTATGAACGACTAATTAAGAGTTAGCTTATGTGCAGTTATGGAAAGGTTTGTGACATTGTCATGATGATATGGTTAAGTGCACAGATGTGTATGGACAATATGATGCAAGTTATGATTAAAATACTAGTGTGAGTATTTAACAAAGCAAACCATAGCATATCAGTAAACAGAGCTGTATGGCTTGAGGAATAATTTTGGTTATAGAACAATTACTAAGTTGTGATGAGTCAACTATGTGGATAATAATCCATAAGTTTGTTTATATTATGTCAATCATTTGGAGATATGGAAGTCGACTGTGTAGAAATTTGTAAATGTGCAAGGTATAAGTAGAGATCTTATATTGTGTAGTTAATGTGTAGTCGTAAGAAGTTATGAGATGTTGTTGATGTGATGAGAACTATTATGCAAGCCTTATGTGATGTGAGATCTGATGTATGACCAGAGTAAGTCTGATTTACAACACTGAAACAAGTATTGTATGTATACTTATCTTGTGAAGAACAGAATTATATAATTGCATGTTAGGGAAGTGGGCTCTTGTTGCATACATTGTATTTGTTTTACCATTTCCTTATAGGGCTGAGGCTTCTAACAAGGCCTAGTCTCCTAGTAGGGACTTGAGACACTATATGTATTTCATAGACTCCTAAAAGGGTCAATATCCTTAATAGGATCCTATTGGTTAGTGAATCATCTTGCAAGTATCATCCCTACAGGGGTTTTCCCTTGGCTAGGGTTTCCCTAGTTAACAAATAATGGTGATATGAGTTCTCTATGTGTATGATTATATTTACTGTTCAACATTATTGGTTTACTTTCATATGCATGTTATAAAGAAGGTAATGATATTCAATTATGGGGCAAAAGTTTGTAAAATATTGATTCACCCCCCCCAGTATTATCTATTTATAACAATTGGTATCAGAGTATAGTTACTTTGAAGAATTTTAACATGTTAATTAAGATCCCAGTGAGTATGGAACAGTTGAAGAAAAACCTATAAGAATCTCTTGAGTAGATTGACCTTCTTATTGAAGAAAGAGATAACATAAAATATAGATATAAAGATGCAAACATTTACATTGGCAAGTTAAAAGAAAAGATTGTCGATTTAGAATTTGGAAAGGAACCAATTGCATAGATCAATGACAATGTAGTAGGAGATATTCAAAAGGAAAATGAGATCTTGAAACATGAACTGAAAATTGTTGAGTTTAAGTTAAGTCTTAAGAAAAATGGTGGCATTAGTGAACTAGGACTAAAACCTGAGAATGCAAATCTTAGATCCCAGTTAAGTCAAGTTACATATAAATTAGATACTATTAAGATTGAACATGTTGAGTTGGAAAAATACAACATTATTGTGAAAGGAGAATTGACACAAGCTAAACATCAGTTAGAGAAACTTTATTCTAGTAATGAAAAGATAAATGAATAGATATTTCATTAGAGACCTTCTTATGACAAGATAGGACTTGGATATCTGATTAGAGAGAAATCAACCAAGAAAGTTGAAATTAGAAGAGAATTAGATCCAATTACTAAATCCCCTAAGGAATTTGATCTAAGTAAGGTAGAATCAAGCACATCTATTGAAGTATCAAAGAAAGTTGAGTTAATCGATTTGATAGTTAAACATGATGAACCTAAGAAACCAGGGCAAGTTGATGAACCTCTCAAGGAAGTAAGACATGAATTCAAAGGTAGATATTACGTAATGAAATTGGACATATGAAGGGATATTGCACAAGTAAGTCCTTTAAACCCATTACAAATTTCTATTTTTATAATTGTCATGGTTATGGACATAAAGTAGTAGATTGTAAGAAACCTAAATTTGATGGTAATAATGAAAATAGTAGAATGTTTAGGAATACTAACCCTATAGGTAATGGAATAGGTAGATCTTAGAATAGATTTAATGATGGAGAAAAAAAAAATGATGAAAGGAAATAGTTTATTTGTTACACATGTAATAATCTATTGTGGTTTCACAATGCATGCCCAATTTTTCCTAGAAATGTGGACCCCCTACTTTATTTTTTAGCTTTCAAAATCCCTAGTCTAGGGTCTGAGTCTTTTCTAGGGTTTTTCCTAGTGTCTTTGGTAAAATTTGGGTCCCAATTTTAAAACCCAAATTCTGAAAATTAGAATCATCTGAGAGAGTCATTTTTGTAAGAAAATGGCGCACCTAGTGCACCTCACTAGGTGTGCTAGTGCACCAAAGATTCAAAGTAAAGCACTTCCTCTATGAAGTGCATAGTAGTGTAGTTGCGCACCTCAAAGAGGTGCATTGGGTCTGGGGTCTATAAAACTTGAGATCCCCACCCCTCTTCACTTCTCATTTTCTCCTTCATTTTTTTTCTCTGAGCTCTACTTCTTGCATCACTGCAACCCCTTAGGTGCACTACTGCACCTAACCACCTTTACCACCTACATAAAACAAAAAATTTAAAACACCAAAAAAGGTGCATATCTATACACCTTTTTTCTTTGCAAAAAATTTAAAATGTTTAAAAAACTTAAAAACAAACACCTTGTAAAGGTGCGCAACAGAGCACCTATCTAGGTGCATTGCTATGCACCTTTAAAAGGATTCATCCTTAAAAGGCTAAAGGGTGTGCAAAGAACCAAAAAGGTATGCCAAATGCACACCTTTTATGAACTTATCTTTTGTCAAGGTGCACATCTGGTGCACTTTAGAGGTGCACTAGATGTACACTCTAATTTTATTAAGGTAGGTGCACCTAGCACCTCCAAAACATTATGGTTTTTGGGTTTTTTCCATGTCATTAGTAGGGTTGGTATTAATTGATTTTTTCTTTGACTCTAGACTAATATACATTTGTTTTGTGCAGATTCAATCACTCCTTCATTATCCTCCCTTGCTATAAAGATTTTCCTTAAACTAATGGTGTTCAAGTTTCAAGGTGTTTTGACAAAGTCACACTTCCAAGATGATAATTCAAAGATTTGAGAACTAAACTTGGTCATACAAATTGGAATGCATTCTTGTTATTGTGCAACAAGTCTACAAAGAGGTCCCCATTGATATCCACTCTTATCTGATCGAGACTAGTCAATGCTACATCACACCCAGTATCGGTATAGTCCTTTGATTTGATTATGACACTCACTGAGAACTATGTTTCTAAAGAAAAGGTTGTGAAGAGTATAACTAGATATATCATACTAGATCTCTAACCTAAGAACATAGAGAAGATGTTCCATCTTCCAAGGGCAGATTAGTTTATTAGGTTAACCTATCACAGGTAAAAATATGGTACAAAGAACATGTAGAGGAAGCATCCAAAATCATCTAGTCTTCATACCTTATTGAGAAGACTCCTCTAAGGCATAAAGCAAGTAAAGTTGACATGAAAAGAGGTTACATGAAAGAGGATATTGGGTATTCTATAATACACTTGAGTAGATTCATGGGGTTTCTAGCATTGGGACACCTGAATATATAGATGGTACACTTTATTGAGACTATCAATACAACAAATATGTAAATTGATTGGGTTTCCATTCTTAGTGAAAACTTGGATGAACAACTGGCAACGATTAAGAATAACCATAAGTTTTACATGACATCATATTTGGCATACCTATTACCTACAAGGGTGACAGATTATCTAGGACTCTTCAAAACGGGTAGTATGCAAGATGCAAATGCATGGCCATAAATAGTATATCCCCAATTGGTGAAGATAAAGCTTCTAGGTACAACAAGGAATACATGATAGTGAATGATGCATTTATATTCGTAATTATCTAGTTCATTGAAGGGGATTATGCGAAGAGGATGTCAGAGGAGGCAATGACAAAGATTTTAGAAGTTAGAGCCTACTACATCCAATATAGAACATTCACTTATTTGAGGGTAGCAGGTACCACTATAAATCCCAAGAAGCTCTCAAGATATCTAAGTGACAGACTTATACTATTGGAGATTGCTCGACAACTCTTGTCTTCCTATGATAGAGTAAGGAAGGAACATAAAATAACTTGGGTGTGGCCTATTACTATAGGACTGTTTAGTGTGGTTCAGAGATAAGATATTCCATCTTTTGAGTCTAAGTGGGATCAATATCCCTTGGAGGAATATAACTCTCCTTGCCCTTATTTTGATAACATTGAGAGAGTGCAATATTTGGCTGGCAAGACATTCCAACATGAAGATGCAATTGAGGATCACTGGATGAACATAGTAGACAACTATGATATTTGTATAAGGGATTATTGTAGGATGACTCTCTATATGGTGAGTAGTACTTTGAGGATAAAGGTTCCTTTGAAGATTACAAAATAGGATACTACGGATGTCCTTGATCCATTATTTAATAGAGACAAGATTAGTGATAGAACCATCATGAATTTTGAGATTGATAAGGAAGAAAACCTAGATATTAATCATAGGTCTAGGCATGTCATCAAACTAACGAAGGATTGGATTAAGAGACCTTTCAAATTGGATCCAATTCCTCAAACAATAGTCTTCCATGCTACAACCTGCCTAATAAGAGGTCAAGGAGCTAAGGTAACAGTGCCCACTTTTACAGCTCAGTCCCCAGTGAGGCTAAAAATAGTGCACCAACTTGATAGAGAAGTTGTATATTATAGGGCTTAGAAAGGTAAAGGCAAGAGGAAGAGAAATTCTCCCCAAAAAGCTGAGCTAGAAGAGGAACCAACTCAAGCACCGCCTCAGCCTAGGGCATTAAATGTACAAAGGTCAGAGAATGTTGAAGGTATATAGACCCAGGATAATCCTCAAGTACTAGCAACTAAACAAGGGTAAGGAGAATCTGAAATAGAAGTACAAGAAGTGTCTCCACCACAACAAGAGGTACAAGCCTCCTCATCTACTCCTAAGAGAAGAAAGATCAAGACTATAGTCAAGAGGAGACAAAATGTGATTAGGAAAGTTATTCCTTTCTTATAAGTCCCAAAAGTTATCCCAGAAGGAGAGCAAGAAGAGGATGCTTAGAATGGAGAAGATAATCTTCCTTTGAGTTAGAGGACTCATCTGGCTAGACCCACATAGTTAGAATGGAGAAGAAGCTCCATAATTATGCCACCATCCATTCCTAAGCAACCTAATCAATCTACTACATTAGAAGATGAACTACAGTAATGGATTGATGAGTAGAAGGGTGAAGGTACTGATGTCTTTAAGATGTCAGATTTTGATTTTATGCTAGATGGCACTAAATTTTTGGGAGATAAAATAAGGGATAATCCAAATAATCAACCTCAACTAGAAGATTGGAGCTAGTTTCCATTGTAGCCACAAGGACTTGAAGTAGCTCCACCATCGCCAATTCAAGTAACATTTTGTGTGGATAAAGGTTTGGCTACTCCTCTTCCTTTGAGCAATGAAGAAGAATAGGTTCAAGTAGAAAAGGAGGAAGAGAAACAAAAAATGTCTGCCAATGAAGTTTTAGAGGAAGGGAAAATATGTGAGCAACCTCAGCAGACTTCCCAAGACACAGAGGTGAGGACTGTGAACTCGATGGATACAAAGACTCCCGATGTGGATCTCTCACAAAAGGAGAAGACTCTGGAGAGGAGTGATAAGTGAAAGAACATAATAGAGAAAACTCCTTTGTCATCAAAAGGAAAATCTATGATGGAACATGTTTCAAGATGGTTATAGAAAGAGGTGATTATAAATAAAAGGTAACACTCCACTGAGGAAGAGGATATGAGAGAATTGATTGAAGTTCTCAAGAAACCTGAGTCATCGCCAAAAGATGCATAGGCATTTTCCTTCATTATGAGTGATTAGAATTAGGATTTATTTTCTTAAGTTGTTCTTGAGAAACCCATGTTGGATGCTGCTAAGTTGATGGTGACAACTAGAATTAAAAAAATGTTTAGACACTTGGAACAAGATGACTGATGACATGAAGAAATAAAAGTCTTATTAGCCCTTTTTGTGAATATTTGTCTATAACATACTGAGCTTTATCATCTTTTAGTATAAATGTTTTTAAACTTTTGATGTATAAAGTATGGACATAGGGCATAAAAATGACAATTGGAATTATATCTAAAAAGGGGATCATTTTGTGGTAAAAATATTTCTTCATGAATGTTTGATATGGGTAGATCTTCCTATAGCTGAAGAGATTGCAAAAATTGTTAGTTGAATAATTAATGCCTTTTCTTTATAAACTAATAAATGAAAATAAATGTTTGTGAGAAGTCTTGTGTGTATTAAACATTGATTGCAAGGATACAAGCTGAGCGAGAGTTAAACAAATTGCGAAGGAATAGCACTAAGGCATTGATGATATTAAGGAGAAGCATTATGACACCGTTGTAGCTAGAAGACTTGGCAGAAAAGTCAGAAGGGACCTGTTTTAATGAATAACAAAGCAAGACTTGATAAAGTGACTGAGCAAGGAAGTAAGCATCAAAGAAATTAGTTAAACATGCAACACATGATACCTAGATTCCTGGAATCTGTTTGAAGTCAGATAAAAGAACAGATCTAACATTTGCTATGATCTATATTTGTGGGGAATTTAAGGGATAATCAATGTCTTTCCAATTGCATGTTTGTAGTCTTAAGTTGTAACTAACTTTCCTTCATGAGAAAGTCACAGTTTTAGGAGTTTTTTTGTTCTTCCTTCCTTTTAAATACGACCTCGTCTATATCTATGAGGTTAAGTAGTGAGTCGACAGACAAAGTTGATAGACATCTTATTATTTTTCCAAGTTATTGTAATACTGCATATTTGATGAATACATGCCTTTATTGAGTTTCTACATTTTTTTCTAAGCTTATCTTTCCTTCATTCTTCTGTGGGGGCCCACGCAAAAGGTGGAGTTTACTTTAGTAAGTAGGAGTTAGACTCAGTTTTCTAAGTTAAGATAGAACTGCTGTTCCTACAGCCACTGGAAACAAAACCAGTCACTGTTCCTGCAGCAGTAGGTGCATAGATGTATGGCTAAATAATTAGAATTTCCTTCCAAGTATTTGATATTTTTCTTTCCTTTGGATAAACTAGATTTCCTTAACGGTTATTGCATTCAAGGTAGTAGTGACTTTTAGTGAAAACTAGAGCATATACTTTGCAGACATTATCTCAAGTTCTCACTCCTAGATTGACATTTAATGAAAACCAACATAGTACTTTGGTAGTAAGGGATGTCCAATCCTATAACTAAGAAGGTGTTATATTGATTAGACATATTTTTGGCACCGTTGCCGGGGATGGTGTCAGTCTAGTATTTACTATTGAGTCATTTAGTTTCATTTTTAGCATTCTTGCATGCATAGAAGAAGAGATCACCTTGGAAGATTTCTTCCCAACTTCAATCAGGAAGATCCTTTTTTATCCTAACCTTGAAGAAAGAGAAGAGAGAGAAGAAATAGAAGAAGAAATTTTTGAGAACGTATTTGCACAAGTACCAAAACAAGTACAATCACTGACCACATTTGAAGAATCCTTCCATTTGAATAATCTTTTTGCTAAGCCAGAATATCAAGATAATCCATTAGCTCTAGTCATTTATCAACCACCACTAGGACATCTACAAATGACAGTAGCTCAACCTATGTTTCCCTTTCCAATTCCTCCTCAACAAGGTAATCAAAATCTAAAAAATATACCCTCAACTGCCCTGTCTAAATTCTATGGCCTTATTACTAAAGATCCAAAAACTTTTGTCTTTGAGTTCAACATCCTTTGTTGAAGTTATGACTACACAACTGATGCCCATAAGTTGAAATTGTTTTCATCAACTCTCAAAGAAGCCACTTTAAGATGGTTCATGAGTCTAGGTGCCAATGCTATGACAGATTGGCCAACTATGAGTAACCTGTTCCTTAATAAATATAAGGAATATTGCAGAGGCCATGATTTGAAAGGAGATGACATTTTTAAAATGTCACAAAAGGAGGATGAGACTTTGGAGGACTATGTTGCCTGGTTCATGTTTAACCTATAGTGCAACACACAACATCAGCTGAACGAGTAGTCTCAAAAGCATCTCTTTCTGAAAGGAGTACATGACAGGAGTATGGAAGCTTTAGACTTAATGGCTGGAGGTGATATTACACAGAAGACATGGGCTGAAATCTGAAATATTTGTTTGAAATATTCTAGAGGAACAACAAAAAAAGGATGAGGTTTGAGGGACTTACTCCAAAAATATCCTGGGGCGGGAGTATCTAAGATAGAACTATCAAACCTCTTGTCGAATTTCAAGTAAGACATCATTAATGATGTTGCTACATAATTGGATACCATGCAAGCATGAAAGAAGAAGGAGGATGCTGATAGTATGTTGGCAGAATATTGCCCCCATTTTAGAGAAAAGAAACACAATTGTCGATGTAAGCCTATTGCTAGCTTGGAATCACAACATTTTCCTACCAAGTTCAAGGCAATTGATGAAGATAGGGAATTCGTCTATGTTTCTCAATGAAGGCTGTGGGCTCCAAGATCAGGTATTCCTCAAGACCCACTCCATAATTATGGTGGTAATAGTCAATGGCAACAAAAAAATGCTAATTATAATCATTGGCCACAACCTAACCAAGGTTGGCAGCAGCCTAATCAAGGATGGCCATAGTCCAACCAAGGATGGTAGCAACCTAACCAAGGTTGGCACCAACCTTAGTAGGGTTGGCAACAACCTCAGCAGGGTTGGCAACAAACCCATAATTGGCAGTAGCACCAGCATTAACCGGCCTTGACTCAACCTCCTCAACAACAAGCCCTAATGCCTCCTTTAACCAATACAACTCCTTTAAAACAACCACAGTTACCTGCACAACCTGCACCTAATCCTAATAGTGCAAAACCTTCAGCCCAACAACAAAGTTATTCCATTACCCTAAATGATATCCATCTAAGATCTGGAACAATGCTTGCCTCACCTCAGCAGCCTGTTATAATGAAAATAGATGATACAAATGTTGAGTTAGTTCAAGATTCTGGCGCCACTATTTCTCCTACAGCCAAGACACCACCATTTCCTAGTAGGTTAATAGAGCAAACCCTGCCAAGCAAAAATCAAGCTGCACTAGACTTACTTGAGAAACTCAAGATAATGACGGTAAAAATTCCCTTGCTTGATGTAATAAAGGAAGTACCTATATATTCAAAAGCTATCAAAGAAGCCTGTGTTAAAAAACTAGGAAGGAAAAAGAAAGACCCAAAGACTATCCATGTCCTTGGACAACTTTTTGATCTTATGCTTGATAACTACAAAATGCCTAAGTATGCAAACCTTGGAAGCCCAGTAGTGACCCTTGCCATTCAAGGAGTACAAGTGCATAATGTCTTAATAGACCTAGGAGCATCCATCAATGTAATGACCAAGGAAGTAGCATCCAAATTAAGAATCATTGGTCTCAGGAAAAAACTAACAATCTTGCAACTAGTAGATAGTTCTACCATCATTCCTGATGGTATGCTAGAAGATGTCACTGTCACATTACATTCATGGGAGTATCTAGTTGATTTTGTCATACTCTCTCCAAAAACCAGTACTGGGGGATACCTTATCATTTAAGGATGACCATGGTTAGCCATAGTAGATGCTTATATTGCATGCCAATTAGGGAAAATGACTATTTCAGATGGAATGAACACTAAAAATTTAACCTTGTATTCGCCTGCTTAGCCTTTGCTGTAGGATGATCAAGTTGTCTGGCCAAATATGGATGACTCTGATATGGACATAGATTCTATTCAATAATTGATGATGATCTCATGGGACTCATTTGTAAACATTAAAGAAGAAGATGATGTCATTTCTTCTATCATACTTAATGAGTATGGAACACAACCTGAGACATCTTCTAAGAAAAAGTGTGTTTTAGAAATCATTTTGCCTTTATCTGCTAAACTGCATTATTTTGAGTCTGCACAGCCTATGCATTCACTCTTGCCACATGAGATAGATTCACAACCAATTATGCAAATTTCAATGGCTAAAAAAGTAGTCAAAACAACAATCTTTGGATGATTGGCTCGATGGTTGTTACTAATGCAAGAATTTGACATCACCATTATTGACAAGCTAGGAAAAGAAAATGTTGTAGCTGATTTCTTTTCTCGACTTCAAACACCTGACAATCCTACAACCATAGAAGATAGCTTTCCTGATGAACATCTCTTCCTTTTGTCAACACAAAACCCTTGGTATGCTGACATTTCCAACTATGTAACTACTGGCAAAACTCCTCCAGATTTTTCTACAAAGAAAAATGATTGCTGGCAGAAAAGAGTTTTAATTTCTCATGGATCTCGGGATTCATGTTTTATACTAGACCAAACCAAGTAACATGAAGATGTCTCAGAGAGGATGAAACATATGATTTTCTTTGTGCTTGTCATGACGATCCCTGTGGTGGTCACTTTGCTAACAAACAAACTGCATTCAAGATTTTGAATATAGGTTATTATTGGCCTACACTTCACAAAGATGTGGCTTAGTATACAAAAAAATGGGATAAATGTCAAAGAATGGGTAGACCAAAAAAAATAGGTGAAATGCCCCTGCAGCCACAGATAGTAGTAGAACAATTTGATAAATGGGGAATTGATTTTGTTGGCCCTATTGAACCACCATCAGAAGGGAAAAGTTACATATTGGTTTGCATTGATTATGTTACTAAGTGAGCTGAAGCAAAACCCATGAAGCATCCTCATGACAATAATGTTGCCAAGTTTCTATATGAATGTATCTTTACCAAATTTGGTGTTCCAAGAGAATTACAATAAGATCAAGGGCCTCAGTTCACATCTAATCTCATAGTAGCACTCATGGAAGAGTATAAAATTTGGCATGGAAAATCATCTCTGTACTATCCACAAGCCAATGGATAGGTAGATGTGACAAATAGAGAGCTTGAACATATTCTCACTAAAACAGTGTCTTTGTATTAGAAAGATTGGGCAGCTAGACTTCCTGAAGCCTTATGAGTGTACAGAACAACATGGAAATCTACTACTGGGTTTACGCCTTTTCAACTCCTATATGGGAAGACGATTGTTATGCCCATTGAATTTGAACATAAAACTCTGTGAACAGCTTTGGAACTTGATATTACCCTTCCTGCAACACAACAAGATCACATTTTGCATCTCAATAAACTAGATGAATGGAAAAATCAGCTCTTCATAACACATAATTAATTCAGAGCCAAAGAAAACAATGGCATGATAAATTCATTAAAGACAGAGAATTTTCTGTTGGTGATTGGGCGCTCCTGTATGATTCACAATATCAACATCACCAAGGCAAATTTCAAACTCGATGGCTTGGTCCCTATGAAATCATTACAATTTTTAAAAATGGAGTAGTTCAACTATCAAGAATTGATCTGGTCAAATTCAAACTCCTGGTTAATGGGCATCGCTTGAAGTTATATCATAAACCAGCAACCAGGGAAGAATTTCTTCAATAGTTCACCACAATAGAAACATCTCTTCCTCCAACCAATTCATCTGAGTCTCCAAATTAGATTCCTGTAGCCCCTTGAATTTATTTTCAAGGCCTTCATAATAAAAATTTTGCACTCATGCAAAAATTCATTCCTTTTCCACCTCATTCCATCCCATTTTCTTGTCTTTCCATCATCATGCCATCTCACTTTCTCTCTTACGGAAATATTCAGACCATCCTTCCTATCGCACCTTAGGTCAGTCACATTTAACCCCTTTGCATTTAATTAATTTATTATTTATTTAGAAATGCATGTTATTTTGATTTTTGAAATTTACAATCTTTACGGTCTGGTGGGACCTAGTCTCTGCTAGGTTGGGGGGAGGGAAAATCGAAATCATGAATGCAAAATCAAGGAAATCTTAAGTTGGCATGTAGGATGTATGAGGAAGGGTCACTTTAGTAATGAGTTGGCACCCCTTTGTACTTCCAAAATGTGTGACATAATGTAAAGAAGGCTAACTATTAAATCATGATTTCACATAACCCCTCATTAATATGGCATACATTTTTGAGCACGATCTTTATTCTCATTATGGTCTGGTGATTAAAATGTTGTCATGAAGTACTAAAGGATGTGATGTTTAGAAAGTATTGAAGTATTTCAATCTCCCTATGTTGAAACCCTTGTAGCTATCACCGCCCATACTTTCAAAATCACTTGCAGTGAATTTTCCTGTACTAGCATTTTTTTTCAAAAACATGGGTGGAGAACCTCAACGGCACGAACCAGTAGACCACAGAGTCTTACTGGTAGACCCAACAACATGTAGTTTGTTTCAACAATGAGGTTGATTGGCTTATTGTCTTAGTTTGAAGCAGTTTGATCAAGAAATTGCGCTCCAATTTCATAATACATTGAGGGATGGATATGTAACTGTTAAGGGCATTCAGATAGAATTCATCGAAGAAGTGGTGGCAAAAGTTTCTAGTTTTCCCATAAATGGAGAATGTTGGATAGAGGACATGGATGCACGACAAGAAAAGGAAGAATTCTCAGTACTTGGAGATCCTTGGCTAGAGGAAAAAAAAAAAAGCAAGGTACATTATGATTATCTCTCCCTCTATAATTCATCCTCCCTGCTGAATTTATCATATGATATTTTACCTATGAAGGAAGATATTCCTATTTGCATGCTGTTCATTTAAAAATTCTGAGTGGTTTGCAGCATGGGGATTATCTTGTAAATCTTTCAAGTTTCCTTTATAATATTATCCAAAGGCAAGCTACCTATGTATAGCAAGGAAAAATCTAGTTAGTATCCCACCATTGCTTGATTAGGGCTATAATTGAAAAGGAATTGTCTAGGTAGCACTTGGGAACATGGGAGGATTTTGTAAAACTAAGGATAGAGGGACCTAAAACGGGTAGACCTAAAGGGCAAGGAGTAGGGACAAGAGAGAAAACTATTGTAGGAGTTAGGAAAGTAGCATATAGAATGACTCAAGAAGCTTTGACTTCTACTTCTATACCTAAAATTGCAAAAAGGAAAAATTCGGCTATAGAAGCCTCAACTTCTAGTAAGAGAAAATCATGCACATTTGCCATAGAGGATGGTTCATAAGAAGTATCTCTAGTATCACAAGAACTTGCACTTAACCTAAATAAAGGAAAATTTGTCGATAAGGGCAAGAAACCAATTTCTACTCCACGACAAGTCACCGAAATGTCTAGGGTAAATTTGAGAATTGAACCTCCTACACCACTTGTTGAGCCTCCTATACCACCTATTGATGTTGAAACTCTAGTACCTACACTTGCACGGTCACCAAAGCATACAACACCTACTCCTAAACATGAAAATGATCTTGAGGAAATTCTCGCAAAAAAAAAAAACCCTATTAATTTTGATAGTGACATGGAGTCGTCAGAGGAAATAGTGTCCAGGGTTGGACAACCAACGGAGGAAATTGATAATCTACCACTACAGGAATATCCATCTGTTTCACAAGAAATGGTTTAGGAAATTGTTGAAACATTTCAAGTTAAAATGACTATTGCACCCTATCCTACAACCATTGCCCCTTCAGAAAAAGTTGATAACACTATTGCTTGCCAAAATAATAGCTTTCTAGAATGACAACATTCTCAAGACAATAGTACTAATGACCACCATCATCCTAAGCACTCCCTTGAAGATTATATACCTATTGTCCATCATCATACACCACCAAAAATTTCTACGCCATTAATAGCTAGCTTTAGTTTGTACCAATGGTTTCAATAGGAAAAAGAAAACTGGGATCTAGAAAGGAAGCAATTGCTCAAAATTATCAAGGAACAAGCACAACAAATCAAAGAGAAGGATAGTGAAATTATGGTCCTGCAAATATGTGTCACAAAGATTACAAAGCTCATTCCAGAGCTTATAAATTATAGGTCCCCATCTCTAGTTTACACACTATTCCTAAAGGAGCAAATGATTAATTTTCAATTGTCTTGAATTTCTCGAGGGTTGAACCCTTCCTTACACACTCCCCAGGAATTTTATGCAACATTCAAATAAGTTCCAATGACTCTACATAATCTCCTCTATGAATTATATGTTCATAATCTTGCTGTTCCAGATGATAAAGATTGGAATTCATTGTTATATGTGGGAGATGTACAGTTTAGGGCCATTATGTCATGGATGCAGAATGAAATTAGTCGAGAGAACCAGGCTGCTCCTTATAGGGAAAATAAAATGTTTGAACCATTGTACATTTTGCTAGAGGTACAAAAGACTTACAGAGTATTTTTCGATTGGCTTTCCATTAACAATAATTGAAGTGCTGTTGCCAAAATCCACCCTGTCCATGAACATGCATTTTTGGATTGGAAGCAACATTGTTCTACAAATGCCCTTGATGCTATACAAGCTTCCCTTCAAAGATGGATCCGATTGCTAGAAGATCTGAAAAAAAGGGAGTTGCACTCTCCTCAAAATCTGGAGTTGGCCATCAGTAGGATGCCCAGGTATATGATGTTAGGTAGAAGTCAAAAAAATTATTGGGTACCTCTTCATTTCCAACCACCAATACTCTGACATCCTATGCTTGGAAAGTATGATTCATTTGCTAAATATAACATGATTACCAAATAACAAAAATGGGAAAGGTTGAAACAAAATGATGGATATTTTAATTATAGAGCTCATGAATCAGGGGAGAAAATTGCCAATGATCTCAGGCTGCGGATGAGGATCTGAAACCTATAGATATTGAAGGGACCAGCCTCAGGACGATTGGGAGGAAAAATGATGACATGAAGAAATAGAAGTCTTATTAGCCCTTTTTGTCAGCATTTGTCTATAACATACTGAACTTTATCATCTTTTAGTATAAATGTTTTTAAACTTTTGATGTATAAAGTATGGACGTAGGGCATAAAAATGACAATCAAAATTATATCTAAAAAGGGGATCATTTTGTGCTAAAAATATTTCTTCATGAATGTTTGATATGGGTAGATCTTCCTACAGCTAAAGAGATTGCAAAAATTGTTAGTTGAATAGTTAATGCCTTTTCTTTATAAACTAATAAATGAAAATAAATGTTTGTGGGAAGTCTTGAGTGTATTAAACATTGATCGTAGGGATACAAGCTGAGTGGGAGTTAAACAAACTGTGAAGGAATAGTGTTAAGGCATTGATGATATTAAGGAGAAGCATTATGACATTGTTGTAGCTAGAAGACTTGGCGACAAAGTCAGAAGGGACCTGTTTTAATGAATAACAAAGTGGAACCTGATAAAGTGGCTGAGCAAGGAAGTAAGCATCAAAGAAATCAGTTAAACATGCAACACATGATACCTAGATTCTTGGAAGCTATTTGAAGTTAGATAAAAGAACAGATCTAGCATTTGCTATGATCTATATTTGTGGGGAATTTAAGGGATAATTAATGTCTTTCCAATTGCATGTTTGTAGTCTTAAGTTGTAACCGACTTTCCTTCATGAGAATGTCATAGTTTTAGGACTTTGTTGTTCTTCCTTCCTTTTAAATAAGACCTCATCTATATCTATGAGGTTAAGTAGTGAGTAGATAGATAGAGTTTATAGACATCTTATTGTTTTTCTAAGTTATTGTAATACTGCATATTTGATGAATACATGCCTTTACTGAGTTTCTAAATTTTTTTCTGAGCTTTTCTTTCCTTCATTCTTCCATGGGGGCCCACGCAAAAGATGGAGTTTACTTTAGTAAGTAGGAGTTAGACTCAATTTTCTAAGTTAAGATGGAACTATTGTTCCTGCAGCCACTGGAAATAGAACCAATCACTATTCCTGCAGCAACAGGTGCATAGATGCATGGCTAAATAATTAGAATTTCCTTCCAAGTATTTGATAGTTGTCTTTCCTTTAGATAAACTAGATTTCCTTAATGGTTATTGCATTCAAGGTAGTAATAACTTTTAGTGAAAACTAGAGCATATACTTTGCAGACATCATCTCAAGTTCATGCTTCTAGATTGACATTTAATAAAAATCAGCATATTACTTTGGTAGTAAGGGATGTCCAATCCTATAACTAAAAAGGTGTTATATTGATTAGACAATGACACAAAATTGGTAACAATTTAGAAAGAAAATGAGATCCTAAAAGGATATCTAAACAAAGTTATTGGTCCTTTAGATCCTAAAAATCTTGAGGAAACTTTGAATGCAACATTGGAAAAAAGGGATAAGTAGATGATGCAACTTGATCCATTTTTGGAAGCTTGTCAGCAATGGTGAGAGAGTTTTGAAGAAAATGGTGTGCAGATTATACAAGAAAATCTTAAGCTGCTATATCATATGTAGGATAATTTAGATAAGCTTGTGGCAATTTTAAACCAAGATTTTGGTTTGATGGATGGAGTACATACTTGGGGCAAGGACTTGCAAGCACTACAATCAATCATGGGTCAAAGATATCAGATGTTAATGGAGGTATATACAATAGAAGAGCTAGATAAGATTGATGATTGGATAGAGAAGATTGTGGGTGTCAATTAAGTAATGGAAACATTACATGTGGAGATTCATAAGCTCAAGGATCAAACCCAAGAGAAAATTTTGGAGGGAGAGAAACACTATAGTGATGCATGCTTAGATATTTTTGAGGATGATTCAAGGGACAAATTGATATCTGTGGAAGCAATTGTTGAGTAGTTCTGGAAATATTTTGAAGAAGCTTCTAATAATGATGATATTAGGTAAGCATTCAAAACAAAAGAAGCATTATTAGATTTAGATGTGAAATTGGAAGATTTTGTGGAGACTCGCATCGAGGTGGGCAACTATAGGTAGAAAGTGAAGGAAAAGTATGAAGCCTTAGATTTTCTAGATGGAGCTCAAGTCACCAAGATTATTGAGAAATTATTAAGAGTAAATAGCCAGACATAGCTCTGGTATAAAGGGGAACAAAACCCAGAAGCCAAAATTTTACTTTTGACACTTGGTGAAATTTTGTATTTTTTGAACCTGCTTCCGAGGTGTACAGGTGCACCAGCTACATAGGTGCACCAGGTGCATTGCTTCTGAGGTGTACTTTTGCAGAGGTGTGTAGGAAGTTTTTGAAGAATTTAAAGGTGTGCCAATAGTCAACCACTTTCTAAATTTAGAGCTTTCCGATGATCAAAAATGTATTCTGACAGTAGTTTAACTCCTACAAACACCTATTGAAGATGGAGCTTCTATTTTTGGCACTTCCAGAGACTCCTACATCATCTAATGGCTATCTCTTTCTTATTTTCTCATGTTTTCTTTTTTTTAAGACATGTAGAGGCTCATGCATCCATTTAATGATATAAATATGGATGGAGTCCTACTAAGCACTAGTTAGAGAGTTAGTTTTTACATATATAGATATGTTTTATTAGTTTAGAAGTATATTTTTGCATAAAGATATCTCTCACTCTCAACACAAATTGAGAAGAAGATTTTTTATAAATTTAGGAAGGTAATATATATTCTAGGCTATTATTTTGATGCAATAATACATGCTTTTGGTGCTCTCATTTGGAGTGTAGTGATTCTTGCCTAATTGTATTATGTTTTGTGAATGCATGTTCATGGAATGTATTTGAGCTAATAGTTTTATTGCATTATTTTGATTGTGTGATCTTTTAATTCTGGTGTTTGCTATGAGTTTACAAATTCTACTGACATACTTATTTCAAGAAGAGATCACCCTTATTGTTCCTACAAAGATTTTTGTCTCGCATGAGCACACTTTCCATGGCCTTGCAATTTGATGAAAGGTGAAACATCTTATAGTTACTGAATTCCCATCAATGATTACATCAGTGGAATTAGGGAAGTGCTACTCCTCTTTTCATTGTTTACCTACCAATCTTTTTGAAGGCTTAACTCACATATGTGTTGTTTAGGTAGCTTATGTCTATTAGGAATTTACTTTTCATGTTATTTTCTTAAACTTCTGGTTACCCTATCTTCATTATTTTCTTTTATAAACACTTGGTTAATATAGGAATTCATATAGTCACATTGTTAGGTTGCATTCCTTAAAAAATAGAAAAATACAAAATATATTTCTTTTTGTCTGTGTTTTATTCTTTTGAGATAGCAAGCAGATTCTACATCTTATTTGAATTTTTTAGAACTAGAAAAGGCCTCCCTATGAACATATACATTTATCTTCAACTGAGCAAATTCTATTAGGTCACAAGATCACCCAGAACCTTGGAGTTGATCTCAGATTAGCTTTTCAAGAGAGGAGCTCAAAAGGATTCCTGTCGTTAAGCATCATACAAAATGACAACTCAATAGAAGTGACACTAGGAGAGACCTTAACATTCAGAATGGAAGGAAAAAACTTGCAAATTTTAAATTTTTGCATTTTTTTACAAGTTTAGAATTTTTTCTAAGATTCTAAGCTTCCAAGGTGTGTAGGTGCGCCATGTGTGTAGGTGCACTAACTTCCAAGGTGCATCTTATTTTTGAGAAAATGTACTTCTACAGAGGTGCACTTTTTCCATAATTGATGCAAACTAGAGGATTCTGATCCATCATCCCCATTCCAACGAGCTTTAAGATCCTCACCTAGTGTACACAAGCTCCTCAAACTTAGCCATTTTTGAAAGCCTTACAGTGATAGAGGATTACCTCAGATTCTACCACTTCCATTCAATGTTTCATCATCTTGTTTAGTTCCACCTCCACAACAACCACCTATCATTCCACGTAATCCTTTGATGACCTTTTGTGTAAATGCTATAGACTCACCAATCAACTTGACAGGTGTACTCAATGATTTTCCTAAGAATCTTGAGAAGTTTTACCCAAGGTTTGTCTATGAAGAGACACAAACTACTAAAAATGATATCAAGGTATTTAAGAAAATTTGTAACCAAAAGAAGATTGCTAATGAGAATGTGGTTCTTTGCTTATTCCCCTACTCTTAGGGGGAAATTGCCTTTAATTGGTATGTTAATTTACCACTTGGATGTATTGGAGACTCAAATACTTTCAAAAAATTATCCTTGGAACAATTCAAAACCTTCACCATGCCATCTGTGATACATCAACAATTCATATCAATCAAAAGGGACCCTACTGAGATGGTTTCAGGCTTCAATCATTGCTTTCATATGGCATACTGCAAGTTAGAAATGCCATACACTATACTAGTGAAGCTACTATTTAGATTTATCTGAATGCTATTGACCATCTTACTGCTATATTTCTAAGAAGACTTCCTGCAACAAATATTGATACATTAGACAAAGTCTTCACAGAAGCGATTATCTTCACTAAGCAAGCCAATCCTAATGGAGTAGGATTGATGCTTCTAGCTCAAGCTATTACAAAAATGCCAACATATCCTATCGGAGAACCTATGATGCCTAGCCAATTCATACTTATGATTTAGGTTCCATTATAATAGGCACTTTCTCTACAAAACCCCACTTTAACGTATCTAGGATATGAACCTCAAAAAGCTGATTTCTTTGAGAAAAGGTAGAAACTTCCGCTGAGGTAGACAATAGTTTTTCCTCTGATTTTGATCAAATGAAGAAGACCATATCACAAATGAAAAATGAGTTGAATAACCTAAGGTTTTTGCAAGGAAAAAATAACAACTTTCAAAGGAACAATGCTAGTCCTTACAACAATAACAATTATGGTTAGAACTACAATAGGAATTTTAGTAGAAACAATAATGGAGGAAAAAATTGCAATCCTCCTAATTGTAACAATGATTTCCAAAGACATAATAAAAAATGAAACACTCATCAGAATAATGGAAGCATTCTTGTGAATAAAAATAATAGTAATGTTCAATATATGGACATCAATCAGTATGAAAATGGTCAAAATGCATCTAACAATGATGGTTCATATAACAATGGAAATTACGACATGATTCAGAATTTGTAAGTTAATGACAATATCCCTCCTGTACAATTTAGTGCTATGCTACTAGAATCCTACAATTTTTCATAGAACATATAAGTGGAACAAGTGACCAATGAAGAATTCTCTTTTCCATTTAGTAAAAAATTAGACATTCTTCTTGAAGAGATGTTTTCCTTTCACAATGACAATTGAAATACTTACAATCTGTAAAGTAGAAAATAACCTATGATAGATGGGATTCCTCCAAAATTACAATCAACTCCTCTCAATCAAAGAGCAAGTAATAATCTGGTACCAATCAAGCCCCTATATGGAGGACAAAAAAATTAGAATCAAGGAAATCTTGAAAAATCTTACTTGGTCTATTGAAAAGTATAGTGCAGTGGAAGATTTGAAATGAACAAAGGCTAACATGTCGATGTTTGAAATGTTGCAAAACTATCCCCATCAATGAGAGGCACTAATGAAAACTCTTGATCATACAAAGTCACTCCATCATACGAGTACTGTTCCTCAAAAGACAATATCTCAATAAGTCAATTCTTTAGAGGCAATACCAACTATGTTTAAAGACAAGGTTGAGCTACCCCCATTTTTTCTTAGCATTAATATATATTGAAAGAATCTTCATAATTTCCTAATTGATTTAGAAGCCTCTTGTAATGTTATGCCACTATCTATAACACAAAGTTTGGGAGTCAATCCTTAGCCTTCTAATCACGTAGTAATACAATTGGATAAAACTGAGGTGAAATTCATTAGTGTGTTGAAATATATTTGGATACAACTAATAGTTGACCCCTAGATTCAATATATCATCGATATACATGTGGTTGATATTCCTTAAACATACAGACTACTACTAAGAAGAGAATGTATGAAATGCCTAAGAGGATGGTTTTTCACAAATATTACTTCATTATGGTTGTCATGGAAAGGGTTGAATAATCAAATCAACATAGATCCAGAGACAAAGTTAAAAACAATGATTATAGAATACAATGCTTTAAATGAGGTTGCATTTTAATTGTCAGATTTGGGCTCTTATAGGGTGATGGAATTTGATATAACTTCAACCAAAACATCAGATGATCAAAATGAAAGATCCAAGATTTCAATCCCAAAACATGAGATCATAACACAATTCATAGACAACATGGTGGCTAATTTACAATGTTTAGGAGAAGAAGCTAACCCTAGTATTTTGTAGATTACATAAAGTTAGTCATTTAGAATTCAAATGTTCATCTTGCCAAGAAATAGTTGCTAAGGTGCTCAGATGATGGAAGTAAAGAATGGTAACATTCCCAAAGATAAACTTGTAGAAAATCAAAATCCTATAAATATATCTAACTCGATGGAAAAGATTGAAGAGGAAATTGAAGATCTAAATGCATCATATAGTGATACCTCTTCAGATGGTGGATGTTTGTCTTCTTCTACACCATGAATGATCAAAGTCCAAAGAAGGAGATGTTATGTGAAAGGTCAAGGATGGACTTTAGTAGTCATTCATCCTAAAGTGGATGAAATTATAGAATTGATAGGGGAAATTTAGGATGAACAAGAAAAATATACAATAAAGCTATCAAGGAGTAACAATGGAAAATCATCAAGTCCACCATGCAAAAGACTACAATGGATCCCCAAAAAAAAATCCTTTTAGGTCCAAGTGAAAGAAAAGCTAAGGATGAATAAACATAAGGTTAGAAATCCCAAAGAATATCTGATATGGAAACTCCACTTTGATGGCTCCAAATACAAATTAGGAGCTGGCATAGGTATTGAGTTAATCAACCCAAAAGGTAAGTCTTTCTACACAACATATTGATTACATTTTAGATGTACTAATAATGTTGTAGAGTACAAAGCATTGATTTGAGGACTTATTTTTGCATTGGAGAAAGGAATTGCAACTCTCATAGTTGAGGGAGATTCTTAGTTGGTTATAAGACAAGTGAAATCAGTATATTCTTACAATGATAGGAGGCTGCTTGCTTATAGGAAAAAAGTATGGGATTTAATGGATAATTTTGAAGCTTTGAATATAAAGTCAATTTTGAGGAGAAAAAATATGGTAGCAAATGATCTCACTATTTCAACTAGCACATTACAACCAGTCAAGAGAACAAAATTGAAAATATTTTCAGTAGAATTGATTGCTGCCTTGTCTATGTCAGACAATATTACAAACTTCCAAGTCTTCTAGGATGATCAACATTTACTAAAATTTATCATGTGTAATGACCACTTTAAAGGGTAGGAAATTGATGACACTCTAGATGACAAACCCGAGGATGATGAACTTGAGGATGAAGATGGGATTTTGAACTTAAAAACCAACACTATTCCTAAGGGAATAGTTGAGTTGGAACACATTTTTGATCATGATGAATCAACACTTAATAGAAGAATGGTCAAAGAAAAAGGGATTGAAAAATGTGATTTGTACAATTTGGGTACTGATGAAGATCCTATAATGGTAAGGATTGGAAAGGCGTGCAATGTACCAGAAAGTGAAGATATGCTTAGATTAATTACAAAGTATAAGGATGTCATTGCCTGGAGCTATGAAGAGCTAAAAACATATGATCCTGACAATTATTACACATGACATTCCATTGAAACCAGATGCAACCTTTCCATCAAAGGCAAAGGCCTATTAATCCTATCATTGAACTATTGATAATAAAGGAAGTTAAGAATTTGCTTGATTCCAAGATCATCTTCCCCATTCATCACTCTATGTGGGTGGCTAACTTGGTTCCTATGTGGAAAAGGACTAGAGAATTGTCTTTGTGGGGATTTTCATAATTTGAACCTCTCATCTCAAAAGGAAAACTATCCTTTTCCTTCACTAGATGAGGTTTTACAAATTGTCAATGGTTCAAAGATGATGTCTTTCTTGGATGGATATTCAAGATATAATGAAGTAATGGTTGATGAATAAGATAGGCTAAAGACAACCTTCATGACTAAATGGGGAATTTTTGCTTACAAAAGAATGCCTTTTGGGTTGATTAATGCAGTGGCCACATTTCAATGAGTCATGGATGAAGCTGTTAAGGGATTAATAAAAAAGTGTATAGTCATCTACATGGATGATTTAACTATCTTTTTAAAGGATCAAAGCACTCATATTGCTAATTTAAGATAGGTATTCAATAGATGTCACAAATAGAACATATCCCTCAATTCCAAGAAATGTTCGTTTGGGGTTACTAAGGGAAAGCTCCTAGGCCATATCATTTTTGAAGACAAAATCTCCATTGAACTTGATAGAATTGAAGCTATTCTGAAATTATCGCCTCCTCATAGTTGAAAAGAACTTAAGTCTTTCTTTGGGAAGATAAATTTTGTCAAAAGTTCATAAGTGGATTTGCAGAGATAGTTCATCCCTTTAATGATTTACTCAAAAAGGGAGCTAAAATAGAATGGGTTTTGGAGATTAAGAAATCATTTGAGGATATCAAAGTGGCCATTTCCACGGCCTCAGTACTAGTGAGTCTAGATTATGGACTACCTTTCAAAATAAACTCTTTTGCACAAAGAAGAAGGAAAAATAAGATGAAAGGCCCATTGTCTTTATGAGCTACCCTCTAAAAAATGCCAAGTAAAACTATTCTAACCTCAACAAATAGTCTTTTGCTTTAATCAAAGTAGTAAAGAAGTTCTACCATTATATACTGAGAAGCAAGGTATATGCGATTGTGCCTAATCTAGTGGTTAAGACATTGTTGATGCACAATGAACTTAGTGAAAGATGAGGGAAATGGATGGCAATCCTTCAAGAATTTTATTTAGAGATTCAACCCATGAAATTAGTAAGAGGCCAAGGATTATAAAAAATGATAGCAGATAACCATATTGAAGATGAAAAGAAATTTTGGTTTGATGATGAAACAAATATGGAAGATCAGAAAAAAATGTATTATCTCAAGTTGTTATTGACCAAGGTATAATAATAGATGTCTGGTGCCAGGATATTGTTTATTATCTTTTACAAAATTAGTACCCCAATTGGATGAATAGTTCATAGTGTAGGGGACTCAAAATGAAGTGTGAATCCTACATGCTACATGATATAAAATTATAAAAAAGGAACTATGAAGGGATTTACTTGAAATGTTTCAGATGCGAGGAAGTAAAAGAAGTTTTGGAACAATTTCATGATAAGTATGGTACAGGGCATGGTTTGGCAGAAGACACTACTCATGATTTTAAGATCAGGTTATTTCTTGCCCACAATATTCAAAGATACTTTTGAACATGTACGTACTTTCCATATTTGTCAAATTAGTGTTAACAGAGAAAGACATCCTACAATGCCATTACAACCAGTGTTTGAGATATGCCTCTTTGCAAAGTGGGGGCTAGATTTTATTGGCCCAGTGAGCCCACCATCATCAACTAGACACACTTTTATTCTCACAACTATTGGTTATTGTATAGGCTAGATAGAAGTAGAGATGTTTATAAATTACATGACTAAGGTGGTTACAAATTTCTTGGAAGAACTCATTCTTACTAGATTTGGGATCTTGTTCTCCCTAGTGTGTAAAAATGGATCAGCTTTTGCATCAGTATTCCTAACTCAATGGGCACTAGAAAATTTGGTTATTATCAAGTTCTCTTCAAATTATTATCCACAAGGAAATGGTGTGGCTAAATCTACAAACAAGAACTTGATCACAATAATAAGATGTTTGTTGAAGGAGAATCCTAAAGATTGGCATACACAACTAAAATATGCTCTATGGAGAAACTGAGTAAGGGTCAAGAATGCTTTAAGGAAATATCCATATCTACTCATCTATGAACAAGAACCAATATTCCCAATTAACCTTAGGATTCCTATTTTGAAATTTATGAGTGGGTACACTGAAGATGCTGACAGGGTACATATCAGGTTAATGAATCTTTTAGAGATGGATGAAAAATGGACAACTACTTTGGAGCATGTGGCAAAACATCAAGCTATAATCAAGAGGTGGTTCAACAAGAGGGCCACAATAAAGTCTTTTAGAATATCTGGCCTTGTTCTACTTTGGGACAAGGCAAAAGAAAAGCTGGGCAACCACACTAAGCTTCAATGCTTGTGGATTGGTCCTTATTAGATCACAAAAATTCTTGGAGAAAATAATTTTAGGATGAGTTCCTTACAAGGGGAATTAGTTCTATTTCTAGTCAATGGGTGATTCCTAAAAAATTACTTTGAAGCCTAATAAATAAATAAAAAATAAAAAATAAAAAATAAATTTATTTTTTGCAAGTGTGTTTCTTTTTGGTTGCTTGTTTGTTTTTAGTTGTGTGTTTGTTTTCAAATTTGCATCAATCTAGGGGGTAGGTGCACTCAAGATTTCATCATGACGTATCTTATTAACCACTCTTTTGGTTTTTTCTTTTGGGGAGAGGTATTTATTTTTCAAAACATTTTAATGATTTTGTTTCTTATACCAACCGAGGAATGGATGTTACTTGCAGTAATAGGGGACTTTCAGTCTTGAATTCAGGATTGCAGATCAACAAGTTCTTAAAACTTTTCAAATTTAAAGATCAATTATCTTAGGTGTTTTAAAACTAAGGTTGAAAGTAGCAAGGGATAGTCCAAACCCCATTGGTTCAAATAGAAGGGTCTTCTCAAAGGAATTGTTAAGATTATTGTTTGGCATGAAAGTTTCTAAAAAGTTCTTAAAAGAGGAACACAAGGGATGTTTACAAAAAATAAAATCTAGCAAATGACACCAATTTCTTGGCCACATAGTCTAAGCATGGTCAGGATACAGAAAGAAAATAAAAAGAAAAAAACTAGGTGTTAAGAATGAAGGATTCTACAAAGTCTGAGAAAGGTAATCTAATTATAGGGATATACACTCTAGGTAAGCTATCCAGTATCAAAACCATTGCTTCATCGAAGAATCATATGGTGACATTATAAGCTACATGAAGGAAGTATTTAAAAGATTACCTAGGACTTCAAATGAAAAGGTGATTACCTATTAAGAGCCCTCAAAATTGTTTCTCTCATCTAGTCAAACAAAGGATTGATAAACAAATTTCGTGAAGATTCCCAATGAATGGATCAGAAGGGGTGGAAGATTGTTTCCAAGTTGTCAAATTTTTTTGATAGACTATATTCTGAGATGTCAAAGGAAATTGATACACTAAACACAAAACTTGGAGATTAAAGATTTTGAGGTTTTGACTGTAAAGTGACTCGAATTATGCTTGTAATATTTATGATTCAATTGGTGTTTAACACATATCAGAGGGATTTTTGTTGATGAAGAAATGCCTTTGTCATTTCTTCCTTTTTTTGGGACTATTTGTTGTGGTTTCACAATGCACACCTCATTACCCCCTACTTTATTTTTTGTCTTTCTAAATCCCTAGTTTGGGGTCTATCTTTTCTAGGGTTTTCCCTAGTGTCTTTGGTGAAATTTGGGTCCCATTTGAAAACCCAAATTTTGGAAATTAGAATCATCTAAGAGAGAGTCATTTTTGAAATAAAATGGTGCACCTAGCACACCTCACTAGGTGTGCTAGTGCACCAAATATTCAAGATAAAACACTTCCTCTTTAAAGTACACAATAGTGTAGTTGCGCACCTCAAAGAGGTGCATTGGTTCTGGGGTTTATAAAACCTGGGAACCCCACCCTTCTTTACTTCTCATTTTCTCCCTTATTTTTTTTCTCTGAGCTCTGCTTCCCACATCGCCACAACTCCTCAAGTAAATTTTTGTGCCTAACCACCTCTGCCACCTAGATAAAACAAAAACTTTAAAACACCAAAAAAGGTGCACAGGTGTGCACCTTTTTTCTTTGCAAAAACTTTAAAATGTTTAAAAACCTTAAAAGAAAAAAGTTTATAAAGGTGCATAGTAGCACACCTATCTAGGTGCACTACTATGCACCTTTAAAAGGATTCATCCTTAAAAGGCCAAAGGGTGCGCCAAGAAGGTGCACCAAATGCACACCCTTTATGAACTTCTCTTTTGTCAAGGTGCGCATCTAGCACACCTCAAAGGTGTGCTAGATGCAAACCCTAATTTTTTTTAAGGTAGACACATCTAGCACACCTTAGAGGTGCACTAGGTGCACCCTTATTTTCCTTCTATGGTTTAAATTAGGTTTTTAAATGTTTTTTTAACACTTAGGGTCTCTGGGTTTTTTTGTGTCATTATTAGGGTTGGTGTTAATTGATTTTTTCTTTGACTCTAGACTAATAGGCATTATTTTTGTGTAGATTCTATGGATTCTTCATTGTCCTCCCTTGCTACAAAGATGGTCCCTAAATTAGTGGTGTTCAAGTTTCAAGGTGTTCTAGCAAAGTCACACTTCCAAGATGATTATTTAGAGATCCAAGACACTAAACTTGGTCATATAGATTGGAACATGTTCTTGGTATTGTGCAAAAAGCCTACAGAGAGGTCCCCATTGATGTCCACTCTGATCCAATCATGACTAGTCAACACTACATCACATGTAGTATCAGTACAATCCTTCAAGTTGATTATGATAGTCATTGAGAACTGTGTTTCTAAAGAAAGGGTCATGAAGAGTATAACTAGAGAGATCATACTAGATCTCTGAGCTAAGAACATAAAGAAGGAGTTCCATCTTCCAATGGTAGATCAGTTTATCATGTTAACCTATCACCAAGTGAAAAGATGATACAAAGAACATGTAGAGGAAGCATCCAAAATCATCCAGTCCTCATACCTTATTAAGAAGACTCCTTTAGGGCATAAAGTAGGTAAAGTGGATATGACAAGAGGTTACATGAAAGAGGATATCATGTATTCTATAATACTCTTGAGTAGAGTCATGGGGTTTCCAGCATGAGGACAACTGAATATGTGGATGGTGCACTTTATTGAGACTATCAAGACAATGAAGATGCCAATTGATTGGGCTTCCATTCTTAGTGAGAACTTGGATGAACAATTGGTGATAGTTAAGAATAACCATAAGTTTTATATGACATCATATTTGGTGTACTTGTTAGTTGCAAGAGCAAAGGATTATCTGGGACTCTTCAAAAAGGATAGTATGCAAGATGCAAATGGATGGCCATATATAGTCTATCCCCAATTGGTGAAGAAAAAGCTTCCAGAGCATAACAAGGAATACATGATAGTGAATTATGCATTTATATTTGCAATTATCTGATTCATTGAAGGGGATTATGTGAAGAGGATGTTAGAGGAGGCAAAAACAAAGTTTTCAAAATTCAAAGCCTACTACATCCAATATAGAACATTTACTTATTTGAGGGTAGTGTGTACCACTATAAATCCCAATAAGCTCCCTAAATATCTAAGTGACAGACTTATATTGCTGGAGATCACTTGAAAATTCTTGTCTACCTATGATAGAGTAAGTAAGCAACACAAAATTGTTGAGATAATGGGCGTTGCACACATTGCATAATATTGTTATATTATATTATATTATTTTATTATGTAATGTTTCACCTAGATGGGCATGCAACATCTAAAGATTCCCATGGGACATACTTGATGAGTTGTATTGTAACACCGTGATAAAATTTGATGTAACTATTTAATATTGGGGAAAAGAATTAAAATTCTAATATTAAATGTGGGTTCAATGGGTTAGGTAACACATGGTTTATGTAATACCACTTGGCATTTTTGTGGGACTTTTTACCATAGAAGCAACCACAAGGGTAGTTGTTGTAACAAAAGAAGAAGGCAAAAAGGGAAAGAGTTGAGCAGGACAAGGCTTGACAGATTAGCCAAGGGAGCATTTCTGAAGGTTGGAAGCATGGCATGGGATGTGTAGATTCATGCTTGTTCACATGGATTGTTTGGTTGTGGCTATGGCTTTGAAGACCTACATGATTGTATTGTGATGGTATTTTTGCTGAATAATACATGGTAATGAATGCTTTTGGAGGCTAAGTTTTCCCCTAAATGAGGGTTCCCCAGGGTATATCTTGTGTCACATTTTTGTGGGTATGTTATCTATTCTCTTAAATGTGGATTTTAGTTGCATATTTATTTGAGATCTTTTATGGGTTATGTGGAAACAATTATATTCTTTGTTGCAAGTTTCCTTACAAGTGGTCTTAGAGCTATGGTTTTATTGTTGTAACCCTAGATTGAATCCATGGGAATGCATGAGAGGATAAAAGAAAGGGCAAGATATATGAGTTGTTTATTGTAGATTTGAGGGTTTTGGGTTTCTTATTATGATGGGATATTGGGCATGTGAAATTGTTGGATAAAAGGGTTTTTTGGATGTTTCATTTAATTGAGGGTTTTAGGGGGAGCTTGCATAAATGATTTCTTGGGTAAAAACAAACCTCACTATTGGATCCAAGTTGATGTTTCCATAAATTTTGATACATAATATGCCCTAGTTTGGCCATGTTTAGAAAAAATGAAAGAGTTTTTTAGTTTCAACTTGTGATGAACATCAAATTTAATCCCATAGGAATTTTTGTCACAAAAAAAAAATCACAATGGAAATAGTAAAAAGACTGTTTTAGTAAAAGGGCCATAACTTTCTCTCAGGTTATTAGATTTTAGAATTCTTATAGGCATTGGAAAGATAGTTCAGAGCATTAGAACTTGTTGTAGGTTTGGTTCTATGATTTTGACATTTTTTCAAGTTTTAGGAGCCTAAAATTTAGATGTTATTTATTTAGAGCACAAATTAGGGCATACCTTTGGCATACAGAGTTGGATTTTGGGCTTTGAGTAGTCAATAGAAAGCTCTTGGAGAAATCTACACATTGGTTCAAATTTGGTGTAGGTTTGGCATGATTTATTTTCTGATATATTAGTCTAAATAGTTTATGGTATATATTGACTATGGTAGCATTGTGAGTTTATGATATTATATGTTTGGAGATTTAAGATTTAATGTCATTGTATACTTAGTTCATATTTCAGATTGGTCTCATGATGATATGGTTATCAATATTTGGTTTGGATATGCATGATGACTTGTTGGGTCTACAAGTTGTGTAGTGTTGTCAGCAGTCTACACTTACATGTTGCATTTATGGCTTGGTTACAGGTTGCCTTTGCCCATTGATCTTTCATTATTGATGCATATTTAGATTGGTGGCTTGGATTTGGGTTTCCTATTCCCTAAGTCACATGATTTGCTATTTTTTTTTCATGTAGAAGGGATTAGATGTTGTTACTAGGTACAGTCATGGTGGAGGATTGTGGTTGACTATTTTATGCTGATAGGTTGGACACTTTAAGAGTTAGATTCTTGGTTCATGGATGATATCATGGTGCCATGGATTTTGGCATGGCATGATTGGATAATAGGTACATCCTTGATGGTCATAGGTTTATATTTTTGATTTGGTTATGGTTGTATATCTTCTCAGTTGAGGATCATGGTTATTTAGTTTCTTTTTAGGAGCTCATGATGTGCACTTTGAGTTCTTTGATGGTATTATGCCTTGGTTGATTCTTACAATTAGAGGATGGTTTTTTCATCATGATTTCATGGATATCTTGGATACATAGTTTAGCGGGAGCTTGTGATAGTACAAAATTAGTTCCTAGTTTGGTTTTTATCTTCTTGGTTTGGAGATCTTGGTTTTCACTTGGTATTGACACTTTGGTTGTGTGGGTGTAGACTTGGGGGATCTTCATGTAGAAAATGGATTTTATGATTCCATTGGTTACAAAATACCATGGTTGAGTGGGATATTTTTGGCATTGATATATTTATTGAGTGTTTGTAGATGTTGGAGGTTTTTCTTAGATCCTGTTGTTGCAGAAGCATCTTTGACATTTGCATGGTGCACTTGTTATCTTCATGGTGTGCGAAGATGGTTAGATTTTGAGGGCTCATGAATTTCTTGATTGTCTTCATGGTGTGTGGAAATGGTTCTTCATGGTATGTGGAGATGGTTGCATCTAGAGGACTCATGGGGTTCATGGTAAAGGTGTGGTTTATGCTTTCATTTGACATGTTATCCTTGGTGTTAGGATGGTTTCATTTTTATGTTATAGTATACTCTTGATACACATTTAGAGTTGTGACATGTTATAGTATGTTAATATGGAGCATGTTATCTCTTTGGTTGAGATGGTTAGATCATGTTGTCATATTTATATTCTTGAAACCATGGTTGGAACTTTGATAATGATCTTGATTTAGTTTCTTGGTATTGAGTACATTAATCATAAGCTGGATACTTCATGATATTGCTATGTTGTATTTAGAGTTGGCATGGATTGATTAGTTACAAGTGCTCATGGATACTTAGAGATAGTGGTGATGTTGATTTCTCTTGGATTAGAGAAGTATTTGTTGGGATGGTTGATGGTTTTAGCAGGAAGTTCAAGGGTCATTCACCTGATATGGACTTAAGAGGAGATTTTTCTTAATTTAGTCTTGGTTGGAGACTTGGACATCTTGATGGGCATTCTCATTCTCCACTCTTGGTCTACTTGACAGTTTGTTACTCAAGAGGTATAGCCCATTGTTTCTCTTAGGTGCTTTATATTTATGCTTGTCTTTCATGGATATAGATCTTGAGCAATGGTACATGACTTAGTTCTGGAGGGTTCATTTGAGAGATGATTTAGCATTGGTTATCTCCATTTGCATATGTAGTTATGCTGGTTGAGTTTAGGAGATGGTTTTATATTGGTCATATTCCTTGGATTAGGAATGATTTATAAGTTTGATCTTCTTGTGAGAGGCTTACATCCATGATTAATTATATGATATAGTTTGGGTGTTGTTGAGGCTTATTGGTTGGGGTTTTATGGAGGAGATCATACTTACATAGTTTACATCTAGAGGCATGTGTAGAAGGACATGATATAGGTTACAACTTGCATAGTTTCTCTCCAATCTTGGTTATCTTCCTAGATGTTCAATTTTTCTTACATTGGAATTGAGATTGGTTAGAGATTGTGATCACTAGTTTGTGCTCATGTATGTCATGTGAGAGATGAAATGATTATTTCTTTATCTCTTTCCTTTGGTGCTTGTGGAGAACTTGAGAGAGTGTTGGAGACTTGTTATGAGATTTTTTCTTGCAAGTTATTAGTTTATGTGTTGTGGATTTCCTTAAGACTACATGGATTCATATCTTTGAGATGTTGTGAGTGGATTGGTTATAGATTTGACATTATCTTTTGTTGCGGGAACTTCTTGGTATATATGTGATAGGTATTTCTCTTGAGGCTTGTGATTATATTCTTAAAAATTGGATATGTTGATGATGTGAGATTCACTTGGTATACGTTTGGAGGTATGGATAGTTGGATGGGTTTGGCACTTGCTGTGGGTGTTATTTTAGCTATGGAAATTTTGACAATTACAGATACATATGAGTATCTTTGGATCAAGTCTTTTTGCTTGATGCTTTAGTTGGTCCAAGATTTTATGATTTTCTAATGTGATAGGTTGGGTGGATTTCTCTTTGGATGGATTTTATGTATGTTCGATGACAGTGGCATAATAGGAGGTGAGATACTTCATATTTGAGAAGTTGGATACTTTTGATTTCATTGCAAGTACCAGGATGGAGCATTTTCATGTACTTTGATCCATGATGGTGGATGTGTTAGGAGGGATTGTTCCCTTTTTTATTTATGGCTACAGATTGACCCTATGCAATGTATACAACAAGTGGGAGATTGCACATATTGCATAATATTGTTATATTATATTATATTATTTTATTATGTAATGTTACACCTAGATGGGCATGTAACATGTAAAGATTCTTATGGGATATACTTGATGAGTTGTATTATAACATTGTGATAATATTTGATGTAATCATTAAATATTGGGAAAAGAATTAAAATTCCAATATTAAATGTGGGGTCAATAGGTTAGGTAGCACATGGTTTATGTAATACCATTTGGTGGTTTTGTAGGACTTTCTACTATATAAGAAACCACAAGGGTAGTTTTTGTAAGAGAAGAATAAGGCAAACAAGAAAATTGTCGAGTGAGACAAGGCTTGATAGGTTAGCCAAGGGAGCATTTGTGAAGATTGGAAGCATGACATGGGATGTGTGCATTCATGCTTGTTTACATGAATTTCTTGGTTGTGGCTATGGCTTTAAAGGCTTCCATGATTGTATTCCAATGATATTTTTGCTGAATAATAAATGGTAATGGATGCTTTTGGAGGTTGGGTTTTTCCCCTCAATGAGGGTTTCCTAGGGTATATTTTGTGTTACGTTTTTGTGGGTATGTTATCTATTCTCTTACATGTGGATTTTAGTTGCATATTTATTTTAGATCTTTTATGGTTTATGTGGAAATGGTTATATTATTTTTTATAGGTTTCCTTACAAAAATAACCTAGGTGTTGCCTATTACTCTAGGACCATTTGATGTGGTTTGGAGATAAGATATTCCATCTTTTGAGCTTAAGTGGGATCAGTATCCCTTGGAGGAATATAACTCTCCTCACCCTTATTTTGATAACATTGGGAGAGTGCAATATTTGGTTGACAAGACATTCCAACATGAAGATGCAATTGAGGATCACTGGATGAATATAGTAGATGACTACAATATCCATATAAGGGATTGTTGTAGGATGGCTCTCTATCTAGTTAGTAGTGCTTTGAAGATAAAGGTTCCTTTGAAGATTATGCAACAAGATACTGAGGATGTCCTTTATCCATTGTTCAATAGGGACAAGATTGGTGATCAACCAATCATGAATGTTGAGATTGATTAGGAAGAAAACTTAGATATTAATCATAGGGCTAGGCTTATAGTCAAACTGACCAAGGATTAGATTAAGAGACATTTCAAATTGGATCCAATTTCTTAAGCAATATTCTTCCATAATACAACCTGCACAACAAGAGATTGAGGAGCTAAGGTAATAGTGACCACTTTTATAGCTCAGTCTCTAGTAAGGCAGAGAATAGTGCACCGACTTGATAGAGAAGTTGGATATTATAGGGCTTAGAAAGGTAAATGCAAGAGGAAGAGAACTTCTCCCCAACGGTTCAAGCTAGAAGATGAACTAACTAAAGCACACCTTAGCCTAGGGAAGAAAATATACAAAGATGAGAAAATGTCGAAGCTACATAGACCTAGGACAATCTCTAAGTACAACCAACTGAACAAGGGTAATGAGAAGTTGAAATAGAAGTACAAAAAGTGTCTCCATTGCAACAAGAGGTATAACCCTCCCCATATTCTCCTAAGGGAAGAAAGATCAAGATTTTGGTCAAGAGGAGACAAAAGGTGATTAAGAGAGTTATTTCTTTCTTATAAGTCCTAGAAGTTATCCTGGAAGGAGAGGAAGAAGAGGATGAGGATGAAGAAGATAATATTTCTTTGAGTTAGAGGACTCATTTGGCTAGAACCACAAAGTTAGAATAGAGAAGAAGCTCCAAAATTATGCCACCATCCATTCTTGAGCAACCTATTCAATCTACTACATTAGAAGATGAACTAAATCAATGGATTGATGAGTAAGAGGGTGAAGGGACTAATGTATTTAAGATGTTAGATTTTGATTTTATGCTGGTTGGTAATGAATTAGTGGGAGATAAAATAAGGGATACTCCAACTAATCAACCTCAACAAGTGGATCAGAGTTAGTTTCCATCATAGCTACAAGGACCTAAAGTAGCTCCACCATCGCTAATTCAAGTTACATTTTGTGTGGATAAAGGTTCAACTAATCCTCTTCCTTTGAGAAATGAAGAAGAATAGGTTCAAGAAAAATAAGACAAAGATCCACAACAAATATCCACTAATTAAGTGTTAGAGGAAGGTCAAATATGTGAGCAACCTCAATAGACTTCTCTATACACAGAGGTGAGGACTGTAGACTCCATATATATAGAGACTCCCAATGTGGATTTGTCACAAAAGGAGAAGACTCTAGAGAGGAGTGATAAGGGGAAGAGCATGGCAGAGCAAACTCCTTCATCATCAAAAGACAAATCTATGATGGAACATGTTCCAAGATAGTTAATGAAAGAGGTGATTGGAAATAAATGGCAACACTCCACTAAGGAAGAGGATATGAGAGAATTAATTGAAGTTCTTAGGAAACATAAGTCACCACCAAAAGATGCATGGTCATTGGCCTTCATTATGAGTGATCAAAATTAGGATTTATTTTCTCACATTGCTATCTCTCCTCCACATGTAGATGTTGAAGAATTGAGTCTAAAAGATTATCAGATCAGGGAAGTTTTGCTTGAGAAACCCATGTTGGACACTGCTAAGTTGATGGTGACAACTATAATTAAAGAAATTTTTAGACACTTGGAACAGGATGACATGGAATTGGTAACACTTCAAAAATAGAATGAGATCCTAAAAGGATATCTAAATGAAGTTGATGGTCCTTTAGATCCTACAAATCCTAAGGAAACTTTGAATGTGGCATTGGAAAAAAGGGATAAGGAGATGATGCAAGTTGATCCATTTTTGAAAGCTTGTTAGCAATGGTGAGAGAGTTTTGAAGAAAAGGTGTGTAGATTATACAAGTAAATCCTAAGCTACTACATCATATTTAGGATAATATGGATAAGCTTGTGGCCATTTTGAACCAAGATTTTGGTATGATGGATGAAGTACATACCTGGGGCAAGGACTTATAAGCACTACAGTAAATCAAGGGTCAAAGATATAATGGAGGTATATATAGTGAAAGAGTTAGATAAGATTGATGATTGGATAGAGAAGATTGTAGGCAATAATGTAATGGAAACATTACAAGTCAAGATTCATAAGCTCAAGGATCAAACCCAAGTGCAAATTTTGGAGGTAGAGAAATATTATAGTGATTCATACTTAGATATTTTTGAGGATGATTCAAAGGAAAAATCGATATCTGTGGAAGTAGTTGTAGAAAAGTTCTAGAATTTTTTTTAAGAAGCCTCTAATGATGATGATATTAGGCAAGCATTCAGAATGGAAGAATCATTATTAGATTTAGATGCGAAACTAGGAGGTTTTGCAGAGACTCGCATTGAGGTGGGAAACTATAGGAAGAAAGTGAAGGACAAGTATGAAGCCTTAGATTTTCTAGATGCAACTCAAGTCACCAAGGTTATTAAGATATTCAAGAGAAAACACCTAGAGACAACTCTGGTATAAAGGGGAACAAAACCCAAAAGCCAGAATTTCAGTTTTGACACTTGGTGAAATTTTGCATTTTTTGAATCTACTTCCGAGGTCTACAAGTGCACCAACTATGCCAAGTGCCTGCTCTTGAGGTGAAATTTTTTAGAGGTGTGCCAATTTTTTTTTAAGAATTCATAGGTGCACTAACAATTAACTACCAGTTCTAAATTTAGATCTTTCCATGCATCAGAAACACATTCTAATGCCAGTTTAACTCCTACAGACACCTAGTGAAGATGCAGCTTCTATTTTTGGCACTTCTAGAGACTCCTACATTAGCTAATGGCTTTATCTTTCTTATTTTCTCATGATTTCTTTGTTTTAAGACATGTAAAGGCTCATGCATCTTTAATGATATAAATATTGATGAAGTCCTACTAAGCACTAGTTAGAGAGTCAATTTGTATGTAAATAGATTTGTTTTATTAGTTTAGAAGTATATGTTTGCATAAAAATATCTACCACACTCAACAAAAATTGAGGAGAATATTTCTTATAAATTAAAGAATGAAATATGTATTCTAAGCTATTATTTTGATGCAATAATATATGCTTTCAATGCTCACATTTGGAGTGTAGTGATTCTTGTCTAAGTGTGTTATATTTTGTGAATGTATGTTCATGGAATGTAATTGAGCCAACAGTTTTATTTCATTATTTTAATTGTGCAATCTTTTAATTTTGGTGTTTGCTATGGGTCTACAAATTCCATTGACATACTTAGTTTGAGAAGGGATCACCTTATTGTTTCTACATAGCTTTTTGTCTCGCATGAGCATACTTTCCATGGCCTTGCAATTTGATGAAAAGTGAAACATCTAACAGTTATTGAATTCCCTGTTGATAATTGGATAATAGTGACATGTAATAGTTGTCATTTATGGCAACACATGATGTACATGTTCATAGGAAACCTCAAAAATAAAGATACTTAGTGTTTGGTAATCAAAAAATTGTCAAAGTATAGAATTTGGTTTACAATTGTGTATTATTTTATTTATAACATGTTGCTAAAGTCATATTATGACTAGTGAAGTTACATGGAAATAGTATACATGTTGATGATGATGTGTATAAACTTAGAATATTTTATGGATTGTACAAAATAGAGATAATCATGTTTTGATGAAGTAGGACAATAGAATTGAAGGAAAGAATTGTTTTGTTTACAAAACAATTATTTGTCCAATTAGGGGCAAAATCCTAGATGTTTACTCTAACTTGAAGTGAATTGTGGTCTTAGCTAACCTAACAGTAATTTGTGTAAAGGCATGGTATTTATGCAAAGGACTTCTTATGATAAGAAATGTGCTTGCAAGTGCTATCTTATAAGATTGTGAATTGCAAACGTTTGAAAGCGATATATGCCAAGTTTTATATGAGCTATTCGGTGATCCAAGATCAAGTTGAAGATTAGAGATAAGTCAAGGAAGAAAGATAATAGGAAATTACTTGTTTGAGAAGTGATCTCTTCTTGTAGTTGAAATTTCATGTTTGGGCAGTGGGCTCTTCTTGGATACATTATACTACAACTCCTAATAGGGTTGGAATCTCCTAACAGGGATTCAAAGTATCCTAATATGGAATGCTTATACTGAATTTTCTCATTGACTCCTAACATAGTCCATCCTCTAACAAGGAACTTATATATCGGTATATTATCTAGTGGGTATCATCCCCATTGGGGTTTTCCCTTGGCCAGGGTTTTCCTAGTTAAAAAAATGGCATTATGAGTCATCTTTGTGCATTGTTATTGTTACTATTCAACATTACTTTATTTCTTTGTTGTACATAGTTTAAAGTAAGTAATAATATCCAGTTGGTAACTAAATTTTTTAGATTACTAATTCAACCCCCCTCTCAGTAATCCCTATTTCAAACATTTCCATCAATGATTGCATTAGTGGAATTAAGGAAGTGCTACTCTTTTCATTGGAATTAAGGAATTTAATTTTCATGTAATTTGCATAAACTTCTTGTTACCCTATATTCATTATTTTCTTTTACGAACACTTGGTTAATTTAGGAATTCATATAGTTGCATTATTAGGTTGCATTCATTAAAAAACATAAAAATAAAAAATATATTTCTCTTTATGTGTGTTTTATTCTTTTAAGATATCAAGTAGATTCTACATCTTATCTGAATTTTTTAGAACCAACAAAGGCCTCCCTATGAAACAATACATTTATCTTCAACTGAGCAGATTCCAGTAGGTCACAAGATCACCCAAAACCTTGGAGTTGATCTCAAATTAGCTTTTCAAGCGAGGAGTTCAAAAGGATTCCTACCATTAAGCATCATGAAAATGACAACTCAACACAATCCTAGACATATTGCAAGGAATTGTAGAGCACTTGAAAGTCAGAATGGAACCAATCAAAGGAGGAATGCACCTGTATGTTATGCAAAAAATTTGGACACATAACAAGATTCTGTAGAATGGATAGAAGGAACTTTAATAGGAATCCTAACCACATAAGAAACAACAATAGAGATAATAGGAAGAATGAGAATGGAAGTGATAACAATGAGAAAGAAGCTGTTAAGGAACATGTTGATGAGTTCAAGGAAGTATTTGTGAAAGCTTCTAATCTAGAGGGTACACATACAATATTGGAAGAACAATACTTTGATGCACTTGATGAAAAGTTGAAGTCACAGATTTTTGTGGCTTATCATACTTGAATTAAGTAGCTCTAGCAGTAGCAGAGAATCAACTGGTGAAAACTAATGTTAAAGAGAGAGTTGGAAGTTGCATAGTTAACATGAGGTAGAAGACATAGACAGGAAACTATGATCAAGTACAAAAGACTCGATATGAGTAGGGTAAGTAGAAATTCAAAATCAAGATTACTAGTAAATAGATATAGTATTTCAAATTTATGGTAGATACAAGTTTAATGTGTAGTTTAATTTGAAATGATTAAAGAATTAGAAGCAAGATTGAGTGTATCATTTTTTCATGCAAAGTGTCTTGAGTGAATTGAAGAGTGAAGTAAATTTTGAGAAGCCAAAAGTTGGAAAAGCCCTAAATAAAAAATTTGAGGTATTTTATGAAGTATTGAATCCATTTTATTCTAGTATTTATAGATTATAGAGCTATGACTAATCAAAGGGTGTATGATGTTAGTGATAGACTGAGGTATGAGTTCAAAAAACACCCATTTGTTTCTTTATTAGATGACCTATTATGTGCATTTTTCCAAGTTCTAAAAAATGTGTTACATATAGAAGATATCAGAAGTTATATACACTATAAGATTGAGAGCATTGATGATGATGAAATTCACAAAGATTTAGGTGATATGTGTAATAGTGATTTATCCCTTAAATCTGAGTATGTGCACCTGGAGGAATTGAGTTTAGTGAAGTATATGTTTTATACGAAATTCAACAATCATGAATGGATCTAGATCATATTGAGTAGGGTACATGATGACACGTTTTGGTTAGGTGATGCACCAATTGTCATTGACAATGACTTGGTTCACAAGGTCATAGGATTAAGCAATGAAGGTTGTAATCTTATTAATGAGAAGAATGTAAGGAAAATGGTTGAGACAAACCTAAAAATGAAGTTTGATAGAAGAAATATGAAGGTTGAACCTTTTGTGAATAAAGGAGTTAAGTTGTTAACTAAGATATTAGTTTACAAGTTGAAAAATGGATTAAGGGTTAACTCTATACTAGCTAGATTTCTTCATGCAACATATGTGATGGATGTTGAATGAAGAAAATTGAATTTGTGTGACATTATCAGATTGTAACTATTGGAAAAAATTGCAAAGATTAAGAGAACAGAGAATGTTGTATTTAGATTTGAGTCCTTATTGACTCATATATTCTTTTATATAACAAAGAAGTTTACAAGACTGATTAATTGGGATAGCAACAAGTGCACAATGAGGTTGGTGACTGAATGCTATAGATCTAAGCCTAATAATATTAGAGATAATGACATAGATAGAATGATGAAGAGTTTCCAATCAGAGATAAAACTGAGGTATAGGATACCTCCTTTTATGGTGGAGAAATATAAGGATGATTTATGCTTAATGGTGGAGATTGAAAACACCTGCATGGAAGTAGTCATTCTCAGAGTGAAATTCATTGATCCTATGGGCTATGAGATGAGTGCAGAGCTTATAGAAGGGCATGTGTAGATCATACTTGAATGTAAGAAAGATACATAATGTACTAGATGGGGAGCCTATGATGAGATTTTAAGGATAGTTGAATCTAAACTTCATAGCAAAGAGAGCAAGAAAAGGTAGAGAAGGAGATAGATTCCATCCTCAAGGAATCTAGTATGTCAAGGCAAGAATTCAATGATCTAAACTAAATTGCATTTGAGATGGAGGCTAATGGGAAGACTGACATGTTGGCTAAAACACCCATTGTAGTAGCAAGAACTTCAGAGCAAGTAATAGTGGCACAACCTTGTGCATAAGCCCCTATTTCACCTTATGCAACATTTGCGCAAGTGTAACTAGTAAGAGCAAGATTTGAACATACAAGGAGACAACCAGAGCTCAAAGTACCTACTACGCAAAGGAATTTTGGTAGATTTGTGAAGGTTATGAAAGAACCTACACCACAAGTAAAGGGTCAAGAAGACCACCAATAGGTCTAGAAAGAGAAGAAAGACTATGTAGATAAGTAGTTTTGAGAGTTCAGAGGATGATGCTAAAGATAAACCTGTTGAACAAGATGTGCAGGAAGCAAGGACATCAGTAGACAAAAAATCATGGAAACCAAAGGTAGAAGATCTGAATATTTAGATTATAAATGATGACAATTTTTTTTAGTTAAACACATTTTATAGCATGTATAGTAATATGGATAGGAGGCAGTTAGAGAACACCATCATAAGAAATGTGATTTTGAGAAATAAGAGGTTTGAAAGTATAAAAAATAAGAGTCCTGAAGACCTATACAATAGGTTGGTTAATAGGAAGAAAAGGGTATTAGAAGAAGATTTGAACATGAATTTCACATCAATAAATAACTTATGTGAGATTGGATCAAAGGAAGAGTCAAGCAGAGTTTTGAAGGGTATCGAGCCCTTTCTAAGGAACAAAAGAAGAGAAATTCTTCTTATGGGAGGAAATTATGATGAAGTTAGGCAAGAGATAGAAGAGGCTATAGTAAAATATATGTCCTCGGTACCTAAGGTGAGTGTGCAGTCTAAGGCTGATAGTCCAGTGTATGTATAGGACGATACACCTTTCAATGATGAGGAAGAAAAAGAGGGGATGCTGATGGAAATATAAGAGGAGTAATTGAGAGGGGAGGGGTGAATCAATTACTATGAAAATATTTCCCAAATCCCTTAGATGTCAGTAAACAATACAAGCAGATAACTAAATATTGCTAAAACTCGGTAAACACATACAAAATGATGTAAGTTAGTAATAAATGGATTAGCTTCGTAAATGATTAAGATATAAATGTTTAGATGTTATCTATGATTACCATTACTTTAACATAGTTGCAAACACATAAATAAAATAAAATGAACAAATTTGACACCAGGATTTAATGTGGAAACTCAATTTAGGAAAAAACCACCAATAACAACTAGTTACTGATTTTCACTCTTCTAAAGTGAGCCTTGTTAGTAGCCAACCTTGTTAAAGGTTACAAAACACACTATTTGGTGTGACCCTATTAAAGGATTTAATCACCCTATTAGGAGTGGCCTGGTTAGAGTTCTTGAGAATAATTTAATGGAATTGTCACCTTGTTAGAGGATTTACAAATAGCTATTAAGCCAGCTCTATTAAGAGATTTAGATCACTGCTACAATGGTTAGAAAGTAACAATGAGATGACTTGATTTGACTGCAACTAATTTGCTAATTTTAGATCTCTATTTTGGCTTGTACTTGATCCTTTCTGATCAAATATGGCTTTGCTACACCACAAAGATATTCTACTTATCCTTCAAATATGCTTCCTCTCCTCATCAATAGATCTTCAATTACATTATCATAATTCACAAATTCTCTTGCACTTTCTCACACTTTGAAATAATAACTTGATCTTATACTTATACCTTCCACTTTGTCAAGTCAGCTCAAATACAACTTACAATAATTAATATTCATCACCTTAGTAAGCTAGAATCAATAGATAAATCAATTAAGATTAATACAAAAAAATAAGAAAATCCTTCCTTAGCTGACCCTTCTCGGTAGAAACTAACTTTGAAATGATTTCCTTTATTAACCAACAAAAGCTTGGTTAACACTACAAACTTACAAAATCCTTTGACAATTGAGTGAGCTCAGTTAACACTAGTTCCATCCAACTTTCCTTCATTATTTGAGTGAGCTTGGTTGACACTCACTTTCTTTAACTTTTCCTTTGATGCATAAGTGAACTAGGTAGACACTACTTTCTAAACTAGGAAAACACAAGAACACTTAGTAGACACTAATAACTATCATTATTGTCTGAGTGAGCTCAACATATATTGACTAATAATGATTATGACATTTGTGTAACATCAAAGACAACACATAATTAATCAATTGTATCCAACAATCTCCCTCTTTGGCATTGATGGAAAGACAACATGTCATAGCACAATGAAATTTTAAATTTTAGATTTGAGAACTCCCTCTATTAGTATGAGCTCTTCCTTTCACTAAATTTTATCAGCAATGGCTGTTACCAAGTTCATTCAAAACATCCTCCCTCTTTCAGTATACTTCTTCTTTAGAAGACTTCTCACTCTCTAGATTCTAACTTTATTCTAGTTCTAAAGATTTATTAGAGATATGATAGTAAAATTCTCCCTATTTGACAACACATGCCAAGCACAATAACTCTATAAATACTAATGTAACTTAAGTACTGATTCATCTGCAATATGCCCTTGCTAATTTTGCATCAACTGATGGATCTTCAATAGGTTTTGGTTGATGCATTCACTAAACTTTATTTAGTGAATTTTAGATAGGGGAGTGACCCCTAGCTTACCTCTTAGATAGTGAAATGCATCCTTAGGTAATGGCTTGGTGAATATGTCTGAATCTATTCCTTTGTATTCACATATTCCAATCTAACTTCTTTATCTTGCACCAAATCTCTTAAGAAGTAATACTTTATAGAAATATGCTTTGTTTTGGAATGTATTACTAGATTCTTTGATACGTTGATTGCAATGGTGTTATCACAATATATGAAAACTAGATATTTCATTTCTACTTTCATTCCTTCCAACAGTTGTTTGAACCAAACAATGTTAGAACAATTGACTGCTACTGCTACATATTCTCCCTTTGTCGTCAATTGAGATGTACAATTTTTCTTCTTCCTTGTCCAAGATACTAATATTTTCCCAAGAAAGAATGCTCCATCACTAATGCTTTTTTGTTGTCAAGACTTCCTGCCCAATCAACATCTATAAATACTTTCAAGTCCAAGTTGCCTCTAAGATTGTACCATATGCCATAGTCTTTAGTACCTTCGAAATATTTCATGATTCTCTTGATTTCCATCATGTGATTTTCCTTGGGATTTTTTGAGAATCTTTCCACTATTCCAACTACTAGAGAAATATTAGGCCTTGTGTGTATTACATACTACAATTTTTCAATCATTGATCAATAAGTGGTCTTATCTACTTCTTTGGAATCATATTTTTAGAAAACTTATGTCTAGTCGACATAGGTGTTCCAACTAGTCTTGAATCTTCCATTCCAAATTTATTTACTATTTCCTTGATATACTTAGATTGAGTGATGTATATACCATTCTTATTCTACTATATTTTCAATCCAACAAATAATTTTATTTCACCAAACATGGACATCTCAAATTCTTTACTCATTTTTTCTAAGAATACTTTGCATAAGTCATCATTTCCTATAAATAGAGTATCATCAACAAATATTTCTACTAACAAACTCTCCTTATCTAGTCCTTGATATAGAAACTACTATTATCATTAGTCTTTTGAAAACCAATATGTACCAAGTAATTATGGAGTCTTTCATACCAAGCTCTGGGAGCTTGTTCAAGACCATATAATGCTTTGTGTAGTTTGTAAACCATGTCTCCTTTTCTAGGATCTACAAAACTTTCTAGTTGTTCAATGTAGACTTCCACATCAAGAATTCCATTCAAGGATGTAGATTTAACATCCATTTGATATACTTTAAATCCTCTATGTGCTACATATGCTAGTAAAGTTCTAACACCTTCAAGTCTTGCTACAGAAGAAAAAGTCTCACCATAGTCAATACCTTCTTCTTGAGAATAACCTTTGCACACCAATCTTACTTTGTTCCTTGATAATTTTCTATTTTCATTTAGCTGATTTCTAAATACCCATTTTGTAATAATTACATTTTTATGCTTGGGTCTAGGAACACGAGTCTAAGCTTTGTTCTTTTCTATCTGTTCTATCTCTTCATTCAATGCTTCAATCCAACTTTCATTTTCCAGAGCATCTTTAACACTTCTAGGTTCAAATTTAATAAGTAAACATGTACCTTTTAATTTTCTTCTTGTCATTGTTCTATTTGATTTGTCTCTAATGATTTGATCTAGTGCATGATGTCTTCTGACATATCTTGTTAACACAAGCTCCTTACTCTTTGAATGAGTTCCTCCATCTACTTCTTGAATGTCAATTTCAAGCTTGGGTCCTTTTGTCTATGACTCAGGTCCATCAAGCTTAGTTTGAACTAGCTCAGTAGCTTCTAATTGTAACTCGGGTCCTTGCAGCTTAGGTTGCACTACCTACAACTTGGTAACTATTGGAGTTTTTGGGGATACAGGAGTTGAAGATTCTTTTCTTTTAGATAGATTTGATAGAGTATCAGGTTCATAATAAACAAATCTTATATAGTGTTTAGGTTCTTTGTTGCTTTCTTCTTCACTTTTTTCTACAAATTCATCAATTTTGACATGTGCACTTTCTATAATTTTGTGAGTAGATAAATTCAAACATCTATATGCTTTACTTCTACAGGAGTATCCTAGAAATATGCCTTCATCACCTTTTACATCAAATTTTCCTTTTCTAGATTCTTTCAATATGTAACATTTGATGCCAAATACTTTCAATTAACTTACATTAGGTTTGTAGCCATACCATAGCTGATAACGTGTCTTGTTTAAATATTTCTTCAATTGAACTCTGTTCAAGGTATGAATTGCAATCCTAATAGCTTCCTTCCAGTATTTGAGAGCAACATTCTTTTCAATCATCAGGGTTCTTACATAGTCCATGATAGATCTATTTATTCTATCTACTATACCATTCTACTATGGTGTACTAATGGCTGATACTTGTCCATTGATTCCTCTTTCAATGTAAAAATTGTTGAATTCATGAGAGATGAATTCACCACCTTTGTCTGATCTTAAACATTTCAATTTCTTTCTAGTTTCTTTTTTTTCTCTTGCCATATACCACTTCAATTTTTGAAAAGATTTTGATTTCTCTCTTAGGTACATTACTATCATCATTCTAGAGTAGTCATCCACAAAGAGAATGAAAATTTTTTCTCCACTATAACTCTCTATTCCAACAGGTCCACATAAGTCTATATGAACAATTTTGAAGACTTCTTTAGATTAATAGTCTTTACTTTTGAAGCTTTTCTTTCCCATCTTACCAATTTGGCAATTCTTGCATAGACCCATGTCAAGCTTCTTCAAACTAGGAATACCTCTTACTCTTCTATGTTTTCTTATCTTCACTAGGTTATCATAGTTCACATGACATAGCCTTTTGTGTCATAACCAACTTTCCTCTACTCAAGAAATAAAACATAAACAATCACTGAGATCAATATAAAATAGATTGCCTTTTTTTTGCTTGCTAGAATCAACTAACCATCTAGTAGTTTGACTTGTTCACTCTTAAATTCTACCTTGAATCCAATGTTATTCAGCTATGCCACACTTAGTAGATAATTCTTTAATCCTTAAACCCAATAAGAATTATCACACACAAGTTCTTTAGTTAACAAGATACATCCTTTTCCTTTTATTTTACAAGGTTCATTGTTTCCAAATCTTACACTAACTCCATCATAATATTCCATATGCTCAAATTTTGTTCTATCACTAGTCACATGACATGAGTAGCCATTGTCAATAATTCATATATCATTTTTGCTAACATGAGAGATAAGTGCCATATTATCTCCTTCATCATCAGATTCTTCTTTCATAGCAATATATACCATTTCATCTTCACTATTTTTAGAATCTTTAGCTATGAAACAAGATTTCTTACCTTTGTCCTTGAAGCTCCTGTAGTTCTTGGAGTCCTTCTTGCCTTTATGCTTATTACCTTTCCTTTCATCCTTGTAGGGCCCATTTACCGTTGCACCAAAAGCCATGACTGTTAGTGAACATGGAACACCACATAATTAACCACCTGTGGGCAGGGGAGCGCATTGCATCACCCAACAATCTCCCCCTCGACACGCATACCAGGCACTTACGCGGGTCAGGATGGCACCGGGGAGATTTGGACCCATGACTAGGCCAAAACCAGGCTCTGATACCAATTGTAGGGCCCATTTACCGTTGCACCAAAAGCCATGACTGTTAGTGAACATGGAACACCACATAATTAACCACCTATGGGTAGGGGAGCCCGTCACATCACCCCACAATCCTTGTTTTCTCTTTTTGGACACCTAGCAGCAATGTGACCAATTTCTTCACAAGAAAAATAGATCAGAGGAACTTTACCTTTGTACTTTCCTCTTCCTTTGGAATACTTCCTTTCAAGTAGGGCTTCAACAACTTCAAGATCACTATCTGAAATTTCTTTTGATGATCCATCTTCTTCACTTTAAATGCAGATTCAATATTCTTTGAAGCAAGAACATAGTTATCATAATTGTCTAACTCAAAAATTGTTAATCTTCCAACTAGAGCATCCAATCCTATCTTATTATTTGGACCACATCTCATTTCTTGAATAGCAGATACTCTAATTACATAAATAGGAAGAAGAGTTCTAAGTACTTTACTTACAATAATTTCCTCCTTGATATCTCCTCTAGATGCTTTGATTGCACTTACACTAACCTTGATCCTTTCCACATATTTTTCAATGTTTTCACCATCTCTCATTGTCATTTGATCAAACTGTCCTCTAAGGGTTTCTGCTTTGGCTCTTCTTATATTTTTGTCTCCTCCATAGATATCTTTTAGTTTGTTCCACATTTAAAAAGTAGTTTTTCAATCTTTAACCTCATCAAATTCAACATAACAGAGAGTAGATACAATCAATAATCATAATATTATGATTCTTCTTTTCAGCAATGTCTTCAACTGATAATGTTCCAGTGGGAGTCTTATATTCAACATCAAGATACTTGCAACCTAAATCACTGATGCTATCTAGATGTAATCTCATAAGTCCTTGCCATGCTGCAAAATTGTCTTTGTTCAGCTTGGGAATCTCTCTTTTGTAAGACATCCTGATCTTTATCTTATGTCCTTGAAACCTTCTCTACAAGCACCAAAAGATTTGATACCAATTGATAGAAATATAAGAGGAGTAACAAAGAGGGGAGGGGTGAATCAATTACTTAAATAATATTTCATAGATCCCTTAGATGTCAGTACAAAATACAAATAGATAACTAAATACTGCTAAAGCTTCGTAAACACATACAAAATGCTGTAACTCGATAATAACTGGATTAACTTAGTAAATGATTAACATATAAAACTTTAGATGTTATCTATGATTACCATTACTTTAACTTAGTTGAAAACACATAAAGAAAATAACATGAACACATTTGACACTAGGATTTAACATGAAAACCCTATTTGGGAAAAACCACCAATAGTAACTAGTTATTGATTTTCACTCTTCTAAAGTGAGCCTTGTTAGGAGCCAACCTTGTTAAAGGTTATAAAACACACTGTTAGGTGTGACCCTGTTAAAAGATTTAATCATCCGATTAGGAGTGGGTTGGTTAGAGGTCTTGAGAAAAATTCAATGGAATTTTCACCTTGTTAGAGGATTTGCAAATAGTTGTTAAACAAACTCTGTTAAGAGATTTAGATCACTACTATAATGGTTAGAGAGTAACAATGAGATGACCTAATTTGATTGCAACTAATTTTCTGATTTTAGATCACTATTTTGGCTTACACTTGATCCTTTTTGATTGAATATGGATTTGCTACACCACAAGGATATTTTTCTTATCCTTCAAATTTGCTTCCTATGCTCATCAATAGATCTTCAATCACATCATCATAATTTGCACATTCTCTTGCACTTTCTCACACTTTGAAATCACAACTTGACCTTATACTTATACCTTCCACTTTGTCAAGTTGGCTCAAATACAACTTACAATAATCAATATTCATCACCTTAGTCAGCTAGAATCAATAGATAAATCAATTAAGCTTAATACAAAAAAAAAAGAAAATCCTTTCTTAGCTAACCCTGCTCAGTAGAAAATAACTCTGAAATGATTTCCTTTGTTAACCAATAGAAGCTTGGTTAACACTACAAACTTACAAAAATCCTTTGACAACCACGTGAGCTTGGTTAGCACTAGTTGCATCCAACTTTCCTTCATTATTTGAGTGAGCTTGGTTAACACCCACTTTTTGCAACTTTTCCTTTGATGCCTAAGTGAACTCGGTAGACATTATCTTATGAACTAAGCAAACACAGGAATGCTTAGTAGACACTGAGAATTGTCTTTACTACCTGAGTGAGCTCGACATATACTGACTAATAATGATTATGAAATTTGTGTAACATCAAAGACAACATACAATTAATCAATTATATCCAACAAATGCATTAGGCACTTTCACCACCTTACATTGTACTGAATCCATGGAAGTGGATAGTATGCACATAACTATGGATGCAAAGGAGAATCCTTTTGTAGGGTATGGAGAAAATATTGCCAGCAATATGAACAATATCACTGCTTATACTAGCTCAAATGATAAGGAAGAACAAGAAAAGAGGAAACATGATGTAGAATAAATGAAAAGAAAAGATATAGAGGGAAAGAAAAGAAGAGAGGATGAACAAAAGAAGAAGAAAGATGAAGAGGAAAAGAAGATAAAACAAAATAAGATGAGGTAAAGAGAGTAGAAGAGAAGAAGAAAGAAGAAGAAGAGAAGAGTAAGAAAGAAGAGGAAAAGAAGATAAATGTGACTATACCTTCAGTAGTATCAACATCTAGAACATTAGTAGCAGTACCTATTATATCAAATGATGAAGATTAGAAAGAGCTAATGGGAACCTTGAGCAAGTTGTTTGAGAAAAAAAAATCTGTAAAGTCTTTGGAGAAGACTCTAGCTAAAATCTTGGAGTGAATGCAAAAGATAATTTCTATAGCTTTATCAAATCTAGACTTATAGGTTAAGGAAAAAGAGTTGGTGAAGACCTTTGATCAGGGGTTCACAACTTTAGCTGAAGTAGTAGTAGTGTAAGCACAAACAAAGCATGATGAATCACTATTTGACATAGTATGCACAAATGTTAGGAATGCTATGAAAACCTTAGATGTATGTATAAAGGAACTAAGGAAGAACTTAGATGAAGGTAAGAAGTTATGTGAGTAGTGTGTAGTGTCTTACTATTACTGATCAAATTTCAATGCAAAGATCAAATGCCATATGAGTGAGCTTCAAATACTCACTACTAGATTATGGAACTAGAGGTCAAAATTGAAGATTTTGAAACTAAAATTGAAAAGATTCACAATGCTATCAGAGACATTAAGTTTGACAAGGAGAAGGTATTAAGGATATTCTCTATTTTTAGAAAATATTTGACACCCAACATTGTCATTTGGTAGAGGCAGTTGCAAGAATGTCTTACAATGAAGATATCTTATGACAAATTTGCATATACGAGCAAATTTTAAGTGGAATCTTATGCAATTTGCACACTCATCAGTATATCAAATGTAGTCCAAGGCAACTAGAAGAAGGACATAGATAGGCTGAAGATTGATTTTGCAGATTGTTTATCCAAAATGAAAAGCTGATCATCAACAGGCAACAAGTTTTGTGATACAGATTTTGACACCTTTGTTATTGATGTCAAACATGGAGTATTATGTAGGGAAAATTGTATAGATGTAAATGTATATGTAAGGGGGAGATTATTTATGTATTAATGTAAAGTAGTGACAAGGAATGTAATGATCCATCAAAACATGAATAAAGTTGTTATGTTTTGAAAGGAATTTTGTAGTTACCTTATTTTTTTTTTGATATGTATGACATCATTTTGAGACTTAGCCAATTTTCCCAAATGTTACCATCAATGTCAAAGGGGGATATTGTTGGAAATATGGTAAGATGGTTGTCATTTATGACAAAATATATTTAGCATTTCATTTATGCATTTAGAGATAGAAAATTTTCTAAGTGTTAGATAGTTTGCAGCAGTACAATGAACAAATCTTAAGAGTACAAATGACTAGCTTATGTGTAGTTAAGAAAATATTGGTGACACTATCATGATGATGTGGTTAAGTGTGAAAATGTGTACAAATAGTACAATGCAAGTTAAGATTAAAATACCAGTGTGGGTATTTAATAGAGTAGAATAGAGCATATTAGTAAATAGAGCTATATGGATTGAGGAATTATTTTGGTTACAAAATAATTACTAAGTCATGATGAACTGACTATGTGGATAATAATCCATAAATTATTTTATATTCTATCAAGCATATGAAGACATGAAAGCAGACTATGTAGTAATTTGTGAATGTGCAAGGTATAAGTAGATATCTTATATTGTGCAGTTGTACGAAGTCATGAGATGTTGTTGATGTGATGGAAAATATTATGCAAGACTTATGTGATGTGAGATCTAATGTTGATACAGCAGTATCCTAGGCTTCCTTATAATCCTACACTTTTTCTCTTTCTATTAGTTTCTACCGAGTTTCAGTTATTGCTGAGTGCCAATTTTTTGTTGGTGCCAAGTTCCTAGTGGATGCCAAACATTTGGTGGATGCCAAGTTCATAGTTGCTGCTAAGTGATCCTTTGGTTTTCGAGTGGTCCTTTGGTTTCCGAGTGGTCTTTGATTGTTGAGTGATCCTTTGGTTGCCAAGTTCATGTGGTTTTTGAGCATTCCTTTGGATGATGAGTGCCAGTGTTTCGTGGAGCCTTCATTTTCCAAGTAGTTTATGTTTGGTTCTAGTTTGGGCCAACCTTACATGTATTTAATTTTAGTATAGGTAGTTAATATTTGATGTGAGCTGACTTGTGGTTGTGCATGAATTTAATGTAAGGATTAATGTTGTGATAGGCTAATCTATGGCCACACAAGTATTTAAGGAGGTCTAGGATTGAGTTTTAAGTAGAACTAAGAGGATGGTAACAAGTGATATGCATCTAGAAGTGCAAATTTGAAGTTGAATCATGAATTTGAAAGTTGTATTTTTTTAATTGGTCATAACCTAGAAGGCCTTACAATTGGGCATGTATGCTAATTATTTGATGAATATATAAACATCTTGTTCTCATTCTCCTTGATGTTGTTTTGTGTTTGTGTTTTCTATTGTGTTAACTCTTGCAGGGTGGTTTGGATAGTTGGGTGTGACTTTGGCCCTAGTTATTTCATTTCTCCCTACACCAGGTGGTATCAAAGCTTAAGGTTCATCCTTGTGGTGACTGGATCATGTAGAACCCTAAATGAATTTGGTTGTGCGGTAACAAATCTAAAGATTTGATTTATAACTTGTAGAGGGTTATGATCTTACAGGAACTTGATTTAAAAGATGGTTCAAGGTAGAAGAAATACTGATAATGCAATATTGGATACACTAAGAAAATTTTTAGCGAGATTAGATGCTATGAAAAAAACCAAAGGAGAGGAGCACATCTTGATGATGTAAGTGATGATGAAGAAGTAGCACCAATCCCTAATCTAGGACCTGAAGAAGACCAAGATGAAGCAAGGTTGTTGAGAGTGTTGTCTAGGGCAAGTTCAAAGCCTACCGAAAAAGTTGTTCCTTATGATGAGGAAAAAGACACCAATGCTGTGTTAGATTAGATCTCTAAAATGGAGTAGTTCTTTGAGTATGAAAACACTCCTGATAATAGGAAGGTGAAGATTGCAATTACTAGGTTGAAAGGACATGCCTCACTATGATGGGAGCATTTGCAAACTGATAGACAAAGGAGAGGAAAGGAGAAGATCATAACTTGGGTGTAGATGGTGAATAAGGTAAAAAACAAGTTCCTTCCTACTAATTACCAAGTTAGCTTGTCGAGAAAGATGCATAATTTGAGGCAAAGAGACATGAGTGTGAAAGAGTACACTGAGGAATTCTATAGGTTGGAAATTAGATTTAGACATGTGGATGATGATGTTGAGAAAATTGCAAGGTACATAAATGGATTAAGATATGGTATTCAAGATGAAATAAGTTTTGTGAAATTGGAAAGTATGGAAAAAGCATACCAGTATGCCTTAAAAGCTAAGGCGATCTTGATTAATAAGCATGAACAAAGAAAAAGAGGTAGAGGTAGTAGATTTGAGAGAGGTAGAGGTAGATTTTATGGAGAATGTAGCAGATCTGACAATTTTGTGCAAGATAAGGGAAAATCTGAATGGAAGAATGATTACACAATCGAAGACAAAATGAGCACAATAGCTAATACGAGGTGCTCCCCTTAATACCATAAACTCATAACATAAACAAAGAAACAACAACAAATGCGAGAAGAAAAAAATAGATTTCTTATTTGTTGCACAAATGCAAAATTAAATAATTCATAGGTACAATATGCTAACCCACATGGGCACCTTTGATAGAATAATTTGCAAGACAAGCTACGAACTATCACCCAGAGTTGTTCTAGACAATGTTTGGGCCTTTCTTAAATAGGAAGTTTTATGCCACCCGGGAAGGTTCTACATGCTCAAACTTAATACCTAGGGCCAATAGACCCTAACAAAACATATATAGTCAGCCAAATATATCTTTGACAATTATTTTAGAAAATTCAAGAAGCCCAACTTTGGAAGGCCATAACTCATGAACCATTTCTCCGATTGGCTATTATAGCCACTTTTTAGAATAGGGCACTCTAAGGCCTCCAACAATGAGTTTGAAGATTTTTTTACAAATGTTTCCACCAAAAAATTGCAATAACTTCTTTGATACTTAAGCTGGAGCAATGAGATTTTTATGGTAGGCTTATATCTCTAAAATGAACCTACTTGTAGAAAATGAGAACATTCTAAGCTCATATGACAAACTTACTAAAAATAGAAAGTTCCCATAAATAGTAACCACCCTATTTACTAACCCTTATTAAAATAAAAAAGATTGAATTTTTTTTTTTGGGTGATGCAAGATTGCCCTTATACCCAAGATGCTCCTGCATCAGACACCTAGGGTAATTTTGAGAAGTAGCCTCATCACATCTCAAGTGTTTAGAGAAAAACCAAGATGGTTAACCTCCTCCTTTGCTAGCCATGATGAATCCTCAATTAGTCCCCTTCCATTTGACTAGATATTCCACATAAGTTCTATTTCTGGTACCTTTTCCAACACGATTGTCTAGTATCTCCTCAATCTCCTTTGTAGCCGAACTAGCTGCTAGAATGCTCCACTGCACTTTTGCAATGTCATCTCCATCACCTCCTTCATAATACTCTATCAAATCTAAAATATTAAATACTGGTGAAATATTCAATTCAGTAGGCAGCTCCACTTCATACACATTTCCAAAATCATGCCCCTTCACTATCTTGCATGGTCCAAACTTCGTCATCTTTAGCTTATTATATTTATCTACTAGAAAACACTCCTTTCTCAAATGAACCATGACATCATCTTTGATCTAAAATTCCTTATACCCCTTTTTCACATTTTCCTTAGCCTTATACTATGTATTCATTTTTATGATGTGCTTCCTCACCTCCATATGGATGTTCTTTAAATGTTCAGCAAAATCTTTTACTTCAGCACTACTTATCTCTCGTTTATCCAACTTCCTCAATTAAGAAACATTTCTAAGAATATTCCCATATACAATCTAGAATGGTGATTTAGTACTACTCCTATTGACTGAATTATTATATGCAAATTCTGCTTGTGGTAAAATCATGTCCCATCCTTTTGGTTTATCTCTAACCAAGCATCTCAACAAGTTTCCCAAACTATGATTCACAACTTCTATCTTCCCATTAGTTAATGGATGATGTGATGAACTAAACTTCAAACTTGTCTTCAACTTCTTCCACAATGTATGCCAGAAATACCCAACAAATTTTCTATCTTGATTTGAAACTATACTCTTTGGTAGACCATGTAGTCTCGCCACTTCTTTGAAAAAAAACTTTGCTATATGAACAATATCACTAGTCTTCTTGCAAGAAAAAAAATATGCCATCTTTGAAAACCTATCAACCACCACAAAATTAAAATCATGCCTACACTAGGTCCTCAGTAATCCAAGAAAAAAATCCATGTTGACATCGTCCCACAACTTATCTGGTATAGGTAATGGTTGATACAACACTATATTTTACTTCACTCCTTTTGCCATCTGAAATACTCAATTTTTTTTTACAAACTTCATCAAATCTTTCTATAATTGTGGCCAGTAATAATTTTCAGCAACCAAGACTATAGTTTTATCTCTACCAAAATGTCTAGCCAATCTTCCACTATGCTTCTCCTTGATGAGATTCTTTCTGATTAAACTTTTGGGAATGCACAACTAGCTTCCTTTGAACAACATATTATCTTGGATCATGAAACCTAACCACTTTTTCCTATCAAGTGGAATAGGTTATGTACAAGCCTTCCATGCTTTACCAAAATCAAGATCATCTAGATATAAAGTATCGAGTTCCTTGAACATAAGCACCTCTATCTGCATTTCTATCAGTAAAAGTTGTCTTCTACTATGAGAATCTATGACTTTGTTAGACTTCTCACTCCTGTATTTCAAAAAAAATGTATAACTCTATAAAAACTCAACCCATTTTAAATTCCTTTGGTTCAATTTTCCTTGAGTATTCAAGCATTGTAAAACTTGATGAACAATATAAAAAAAAACTCCTTAAGGAGAAGATAGTGTCTCCACTTCTTCAATGCTTGAACTATATCATAAAATTTCTAATCATAAATAGAATATTTTCTTTTTACATCATTTAGCTTCTCACTAAAATAAGCAACAAGTCTACCTTCTTGACTCAAAAAAACTCCTACTACAGTACCACTAGCATCACTATCTACTTGAAACACCTTGTTAAAATTAGGAGGTGCTAAAATGTGCTGCTCAGTAACATTCTGTTTCAATAGATTAAAACTCTTATTTTCTCTTATAGTCCAATTAAACTCTTTCCTATCCCCTATCATTATTTTAGTCAAGGGTCCAAAAATACTGCTAAAACTTCTTATGAACTTTCTATAAAATGTAGCTAGTCCATGAAAAGATCTTACCTTTGTCACACTCCTTAGAGTAGGCCATTTGAGGATAGCCTTCACTTTTTTTGGGTCCATTTTTAGACCTTCTCCTGAGACTACAAACCCTAGGTACACCAAATCCTTTTAAAAAAAATTCACTTCTTCAAGTTTATCAACAACTTTTCCCTCAACTTTTCAAAAACCTTGCGAATATGAATCAAACACTACTCCAATTTCTTACTAAAGATTAATATATCATCTAGGTAAACAATGAAAAAATTACCTAGAAACTCCTTCAATACCTCATTCATGAGAATCATGAAAGTTCTTGGTACATTGGTTAGCCCAAAAGGAATGACTAACCCCTCATATAGTCCTTCCCTTGTCTTGAAAGCAGTCTTCCACTTATCACCTTCTCTAATATGAATCTAGTGGTACCCACTCTTCAGATCTATCTTTTTGAAATACTAAGCTCCACTCAAATAGTCCATAATATCATCCATCCTTAGTAATGGAAATCTATACTTTATTGTGATCTTGTTGATAGCATGAGAATTTGTGCACATCCTCCATTCTCCATTCTTCTTTGGTGCTAATATTTCTGTACATCACATGGACTTAGGCTCTCTCAAATCAACCCCTTTTGTAACAACTCATGAAGTTGACTGTTCAACTCTTCATTTTCCATTGGTTTCATTCTATGCACTACTTTATTTGGAAAAATGGCTCTTGAAACCAAATCCATTTGGTGACTGATCTTCCTCACTGGGGGCAATCCATCAGGTACATTATCTAATACAATATCAAAAAACTCTCCCAACATATCTACAACTTCTGCAGGTAACTCCTCTACTTCTTCCTTACTATCTTTAGGAATTATAGAAAAACACATATACTCATGCTTCATAACTTTTAAGAAACTCTTTTCCATCAACAAAACATATTCTAGTAGCACTACATACCTTTTCTTCTTTATCCTTCAACAACTTCAACTTATGTTTCACTCCATCCTTAGTTAGATTGTAGGTATTTTCTCACCCATCATGTACAACATTCCTGTCAAACTACCATGGCCTACCCAACAACATATGACCTATGTCCATAGGTATGATATCATATAGTACCTCCTCTTGGTAGTTTCTAGTCTTGAACTTCACTGAGCACTACTCATTGACCATGACCTTGTGGTCATCTTGCACCCAAGCAATACCATATGGATTTGGGTGTTTCTACCTCTTCAACTTCAACTTGGTGACCATCATTTTTGACACTAGATTTTCAATACTTCCTCCATCAATGGTCACATCACAACACTTATCCTCACATCTGCACCTTGTGTGAAACAAGCTTCTTTTTTGTTCAGGTTCATTTTCACCACTCAGTAAGACTCTTTGGTTAACTAGGACTTCTTCTATTTTAGCATCTTCAGAATGTGAGGATTTTGCATCTTCATCAACATGTGCAACTCTGGACTAGCCTTCTATTTTTTGATCTATCTTTCCTTAGCACTTAGTACATTCAAATGCTCTATGCCCTTCTCTGCAGTGAAAACATTTCCCATAGAAGCCTCCTCTTCCCAATCCTTGTCCTCTACCTCTTCCTCTTTGATCTCTATTGTTTTGATCATGGAACCAATTAGAATTACTTTCCCTCTCATTTTGACTACTACTTTCAGCCTCATCCTTGTTCATTTGATCGTCATTACAACCACCATAAGATCATCCACTAGATCTTCCACCATGACCTCTTCTACTGTTCTTATTATCAAACTTCTTGCTCAATTTCTCCTTGACTCTTAAGGAAAATAGGTATGCCTTGTCATGTCCCCATTTTTGGAGGCAATTTGGTTTAATTAATTTAATTAATTAGGTTGTCCAAAATAATGAATATTTTATGAGGATGACTAATTAATTATTTTAATTAAATAAATAAGTGGTATTAAGTTAATTATTTTTAAAGTTATCAAATAAATAAATATTAAAAGGTAACTTTATATTTAATTAATTTAATAAAGTGACTTGAATTATAAAATATTTTATAAAGTCACTTAATAGATAAAATAAAATAATATTCTAGAAGCTTTTGAAGAAAGTGGAGAGAAAAGAATAAATAGGCACCCTGGGGCTTCATTCTAATCATCCAGTTGTTTACTTCTCTCTTGACATCAAATTGTGATTCAATCACATAGTCTATTATGGAGCCAAGTGGCTTTAGATAGTCAATTGATCTTTGGGAACGAAAAATCCCCTGGATTAGCATAACTGAGGAAGTGAAATATCTTCTGAAAGGTTGCACATTTGGAGGTGATCTTTGGGAACGAAAACTCCCTTGGATTAGCATAACTAAGGAAGTGAAATATCTTCCGAAGGGTTGCACATTTGGAGGTGATACTTCAGTCACTTCAGCTAGGGCATCATTGGGCCTAAGGCCATTTTCAGCATTTCAGCATTTCAAGAGGTTTTTAAGCAGGCCGAAAAAGCAGTTCGAAAAAGTAGGCCGAAAAAGCAGTTTGAAAAAAGCAGACCTGAAAAAGTAGGCAGAAAAAGCAGTCCGAAAAAAAGCAGGCCAAAAAAGCAGATCCAAAAAAGTATGCAGAAAAAGCAATCCAAAAAAAGCAATTCGAAAAAAGAAAATTCTGGAAAAAAAATAAGCAACAAGGGCAGCAGCTAGAGAGGCACGACTTGGGCACTTGAGGAGGTTATTTTCTGTTCAGTGGTATTGCAATTCATCTATTTTCTAAGGCAACTTCATATACCAGGTGTGATGTGTATTTTTCATAGTTGCCTTTCACTATAGGGTGCTATTGTAATTGTCATTTTATATCAGACCTATCATTCATTAATAGACACATCATTCATTGTTGCATTTCTCACAATGGTATCAACAATCCATGGCTTTAGCTATATTTAATCATGCATGTGATTAGTGTACTACTGTAGGAGAGTATTGAAGTTAGATATTTAGTTTTGCATTAGTTTTCATTGGCAGCTGTAGGTGCATATTACTTACCCGCAATCAACATATTTTGACATCTTTGTAATTGCCAAGAGTCTTGGCTAACTTAGTATGAATATTATATTGGATACTCATTCTCAATCAAGGAGATACAATTTTTGGTCATTAATATTTGTCTTTGAGCATTAATATATCATTTCTTATCAACCAATTAGTTGCATACCAACTGTTTGTTAAAATACCAGTTGGCTATAGGTGGTCATTTCCATGATTAGAACTCATATATACATTCACTATTGCCAAAATTAGTTGCATATTTATATTAGGCCATTGAGAACAAAAATTCTCATTTGGTACGGAATTTTGAGGTGTGAAATATCACTTGAATTATTGCAGCTGGGAGGAAGATACTTCAGTCTTATGTTTGTGCTACATTGAGAAAAAATATTTGAGTACAAAAAGCAGGATGAAAAATCAGTTCGAAAAAAGTAGGCCGAAAAAGCAGTTCTAAAAAATAGGCCGTAAAAGTAGCTCCGAAAAAAGAAATCCGAAAAAGCAGTTCAAAAAAGAAAAAATGAAAAAGAAAATCCGGAAAAAGCAAGTGGTAAAAGCAGATCGAAAAAAAGCAAAGCAAAAGGGGCAACATTGAAGGAAAATATTATAGCCATCCATAATCAGGTTCTTCACTTTTCATTTGGCATATTTTCTGAGAAATGTAGGTTTTTAGCTGAGTACAAAATATAGCTTCAGCACTTCATTATTTTACATTGTACTTGTCTTTGTTTGCCAATTGGCATTATTGGTATCAAAGGAAGGCTAGGATTTTGCAATTGAAAGAGCGTTGTAATTTTTAGACTATCTATATTGCAACTCTAGAGTTGATGATCAACTTATTAGTTTGCATTCCAATTGTTTGACAAAATATCAATTGGCTGTAAGTTCTCTTTTTGTCATAAATAATGTTATAATTTTGCATACTAAGTGTTTATATTAATGCCACTTGGTTGTAAGTGCATTAATGCCATCCTAGGTTGCATCCAAAGTATTTGTTATAATTACTAATTGCTGTAGCTGCAATTTGCAGTAGTTTAAGTCACATATATGTATTGAATATTGTTAAAATTAGTTGCACATTCATATTAGGTCATTGTTTAGATAATCTGGAGTCTTTTTGTAAGCATTCTCTTTGAGGCAAATCCAAACAAGAATCACTGCAACAATCTGAAAAGTTATATCAGTCAGATGACCCTTGCTTGGAAAGTGTTTGACAGAATGTCAAACAATTAAAGTATAAAGATTTTTTTGTGATTGAAGAAATTATAACCTATTGGGGTTATTATAGTGGTATCAGAGTGGTTTTCTTGCCATCCTATGGGGTGAGAACCGAATTACATGAGTGATCATCACTCTACTTTATCCAGAATGGACAGGTATAGTACAAAGTCTCAAAGGACACAATCTTGGACAATTGATAGACACAGTATCCAGAGTCAGAATAGTAGAAAGGATGGTTATTCAAACATTCGAGATGAACTTAGGAAACTAAGCCATAACATGTCTGAACTGTTGGTTAAGCACCACAGTATAAATAACAGGCTATCCGATCCAGCTAAGGTGGATAAATTGACTAGATTTCTATTTGACAGTTCTTCTCGCAAAGCACTGACTAATACAGTGGGGGATGTTACCAAGAACCTTAATGAGGACTTCAAGAAACAAGTTTGCAACCAGTCAGAGGTTTTAGTTCAGCCACAGGAAGAAGTGGTGAAGGATATTACGTTGATAGATAGTAACTGTCAACTTGATACTCATGTTGAGATAGTTGTATATAGGTTACCAAAGGGTGATGTCTCAGGTACTCAGGATGTTCTGGTTCCAACAAGCAATGACTACAACATAGTGGGTTTAGATGATGATTATGAGGATTTTGTTGTGCATGATGGTGAGATACTTGGTAGAGATGAGTAGACATTGAGCATTCATGACTTTGTTGAGAGAGAGTACCAGGCATAGTTAGATGCTTCGTCACATTAGGTTGAGACTGGTAGTACATCACATGATTTGTCCAGCCAATTGAAGGTGAGCGAAGATAGTATTGTGACTTCATTATCTCATCATGATAGAATGCAGGGTATGATAGAGGATCACATCTGGATGATTAAGTTACAGGGTAGACATAAGGGAGTTCAGGCAAAGTCTTCTTGTATTGACTTATAGGTGATTAGGGAAGGAATGGGAATGATGAAGTTGAGTTATTTACATCTTCTATCAGATCGTGACCATCTTCTTAGCCTTGTTGGAGACTATTTAGATGCCTTGAGGAGGAAGGGGGAGGAAGTTGACAGGCTTTCTCATGAGCTTGAGGACACTCGAGCTTCTTTGGTGAATACTCCATTGGCATTACAGGACTCAAAGAGACATGGGGATAAGCATGGCATGGAGTTGAGTTTAGTTTCATCTTGCACTCCTGATGCTCAGCTTTCTGCGATAGGCGGATCATATAATGTTGCTAGTTCATCTTGCATTCACATTCAGGATACAGGGACAATGTCAGACAGGTATGTGGAGTTAGTTGGTGTTGGTCATATTACTCAGGTGAGGAGTTTTCTTGAGTTACTAGCTGATTCTAGTTTACGAATATGGACTCGAGATTATTTCATTGGCATTTGGGATTCAGTTGACTAGGGAACTTTATCACTTTTTGGTAGCAGTGATTGTTTGGGTGCTATCATGGATTTGATTAGCAGATTGCATGGTGTTGTCTTTTCTTGTGCTAGCAGCTTGTCTAATGTTGGTATTAATTTTTATACATTGGTGTTGAGCTTTGTTCATATATCCAGTTGACCACTCTTGCTGGAATGTGTTGATGATCTTTCATATTTGGCAATGTGTACAGATGACTCCTAGGATCATAATGGCATTGATGACATCCAGGAGGATGCAGTGGGTAGTTTTGAAAAGTTAGTTTCCTTGGCAGTTTCTTTTGGTACAGAGGAATTGGACAACAGTGCTATAGTTTTTGATACTCTGGATGTTGATATGAACTTTGGAGTTGATTCGCAAGATATGGATGATAATACTCTAGAGACCAGTAACTTTGAGGATGCTCCTTTAGACAGTGCGTCAGAGGAGGTTTGTAGAAGATAGTCTAGCCAGTGCCATCATGTGTCTAGTCAGTTGAGAGTTAGTGAATGAGACATCGCTATCGCTTGCGAGCATTTTGATACTGCTCATCAGTTGTTGGCCGTTACTAGTTGGGGTGCTTCTATGACAGATGAGTCCAGTGGTGGTTACTTTTCTTTGGTAGAGATTCATGCCTTGCGTAAAGCTGTCAGGGTTTTGAGACAAGATTACTTACAATTGGTAGCCGACCATGATCACCTGGTTGAGTGGGGGAGTACAGCCTATGAGGCACTCTTGGATCATGAGGAGGAGGTGAGTGAGATTACCCAAGAGCTCATAGTGACTACTGAGGCTTTGGAGGACACACAACGAGATCTACAGGAGTCACAGTTTCAGTTAAAGGAGGTGACCATGGAGTTGGAGCATTTGCAATCTAAACCAACCCCAGACCCAGTTCATTTGTATATTGAGGTGGTTGGTAGTGAGTACATCTTGTAGTTGTTACTGAGGAACATGTTGTTGGGGCTGACACACATGTTCAGGATTTGGAAGTAGCTAGTCCTAATGAGTTTGGGATACCAGTGGGGTCGAGTCTCCAAATTGATTCTTCTCAGATAGATGACAGTGTGGTATAGTTGATCGTGCCATCTTTATAGGGGGATCAATTGTGGTGTGCAGGGGAGTATGTTGATGCTTCCTCGTATAATTTTTACTACACTGAACCGTTCATGGAGTATTTGCTGGATAGTGCACGTGTTCGTTTGGACTCACATAAAGTGTCAAAAGGTGTTCTCATCTGAGGTACTAGTGTTATTTGCATATTGGTTGGGAAGATTATAGTGATCCTTTCTACTATGCTATCTCACAGAGATTTTGAGGTGGAGTTTGTTGAGTAGAGTACACAGGGTCCTATCCAGCCTATAGCCACTCGAAGTCAGAGATTGGAGCCATTTGTTGATTCCTAGTTCAGTGATGGTGAGCTAGTAGCAGAGTTTGGGGGTTCCTACTGGCATTATACGGTGGGGTACGCTCATCATTTTTCTTTTGACCTAGAGATAGAAGATTTGATTTCACGCAAGTGTAGATTGGCTCCAGTTTCTTACCATCCATTATGGGATGGATTGGCACCATCTTTTGAAAATAGCATTGGTAGTTGCAAGTTACACAGCCTGCAGTATCGACACACCTAGAACAATTTATCAGAGATTGGATTTGGTGGCAGTGACTCAGGTACCTATGGCTATGTAGTTGGGTGCAAGTGTCAATTAGACAGGGACTTGAGTTTTGATAGAGTCGATGTTTCAGTTGGCTTGAGTTCCGTAGAGTGGTTTCTTCTATCGGTATCTACAGTTGGTCTTCAGATGATTTTGTCAGTGATGTCAGTTGTTTGGGTGTTGAGTGCAGTTTCTCAGTTGCTGATTTTTGTATTATTGATGTTGATGATTTCTTCACGGGAGTATGGTGAGGATTGGGATATTACACAGATTTTCATTTGGGATCTAGGTAGATTGATTGGTTTATTGTTCAGCCATTGCTTGGGGACAATCAATTTCAGGAAGGGCGGACTGTCATGTCCCCATTTTTGGAGGCAATTTGATTTAATTAATTTAATTAATTAGGTTGTCCAAAATAATGAATATTTTATGAGGATGACTAATTAATTATTTTAATTAAATAAATAAGTGGTATTAAGTTAATTATTTTTAAAGTTATCAAATAAATAAATATTAAAAGGTAACTTTATATTTAATTAATTTAATAAAGTGACTTGAATTATAAAATATTTTATAAAGTCACTTAATAGATAAAATAAAATAATATTCTAGAAGCTTCTGAAGAAAGTGGAGAGAAAAGAATAAATAGGCACCCCGGGGCTTCATTCTAATCATCCAGTTGTTTACTTCTCTCTTGACATCAAATTGTGATTCAATCACATAGTCTATTATGGAGCCAAGTGGTTTCAGATAGTCAATTGATCTTTGGGAATGAAAACTCCCCTGGATTAGCATAACTGAGGAAGTGAAATATCTTCTGAAGGGTTGCACATTTGGAGGTGATCTTTGGGAACAAAAACTCCCTTGGATTAGCATAACTCAGGATGTGAAATATCTTCTGAAGGGTTGCACATTTGGAGGTGATACTTTAGTCACTTCAGCTAGGGCATCATTGGGCCTAAGGCCATTTTCAGCATTTTAGCATTTCAAGAGGTTTTTAAGCAGGCTGAAAAAGTAGGCCGAAACAGTAGTTTGAAAAAAGTAGACCCGAAAAAGCAGGTGGAAAAAGCAGTCCGGAAAAAAGCAGGCCGAAAAAGCAGATCCAAAAAAGTAGGGGGAAAAAGCAATCCGAAAAAGCAAAACGAAAAAAGCAAATTCTGGAAAAAAAAGCAAGCAACAAGGGCAACAGCTAGAGAGGCACGACTTGGGCACTTGAGGAGGTTATTTTCTATTTAGTGGTATTGCAATTCATCTATTTTCTAAGGAAACTTCATATACCAGGTGTGATGTGTATTTTTCATAGTTGCCTTTCACTATAGGGTGCTGTTGTAATTGTCATTTTATATCAGACCTATCATTCATTAATAGACACATCATTCATTGTTGCATTTCTCACAATGGTATCGGCAATCCATGGCTTTAGCTATATTTAATCATGCATGTGATTAGTGTACTGCTGTAGGGGAGTATTGAAGTTAGATATTTAGTTTTGCATTAGTTTTCATTGGCAGCTGTAGGTCCATATTACTTACCCGCAATCAACATATTTTAATATCTTTGTAATTGCCAAGAGTCTTGGCTAACTTAGTATGAATATTATATTGGATACTCATTTTCAATCAAGGAGATACAATTGTTGGTCATTAATAGTTTTTTTTGAGCATTAATATATCATTTCTTATCAGCCAGTTAGTTGCAGACCAACTGTTTGTTAAAATACCAGTTGGCTGTAGGTGGTCATTTCCATGATTAGAACTCATATATGCATTCACTATTGCCAAAATTAGTTGCATATTTATGTTAGGTCATTGATTAGAAAATTTGGAATCTTTTGTAAGCATTCTCTTTGAGGAAAATCCAAACAAGAATCACTGTAGCAATCTGAAAAGTTATATCAATCAGATGACCCTTGCTTGCAAAGTGTTTGACAAAATGTCAAACAACTGAAGTATAAAGATTTTTTTGTGATTGAAGAAATTATAACCTGTTGGGGTTATTACTTGCCTCCTCAATACTACTTATTTGAACTAGACTCAACTCATCCAGAATGTTGGCCCTTAACCCATTAAGATAATGAGCAACTTTCTCCTTATCAGCTTCTACATGATTGGTTCTAATGAGAACTTGGTAGAACTCTTCAGTATACTCTTGAACAGATTTTCTCACTTACTTCAACCCTTGTATTCTCTTCAACAGATCAAGCTCATAATCCATAGGAATGATTTGTCACTTCAATTTATCATTCATTCGATCCCATCTAGTGATTTTGTCCTTTCCCTTTCTATTTCTCTCCAACTGAACCTCATGCCACCAGATCTTTGCATTTCCCTTTAGTTTTGCCTTCACAAACTTGACCCTATTAGGATCTTCAATATCTTCATATTCAAAGTACTCCTCCAGTTCATTGATCCAATCGATTAAATCCTCTATATTAAGATTTCCTAAAAATGTGGAAACTTCAAACTTCGATCTTTTTTCAATCTTGGAGATGGCCCTAAAAGGCCTCTCTTCCTTTGGATTTAGAACTGCTTCTGCTGTGACATTTTCTTCTACTTCATCCTCATCCTCACTTTCATCTCTTATAGGAAGATTTATTCCTCTTCACATTTGTTCTTCCAATGCTTGCATTTTCCTTTGGAGGGCTTAGAAACCCTTAGGTGTAACACCTATAGCTCATCTATGACACTCTCTTCATGGAGAGGCATTTTTGCACTTCTGCTAAAACCCTAGTGCAAATTGCCTCACAATTAGGGATCTATCTACACACTCATCCCAAACCACAGTCCTAGTGCAAACTGCCTCAAAATCAGCGGTCTATCCATAAACTCAAGAACTCTAGCTTTGATACCACTTAATGCAGGGTGCTCCTCTTAATACCATAAACTCATTATATAAACAAAGAAACAATAGAAAATGCGAGAACAAAAAAATGGACTTCTTATGTGCACCACAAATGTAGAATTATAGAATTCATAGGTACAATATGCTAACCCACATAGGCACCTTCAATACAATAATTTGCAAGACAAGCTATGATCTATGACCCAAAGCTATTCTAGACAATGTTCGGGCCTTTCTTAATAGGAAGTTTTATGCCACATGGGAAGGTTCTAGATGCTCAAACTTAATTCCTAGAGTTGACAGACCCTAACAAAACATATAGAGTCAGCCAAATACATCTTTTCCAATTATTTAGAAATTTGGGTAGCCCAACTTTGGAAGGCCATAACTCATGAACCATTGCTCTGATTAGCTTTTATAACCACTTTCTAGAAATTTCAGCTCCTAATCTACAAGCTCAAAATTGTACTAGCACCATTTTATGAAGTTTTTAGACCTCATCCAAGCAATCTTAGGCCTCCAACTGTGAGCTTGAAGATATTTCTACAAATTTTTCCACCGAAAATTCGTAATAACTTCTCCAATACTTAAACTGGAGCAATGAGATTTTTATGGTAGGCTTATATCTCTAAAATGAACCTTCTTATAGAAAATGAGAGCATTCCAAGCTCATATGAAACACTTACTAAAAATTGCAAGTTTCCATAAATAGTAACCACCTTGTCTACTACCCTTATTAAAATAGAAGAGACTGAAAATAATTTTTTTTTTTTTGGCGATGCAAGATTGCCCTTGCACCTAGGATGCTCCTGCATCAACAAGAAAAGGGGAATATCATTATCAAAATTGATATGCTAATACATCTAGTACAACAAAAATAGAATCCATTACATGCCCTATGGCCTTACAATGTTATCAGATTCTCGAGCAAACCCTTCTCATAGTACCTTCTCCCAAACTCCACCAAAAATTGCCTTTACAATGCTAGAAGTGACCTTAAGTAACCTGAATTAGGTTAGGGTTAGGAATATATTTTAGAATACACCATTTGACATCCACTGCCAAAATAGAAGGTTCTATAAAACATTTTAAAAGTTAGTGTAAAATTAGAAGAATCTAGAAATGGTAGTCCAACTTTTGGGAGGCATAATTTTTGATTCAGGACTCTGATTGATGAACCATTTACATTTATGAAAAGCTCTCAAAGTGATCTATAGCCCTATGGAGTAGCTTTTCTCATCCCCCATTTTTGGGCTTGTACAAGGTCTTAGTGCCTCAAATATGACTTTGAAGTTCTCTTAAGAGGTATATAGGAAACTTAAAATTGTAATAACTTTCAAAACGCAAAGCCTTTTGACCAGATTATTATTTTGGAGTGCTTTAAATTATAAATATAATCATCTCTCAAAATTACACCCTCTAACTCATCATAATTATGGCTCAATTACAAAATAACCTATTTTTTATATTGGCATGTATCCCAAGGTGCTCAAAAACTCTAACCCAAAAAACCAATAGTGGATCTATGAGAGGTAGAATCTATATTTGACCCAAATGGGTATCTAGAAATAAAAGCACATTAAACAGAAACTAACACTAAGCATAATTTTGGGTGACATAGGATTGCCCTTACACCACTAGATGCTCCTACATCACAAAGGCAAGATTTAATGGAAAGGTGGTAATTCTTATAGAGGAGGTACTAATTGTTACTAAGAAAGATGCAATTCTTATTCTAGAGGTGGTTTTTGTGGTAATTATTTTAGATGTGGTAAATAAGGGCATAGATCTTTTAAATGTAGATCTTCTGAAAGTGGGAAGAATAATAGAAATGTTGTGATTCAAGGAGATATTGAGAGTTCACCAAGTGAACCTGAGGCTAGAGAAAATTTGATGGTAAGAAGAACCCTATGTAATAAGGGAAGTGATGAGGAACCTATCCTTAGAAGAAGTCTTTTCAAGGCAAGATGTAAGATGGTTGGAAAATGTTGCAAGGTAATAATTAATAGTGGAAGTTCTACAAATTTGGCATCAAAAGAGCTAGTTAAAAAGTTGCAATTACAGAGGTTGAAGCATCCTAAACCCTATCATGTTTCATGGATCAAAGATGAGCATAAGATATTGGTAAGTGAACAATGTGTTGTGAAGTTCAAGATTGGACATTAATTTGATGAAGTGCTATGTGATATTATGCCTATGGATCATTGTCATATTTTTTTGGGTAGACCTTGGAAATATGATATATTTTCTATACATAATGGAAGATTGAATCAATATACTCTTTAGGTGAATGGGAAGAAACAAATATTGCTTCCTTTGATTGAAAGTCCATATGAGGTTAGTTGTACTACAATAAAAGTTTGCATGGTTAATGGAAATCAATTTGAAAAGGAAGTAAAGAAGAATCAAGTTTGTTTTGCAATAATTTCAAAGAAACTAAGTTGTGTCAATAGCGGCTAAGTACTAGAAAATAGTGTTAACCAAGTGCCTAGTTAGTGGTGACCAAGTGACAAATAATAGTATTGATTGAGAACCAAGAGAAATTATAGAATTGATGAATGAGTATAAAGAGATTTTTATTGAGGATATTCCTAATGATTTACCACTAGTAAAGAATATAAGTCTTTGTATGGATCTGATTCCTGGAGCTAGTTTTTGGAACAAAGCACCATATAGATTGACACCTACAAAAAATGAGGAACTTTGCATGAGCTGTTGCAGAAAGGTTTGATCAAAGAAAGTTTGAGTCCATGTATTGTACATACTATATTAGCACCTAAGAAGAATGGGGATTGGAGAATGTGTACTAATTCTAGAGCTATTAACAAGATCATAGTGAAATATAGGTTTCCTATGTCGAGTATGCATAACACAATGGATTGTTTGAGTGAAGCAAATTATTTTACAAATACTGATTTGAAGAGTGGCTATCATCAGATCATAATTAGAGAAGGTGATTAATGGAAGAATGCTTTGAAGAGAAAAGATGGTTTATATGAATGGTTGGTTATGCCTTCTAGATTGACTAATGCAACTAGTACTTTCATAAGGTTGATGAGTAAAGTTCTAAAAAGATTCTTGGGTAAGTTTGTGATCGTTCATTTGGATGACATTTTGATATTTAGAAAGACCAAGGAAGAACATCTTGAGGATGTTATACAAGTAATGCAAAGGTTGAAAGAGGAAAAGTTGCTAATTAATCTGAAAAAGTGGTCTTTTATGAAAGAAGATTTTGTGTATTTGGGATTTTTTATTTCAACTAAGAACTTGAGAATGGATCCAGAGAAGGTTAAAGCAATTTTGGAATGACCTACACCTAATAATGTGGGTGAGGTAAGATCATTTCATGGTTTGGCTAGTTTTTATAGAAAGTTTATAAAGAATTTCAGTGCTATTTGTAATGCTATGGCTGGGACAATGAGGGGAGTTAAAAAGGAATTCAAGTGGACACATGGAGCTGATAAGAGTTTTGAGACTTTGAAACAAAAGGTTGCTAAGTTACCCATATTGGATTTTCCTAATTTTAATAAGGTATTTCAAGTTGAATGTGATGCAAGTGGTATTAAGTCATGAAGGTAAACCTATTTCTTTCTTTAGTGAAAAGTTGAATGATGCTAAAAGGAAGTATTCTATGTATGATCAAGAGTTTTATGCTATTTTTCAAGCCTTGAAGAAGTGGAGAAATTATTTGATTCCTAAGAAGTTTGTGTTGTATACTAATCATAAAGCTTTACAATACTTGGGAAGTCAACATAAATTGAATCAGAGACTTATGATGTGGGTTGAGTACTTTTAGAGTTTCAAATTTGTAATCAAACATAAGAGTGGAGTTACTAACAAAGTTGCTGATGCATTGAGCAGAAGAAGTTCTTTATTGACTACAATGAAGATTGAAGTTCTTGGTTTTGATGAAATGAAAGAGTTGTATGATACTAACCTTTATTTTTCTAAGGCATGGAGAGAGTACAGAGCACCAAATCTAACAAATCACATAAGTAAGTATGATGGATATTTCATTCAAGAAGATATGTTGTTTAAAGGTATTCAGTTGTGTATCCCTAGAAGTTTTATGAGAGTTAACTTGATTAAGGAAAAGCATAGTGGTGGATTGGGTAGACATTTTGGAATGGATAAGACATTGATTTTTCTAAAAGAGAAGTATTATTAGCCTCAAATGTATAAGGATGTTTAGAAATTTGTGAAGAGTTGTGGAGTTTGTCAAGTTGCAAAAGGAGTAAGTCAGAATACTGGTTTGTATACAACTACTGTTGTTCTTGAGAAACCTTGGAGTGACATCAATATGGATTTTGTTCTTGGATTGCCTAAAATAGTGAAGGGGTATGATTCTATATTTGTTGTTGTGAATAGATTTTCTAAAATGGCTCATTTCATACCATTTAAGAAGACATCAAATGCTAAGCATGTTGTTGAACTTTTCTTTAAAGAGATTGTGAGATTTCATGGACTACCAAGAAGTATTATTTCTGATAGAGAAAGTAAGTTTGTCAGTTATTTTTGGAAGACTTCATGGAAGAAGATGGGTACCAAGTTGAAGTTTAGTTCTACATTCCATCCATAGATAGATGGATAGATAGAGATTTTGAATAGAATCTTGGGTAATTTGCTGAAATTTTTAGTTGGGAATAAGCCAAGTAATTGGGAAATAGTGTTAGCACAAGATGAGTTTGCATATAATAATTCAATGAATAGGAGTACAGGGAAAACACCTTTTGAGATTGTTACTAGAATATAGACTAGAGGAGTATTAGATTTAAGAGATGTTGCTAGTGAAGAGAAGAGAAGTGTAGGAGAAGCATTTGATAATTTTATGGAGTCTTTGCATAAGGAAGTGAAGTTAAGGTTGGAGAAAAGTAATCAAAACTACAAAGAGAATGTTGACAAGTCTAGAAGACATCAAGTTTTTCAAGTTGGTGATGAGGTGATGATTCATTTGAAGCAAGGAAGATTTCCTATTGGAACATATAGTAAGTTGAAGATGAAGAATTTTGGACCTTGTAAAATCTTGAAGAAGTTTGATAGTGGTAACACATATGAAGTTGAGTTGCATGAAGACATGGATATATCTTCTATATTCAATGTTGCTAATTTATATAATTATGATGAGTTAGATTATGAAGTTATTGTATCAGAAGATTATCATAAAAAGTAGATTGAAGAAGTTGAACAGATATTGGATCAAAGAGTTGGTAAGAGCCCAAGAGGAAAAGATTACTATGAGTATCTAGTGAAGTGGAAGAATAGACCAATTGAAGATGCTACATGGATTTCTCAATTGCAGTTGGATTCAACTCGGGTTGTGACACCTGCATGATTTAGGAGAATCATTTCTTCCAACCTTGGTTGTTTGATGCAGGAGCATCCTAGGTTTCCTTATAATCCTACAATTTTGTTCTTTCTATCTGTTGCTATTGGGTTTTAGTATTGTTGAGTACTAGTTTTTTGTTGGTGCCAAGTTCCTAGTGGATGCCAAACATTTAGTGGATGTTGAGTTCATAGTTGTTGCCAAGTGATCCTTTGGTTGTTGAATGGTCTTTGGTTGTCGAGTGATCCTTTGGTTGCCAAGTTCATGTGGTTTTTGAGCACTCCTTTGGATGCCGAGTGCCAACATTTCATGGAGCCTTTAGTTGTTGAGTAGTTTGTGTTTGGTTCTAGTTTGGGTTGACCTTACATTTATTTAATTTTAGTATAGGTAGTTAATATCTAATGTGAGCTGACTTGTGGCTATGCATGAATTTAATGTAAAGATTAAATTTGTGATAGGCTGACCTTTGGCACCACAAGTATTTAAGGAGGTCTAGTACTAAGTTTAAAGTAGAATTGAGAGGATGGTAACAAGTGATATGTGTCTAGAAGTGTGAACTTGAAGTTGGATCATGAATCTGAAAGTTGTATTTTTGTAATTCACCATAACCCAAAAGGCCTTACAACTGGGCATGTATGCTGATTATCCAATGAATATATAAACATCTTGTTCTCTCTCTCCTTGGTGTTGTTTTGTGTTTGTTCTTTCTATTGTGTTAAATCTTGCAGGATGGTTTGGATAGCTGGGTGTGCCTTTGGCCCTAGTTTTTTTTTGTCTCTCTCTACATCAGATGTATGATCAGAGCAAGTGTGAGGTACAACAGTAAAACAAGTATTGTATGTATACTTATCTTGTGAAGAACTAAATTTTATAATTGCATGTTAGGGTAGTGGGATCTTCTTATATAAATTGTATTTGTTCTACCAACTCCTAATAGGGTTGAGGCTTCTAACAAGGCCCAATCTCCTAACAGGGACTCGAGACACTATATGAATTTCATAGACTCCTAATAGGGTCAATATCCTTAATAGGATCCTATTGCTTAGTAGATCATGTTGTGGGCATCATCCCCACTAGGGTTTTCCCTTGTCCAGGGTTTCCCTAGTTAACAAATAATGGTGTTATGAGTTCTGTATGTGTATGATTATATTTACTATTCAATATTGTTGGTTTAATTTCATATGCATGTTATAAAGTAAGTAATAATATTTACTATGGGAAAAAGTTTGTAGAATACTAATTCACCCCCATCTCAGTATTATGTATTTCTAATAGAATCAATTATAATATGTCGCTAGCGATCTAAGGACCCCTAGGAACACATGTTGTCATGAAATATGTCAAAGGGACCTATGACCCCCTTTAACCCATGTGATCAATTTTAGCTCTAAAAGTTGTGCCTCGACTAAAAACTACAATTCTAGGATTCAGTCACTTCGAGTAACATGGAAACACTCCTAGATAGTAGGAATTACTAGGGTTAGGAGTGAATCTCCAGGTTATAGGCTGGTTCCTTATGATATTTCACCTATTTAGTTCTTCTCATAGAAAATTAAACCTAAGAGTGAAAGGGATAGAAGGATAACCTAAAAGCAAATGCTAAAAAGTAAAATGGGTGATACACCAAAAATTAAGATGAAAATATTGCTGGCCTAACACGATGAAACAATTTTAAATAGCTGAGATAAGCGCAATATTGACCTCAAGAAAAATCATACATGAATAATTCACAAGAAGGAAACACCTTAGATAAAATGCTAAAAGGAATGCTAATATTCATAATTAACTATTTGAGATAAAGTGCAATTTCATGACTTGCAACCTGTATAAACTTTCCAAAAGTTCACTTGTAACTAAAACTAAGACAAAAACCCAAGGATTTAGAGTAAATAATAAGAAGTCCTATCAAATTAGAAAATTAAGTATCAAAAGATACAAGAAGGGCTCTTGAACTATTCCTTTATTTAAATTTCAAAGGTCATTCCACAACATTCATCTACACTAACTATAAAGTAAAGTAATTTGTAGGGAAAACATGAAGGATTCTTAAGAAATCTTGATAACACTATTTTGCATAAAAACTTCAAAATTTCAACCCCTTTCCAAAATCTTGGAATTACTTATATAGAGAAGAACTACAATAGGATTTAGATGTGAGGACACATGTCGGAAGATTATCGAAAGAATTAGAGATATTTCAGAAAGTTACATTCTACATTCTCTACTTTTGAGTAAAACCAAGAAGATGATCATGAAGTTTGCTAGGTGGTACTTTCTATAGGAGTACCTTTTACTAATTTTTCCTTTTTTTGCCTTTAATTAAAAAATTCTTTAACTACCCTTGTCGACATAGTCTTAACATTTGCAACTACCTTCAAAGAATTTACATCTTTCTTAGTGGCTATTCCACGAAACTGATTTTATCTAATTTTCACCATACCCTTACTCCAACTAAAAATTTGATCTCCATTAAAAAATTTCTACTGAAGTCACCAACTCATTCCTCTATTTGGCAACAACCTGCATCCTACTGTTATTTTTTTATATCAATATTTCTACCCCCAGGCTCAAAAATCATTTGACTACCAAGTGGGATCTACATGCTATTATTTGATAGGATGGGCTTGAAACCTTTTTGCATCCTTGTAGCTAGATTTCCATTATGACTAAGTTGACTTGCGATGACATGATGTTATGATCTTATGATCCATGCCACATGTCAACACTTGATTGTTTCAACCTCAAACTTGCTTGGAAGTGGGCCATCTCTACCACATGTGCCTGTCTCATTATGTCAATTTGGGTAACCTTCTTGCTTCTTTGGTTAGTGACATAATGACAACCCTTGTTTAGCCTTCAATCTGATGGTGAAAACCAATAACTACATCATAATTGTGCTAGGCCTAGTAGGAAACATGTCCTATTTTTGCTATCTCACTATGAGTTCTTGTCATCCATCTTTTGTTAGCAACAAAGTGATAACCGTAGATCTCCCTTTTGATCTAATTGTCCTGATGTAATATATTGTTAGCACTATGTTTATACTTGTGGGAAATGAGAACTTGATAGTTGGAACTTTGTACTAATAGCAACCTATGAAAACTCCTTGTGAAAGCTACTCCTACCCTATCAACGTATCACATTGTCACATTGTCTCTATGGATAACATCCTTGCTTCTTTGGTTAGTGAGATAACAATGACCATTGATCTATCTTTGATCAAACAACTAGGAAGATGCATGATCCTCTCTCTCAAAAGTCAAAATAGGTCCCACAAGAAAAGTGTCTAATTGTCATTATGTTTCTATATGTAATGACCTTGCAACTCCACAAAGTGACATGATGATGACCCTTAATCTATTTAAAGATTAAGGGATTTAATGATTTTTGACTTTGTGAAATAAAATATAATTTGTAGAAGCTTAAAAGGTTTTAATAAATCTTGGTCATAAGCATAAGACTTGTAGATTCAAAAGGTTAGAAAACCTAGGGATATAAAAGATAAAACATGGTCAAACATTTTATGTATCCCCTTCATGCATGCATAGTATTTAATGAACCAATAGAAGAATGTGAAATATTGCCACCACCCTAAAGAGAAGAATGGTCAACATTTCTACCCATTTTTGCATAGTGATAAAAAATGGTAACACTTTTGGTGATTTATACTAAATGGATTCCTACTAGACATCAAACCGGTAGTCTTATACAATCTATTGAGAAGAGAGTCAATTTAAACATGATCATGGACTTCACAGATCAGCTACTCATGCTTAGACATATGTATTTGGGTCATGGATGGCTACAAAAATGGCTATGAATGAGGACATCCTGACACTAGCTTGAATAAAACATACTTTGCTTGCTTAGTCTTTTGGAACTTAAGTGCTTTATTTGAAGTAGGAAAAAATAAAACTAAAAACACTTGTGCTTGAACAACACTTAGGGAAAATGAAAGTAGGAAAGAAATATACAAGAAAGAACCAGATAGATCATACCTTGAAGTAAATCTTGAGGTGTATCCTATTCATAGGGATTGGCAGAACTTCCCCCTCCATAGTTGATAGATAATAGGAATTGTGTTCTTTGCATTCTGAAATCATGAATGGCCTAGTCCACATGTGATCAAATTTGTTATGGTGGCCCAGTCTAATTTTTAAAACATCTCAGTGTAGAACCAAATCTCCTTTTAAAAAAATTTTGGGCTTAGATTTCTTGTCAAACACCTTTTTGGTTTGGATCTATTGGTACTCCATTGATTGAAATGATTTATTCCTCTCTTCTTCAAGCTCTAGTAACTTAGCATACCCCAACTTCAATGGATAATATTCTTCAAAAAGCATTAGACTATAAGCTAGCTCTAATGAAGGGAACTCTAGAGAAACAAGAAGCTTGGCTTGTTTTCCATATACCAAAACATAAGGTGAACTGCCAATAATCCATTTGGGAGAGATTCTATCAAGCCACAAGGCTGATCTCAACTTGGAATGCTAATTACATTTGTTGTCTACTAAAGTCCTTTTCAAAATCCTCAATAGGTTTTTAATTATACTCTTAGCTAAACCATTACCTTGGCAATAATATTTTGATGAAGTATTGAGCTATACTCAACTCGTAATTGCTCATTCAATTATTATTGTCCCCACAAATGCTTAGGAATTATCATATATAATAGAGTTAGGAACTCGAAATCTGCAAACCAAATCATCATAGAAACTCAAAATAGAAGTTCCATTGGCCTCCTTCAAAGCTATTGCTTCTATCTAGCACATGAAATAGTCTATGGTAGTTGGAATCCATTTGTGGCCAGTAGTAGAATTTTGATTAATAGGACCCACAAAATCATTGCTCCACATCATGAATGGCTGGTCAATTAGAATAGGATGTAGGGGTAAGACAACCAACCTTTCTTTTCTAGAAAATAATGCAAATTGATTGCATTTTCTTGCCCATGCATGAACATCCTTAAATGGACTAGGACAATAATATCCAACCCTCATGATCTTATAGGCTATGGTTTTTGGAGAAAAGTGACCTCCTTCATCATGGAATTGCTTCAAGAACTCACTGGTATGGTTGTTGTCAATACATTTGAGGAGGACTCCATTCGTATCTTTTTAGAATGAAATACCATCCACTAATATGTAAGGTAAAAATTGCAATCTAAAATACCTTCACATGGATTTTTCAAGTAATGGAGGACATTCTCTAGTTTGTAGGAAATGAACCATATTTTGTAGTCAACTTTTTGATTGATCTTGTTGGCAAATATCTTGATTAGTTAGGACAGTTTCTGTTATATCATCTATAGTCTGAGTCTTCTCATTAGCTAATTGCTCACATAAGCCCTTCCCTCTAACAAGCTTGGTCACTTGAATATCGACATCATATTCCATAACTTAAGTTATCCAGCCAACCCTTTTCTCATTGAGGTCCTTGCTTAACAAGAATTCCTTCACACTAGGATGAGATACCATAAGATGGATCTTTTAGTTAGACACCAAGTGTTCAAACTTTTTAAGGCTTTTTAACACAACAAGCACATGTTTTTTAATGAAACCGTATCTTTTCTCATATCCTTCTAAACCCTTATTGAGGAAAGCAATGGGTTGTTCTAAACACTGATCATTCTGTTGAACTAGTACTATAAAAATTGTATCCATACTACCATATGCAGACAATGTGAAGTCTTTTGAAAATTTAGGATTCACCAAAGTAGGAGCAACTAATAATGCTTCTTTTATTGCTTCAAAACTACATTTGGCTTCTTTTGACCAACTAAAAATAATGTTTTTCTTTAGCATTGAGGTCAATGGCTTCAGTAAGTGAGAAAAATCTGGGATGAAATGTCTGAAAAGTTGATTCTCCCAATGAAACTCTACAATCCCTTTTTATGATGTCAAAAAAGCAACTCTAGAATGGCTACAACTCTTTAAGGATCAATGGTAATGCCTTGCTTAGATACAATATATCCCAATAGTTTTCCTTCATTAACAAAAAATACTGATTTCTTTGGATTGAGAGATATGCCAAACTCTCTACATCTCTCTAAGATTTTCCTTAGATGTTCAATGTGATCTAAATCATGTTTGGAGAAAACTATGATATCATCCAAATAAATTAGGACAAATTTGTATATCAAATTATTGAAAGCCATTTCCATGGCTTTTTGAAAAGTTACCACTATATTAGACAAACCAAAAAATATTCTTTTATATGCCATGGTACCCTACTTTGTGGTGAATGTAGCTTTGAATTGGTCTTCCTCTTTAACTAAAACTTGATTATAGCAAGAATATCCATCAAGGAGTGAAAACCTCTCAGCACCTAAAACATATTGGAGCATCTATTCCATATATGGCAAGGGATGAAAGTCTTTTGATGATACTCTATTGAAGTCTCTAAAGTCAACACATAATCTCAACTCTCCATTATTTTTTTGACAGGAACCAGATTTGACATCTAGCTGGTGTGTTTGGTAGGAAATATTATCTTGCTCTCAATGAGATTGAAAACCTCATTTTGCATTAAGGGGTCCAGCTTTGGGTTGACCAACCTTTGTTTCTTCCTTATGGGTTTAGAATTGCTTCCTAACTTAATAGTATGTTGGGCAAGGTGTGGATCAAAATCCTTAAGGTTTGCATATCCCCAAGCAAAAACATCATTGGACTCTTGGAAAAACTAGATGTAAGATTGCCTTTCTTCAGCAGGAATTGCGTTACCAAAATTTAAATTCTTTTCCTCTCTAATCTCAAGATCTTCATACTGATATTGTTGAACCACCAAGCTGGTTTTGTTCTTCTTGACTTGGTCATCAGTGTTAAAGATAGACTCAAGAGAAACCAATCACTTGGGCTTTTTATTGGAACTCAACTATATAATCTACTCACCATATTGTTCCTTCACTTTATGCTGATTGAAGGTTGAATGCATGTCCTCTTCAAGAAAAAAATTTAAATTTTGTTCATCATAGTCAAAAACCTACCAATTAAGATCATTTTTAGGTATGGAGGGTTTGACCACAACTTTTATATGCTTTTGTACATCTTCTTTGTTAATTTTGTCAACTATATCAATTTGTGCTCCCACAACAACTAATCTATCAGCATGTTGATTTAACCTTCTAGGGATAGCAAGTATGTTAAAAGAATCAAAATCTTCAATGATGTTCAAAACTCTTTGCTTGTATCTTTTTAACTTGTCATTTTTAGAAATGTGCAACCCTCTTACCTGGTTGACAAAAAATTCACTATCTCCAAATACTTTTATGCATTTGACACCTCTCGCTCTGGTCCATTCCAATCCTTGAATCAACCCCTCATATTCAGCTATATTATCTGTGCATGTGAAACTAAAATGAAAGGTTGCATAATATTTATCCTCACTAGGTGAGATTAACATTGCTCCCCCACATGAGTCATTATTTCTCCTAGAGCCATCAAAATATAATTTCAAAACTTCATTTTGCTGCTCAGTAAGATCAGTTATATCTTTGACAAGGTTTGGCATTGCTAGTCCAACTTCTTGGAAGACATAATTTCCTAGACCAACCCTGTAATATTTTCAATGGTAACATCAGTTGTCCCATTTTTTGGGATATTTTCTATTTCCTACTCATCTAGAAAGACATTAGGGATAATATCAACTTAGGTATTTGTATCTTGGGCAACAAGGTCCTTTTCTTGATCAAGTGCAATACAATTGGCATTGATCACACTGGGTGTGTAAGGTTCAATGTGGTCTTTTGCAAGTAACTCAAATTTTATTATTACTTTAGTTCCATATCTAGTCCTAAATAGCATTTGTGATCAATCTACATATAAATAGCCTCCTATCTTGGCTATGAATTCCCTTAACAAACAAAGGGAAAAATATGGAGGCAAATCTATCACAAATATATCTTAGGGAATAGAGAAATTAGGACATGCATGGAGTGTTAAACTTGCATTCTTTATGAGCCTTAGGGTGTTAGCACATGCTAGCTGGACTACACATTTCTCTAAGGGCTCATACTTTAAACCTAGCTGGTTTGCTATCTTCTTGGCCATAACAAAGCTTGTGGCTCCACTATTAACCATGCAATTATGAACCAAATTATTTCCAATAATCAATGAAATATAAAATGGTGGAGGTTTTACATCCTTACCTTGGATTTGATTTCCTTTCTTGCTACTATCTTGAGTAACAACTCCTTGATTTGTGAATATAGCCTTGTGAGGCTCATCACAACCTGATATGGAATATCTACTGCCAAGGCCTCCTTTATCAAGTCAACTTGTTCTAGAATAGTGAGAGAGTCCTACAAGGACATGGTGATTCTCAACCTTTTCATGTTTTTCACAATACTAAATGGCATAGTAGCATGTACTTTAGCTTGGACTTTAGTGCAACAAGGTGTACTTGTTGTTGTGACTGTTCTTGATTAGTAACATGATGATTTCTTTTCTGTTCTTTTTGTCCCTAAAGTGGGGATGGTTTCTTAGTTGACACATCCTTACTTGTCCCTACATCATTGTCTAGGGCTCTTTTCTTAGATCTAGTGCAGACACCACTTATGGTACTATCTCTTTTCACACCACAATATTCCTCTTCTTACCAATTCATAAATGTAGCATCTATAGGAGGAACCTCTAGTTGTCTTTCAAAATCAACATTAGATATAGGTTGTGCACTAGAAGCACCTTGAACTATTAGGGCTTTATTCATAACTCCATTAGAGAATGTAACCTAATTATGTTGTTGATTACAAGGGTAACACTATTCATAGTATGCTGCTAGGTTATTTTGAGTATGGATCATATCTCTAATAGTATTTTGAGGAGGAGCAATATTCAAAGGATTAGGGTTATAAGGCCTAAAAATTCTTTGGTTATAATTCTACCTATTAGGTTGGTATTGACTTTGAAACTACTACTGGATGGGTTAATTTGGAATCTGATTCTGAGATTGGGATGGCTACCTAGCCTAAGGTTGTTATTTCTTAATGTTTACTAGCTCATTGGAAAAGATTTGCATGAGGCTTTGCATTCATCTTTGGCCATCTCTTATCTCTTGTAGTTCTTATAAAGGGCCTGCTTCCTTGAATTCTTGGCTTATAATAGCTAGTAATAGATTAAAAGTTGGTATAACTAGAGGTTTATTAGGCTAGATATCTGGATATATGGGCACTGGAGGCCTAAGGGCAATCTTACCCACTTGAATAAAACTATTCTTAGCTCTTATAACAATGTCATAACCTTTTGGTAATGAATAAACCCCCATAGATTGTATCATAACAGAGATATCACTATTTAAGTTTTTTAGATAATATATAAAAGCATGTTCTTCTAAAGGCCTTACTTGATTTGGTATTTTGCTCCATGTTCTTTGAAATCTATAGTTGAAATTCATCATCTGCTCATGAGGAGCACACTTGATGGTTATGAGTTGTTCAATAAGATATAGAAAATCTAACATGTCCTTAAAATTCCTTGTCAAGACATCTCCCAATGCATCCTAGGAATTAATTGAAGCCATAACAAGGCTTCAAAACCATTGCAAAAATTTTCCTTTGAATGAGGCTACAAGTAGCTTTAGAACAACATCTTCCTTAGTGACATGATGCACATTAAATAATGTTGGAACATCTCTAATATGCTCAAATGCTGTTGATTGGCCTTCTCCAGTAAGTCTGGTAAACTCGTCAAAGTAGCTAGAGGAATATCATGATGCTGAGAAAAAAGAAATAGACTCCCTTGGTTGAAAGGGACAAAAGAAAACTGCCTTGCCATTGGTGCTTGAAAAATTCTTCTCCTTAGAACAGCAATTTTCTTTGCAACAATGACATTAATTACTAGTGGGGGATTATATTTGGTACTTCTCATATGAACAAGGGTATCCTAGATTCTTTGAGCTACTTTACCTCTACTTCTAGGTGGGGACAACTCCTTATATTTATAACTTGTAGGACTACTTGTTTGCACTATTCTCATAAATCATATGCACTAATATTTCTTTCCATAGTTAGAGTTGGAAGATGTGTACATTCTTTACCTCTAAATAGATTGATTTACTATTGTACAAACCAAAAAAACAAGAATATATGAAGAAAAGATTGGAACCACTTTTCTTGTCCCATTGGGCATGCCAAAATTGTTAGCTCTAAAAGTTACACCTCGACTAAAAACTAAAATTCTAGGATTCAGTCACTTTGAGTAACATGGAAGTACTCCTAGGTAGTGGGAAGTACCAAGGTTAGAAGTGAATCTCTGGGTTATAGGCTAGTTCCTTGTGATATTTCACCTATTTAATTCTTTAGATAGAAAATTAAACCTAAGAGGGAAAGGTATAAAAGGACAACTTGAAAGTAAATACTAAAAAGTAAAATGGGTAATACACCAAAAATTAGGATGAAAATATTGCTGGCCTAACACGATGAAACAATTACAAATATTGAGAGGAGCATAATATTGGCCTCAAGAAAACTCATAGATGAATAATTCACAAGAAGGAAGAACTTTAGACAAGATTCTAAAGGGAATGCTAACATTCATGGTTAATTATATGGGATAAAGTGCAATTTTATGACTTGCAACTTGTATAAACATTCTAGAACTTCGCTTGTAGCTAAAAATGAGACAAAAACCCAGGGATTCAAAGTAAATCACAAGAAGTCCTATCAAATTAGTAAATTAAGCAACAAAAGACACAAGAAGGGCTCTTGTGCTATTCCTTTATTTAGATTTCAAAGGTCATTCCACAGCATTCATCCATATTGATTGTAAAGTAAAGTAATCTATAGGGGAAACATGAAGGATTCTTAAGAAATCTTGACAACACTATTTTGTATAAAAAATTCAAAATTCTAGCCCCTTTTCCACATCTTGGAAATCCTTATACAGAGAAGATTGGAACTATAGGAGTTGATGAGATCCACCTCCATAGTCACCAAGATCACCTGCATGCAAATAGCTTGCGGAAGAGAAACCAAAGGAGCAAGAGCTTGAAGCAAACAATGCAAGAGAAAATATTTCACAATAGAAAAATGAAATTGCTATGTGAATGAATGAATTTAAAATGAGAGAGACCAAATATAAATGCCTCATGGAAGCTTTTAGAACAAGCTGGAAGGAGGTAAAAGATAAGGTTGACAACTAAGCACACTTGCACAAAAAGGTGGAACATGCTAGAAGGGAACAAACTCCTGTGTTGTCAACAACTCATCGCTACAAATATTAACTATGTGCATTAACCTAAGTAAGCTTAAGTAATAGAATAAATAATAAATAATAAATTAATTATTTACTCTAACACCCCCCCCTTAAGTGCAACTTAGGGAAATTCCTTAAGCTTGCACAATTAAGATGAAATGTAGAATAGGTCCCGACAACAAAACCATTTTAGGTACCCATGTACAATGCAAAGAAATGCAACCTCTGAAAATGGAGAAAGAGGGAAAACCTCATGGGAAAAACCCTCCCCCAAAAAGAGGTAAAAACTATGCTAAAAAAAAAATTGGAGTGAAGGAAGGAAGGAAGGAAGGCCTCAACAACACCCCTCAAGGACAACTTACACTAGAAATGTTTTAAGAGACTCTCTCAAAACCATAAGTACAACCAACCCCGCCATGAGAATAGTCACCAAAGCCCCCCTAGAATGATGGAGCTCTTGTAGAAATGAATGAACAAATGAAACTCCAATGTGGAAGGAACAAGGGCAGATAGCAAGGGAATCCCTGAATGAGAGGAGAAACTGGAAGGCCTAGCTAATGCCCAAAGCAAAAAGGATGAGGATCCTAAAATGGAATCCCCTAGGTAGGTGTGATGACACTGCCATGAATTTCCATTGTAGTATCCACAAGTGTACTTGGAGTCTCAATGAATAAAGCTGGAGGATCAGGTAGAGTGGAAGAAGAATCCTGCAGAGAAGAAAAGCCCTCAATTGGATGTGGTGTAGTAGTCAAAATAGGGATCTCAAGGATAATAAAAAGGTTCAAGTATTTGGACTGCACCACATGATGCTCCTGTGAAAGAGAAGAGCCATTCTCCAATAATGGAGATGGTGGACCAAAGTGTGAGAAGGTGTAGAGATGAGTGGAAGGATCAACTATCCCTATAGCAATAAGCACTCCTGTTACACAATCTTGAATGAAGACTAAATTAGTAGTGAAATCAACTATCTTCCCCGATCCACTGCATGTAATTTGAGAAATCAAGAGAAGGTTGGCATACAAAGATGGAACATACAATACATCATTGAATATACCATCTTGGATGTGAACTGAACCTTTCCCATAGACTAGTAGGGTAGTGTTATTCCCCATGAGAATATGAGGAATAGGAGAGGCCTCAAGAGTAGAGAAGACACATTGAGAAGATGTCATATGGTGAGAAGGACCAGAATCCAGTATCCAAGGGACCTATAAAGGGGATGCTAAGGATGCCTATAATGCATGACCCTATCTAAGATCCTGTGTAGATGTCAAAGATGTAGAAGACTAAAAAGTAGACCCCTATGAGGTAGAAGAGGATGGAGAGGAAATAGTGCTCTTCTGAAGGAGAGCTTGCAAATCTGCAATCTGTTGCTCATAGCCATCAAATTTTTTCTGAAAACAACATGACTCATCATGAGGCCCCTTCTTACAATAGGGATAGATAGGAGTCTTAGTCTTCTTTTTCTCCTTCTTCTTAGAAGATGATGAACTAAAGGAATCTGATATCTGCTTCAACTTCTACTCCTATGTATCCTTGGTAAGCAAAGCTTGCAACTATGAACTTGAAAGTGAGTCCATCTAATTGATCTTGGAATGTTCACAAGTTAACCAGTCACAAAAGATCTCAAATCAAGGCATCCTATGTCTATCACCCAAGGCATCCATAGTGGAGTAGAAGGTGGAAGAGAAAATCTGATACTATCCCCACAACTTTGAGAGTATCAAAAAGATACACTCATCATCTATCTTGGTTTTCCCACATCCCTACAAAAGTGTATGCAAAGATTTGAATTTCATCAAGAAGTCCTCAATGGTGGGAAAGTTGTCAGGTGTCAAAGAAGTCAACTCTGCATCAAGCTGCAATGCCCAAAATTCACTCACTATGCCAAGCAAAGTCTAAAATTTGAGCCAATAAGCCTGAGAAGTGGTCAAACCATCCAAGTGAAATAATAGATTGTCTGAAATGTTTAGTGCAATTGATACCATGACCACATCCATTTTGTTCCTGTGTTGAAGAACCTCAAAAGAGTGTGTGAGAACATGTTGATTCTCATCTAGACATGACCATAAGCCTCTTGACATTAGAAGCCTTATCATTTTTCCCTTCTAGGTGTGATAGTTGTGTGGCATGAGATGGGTCACAGATGGATCCACCATTGAGAGATAAGAAGATGGAAGTAGAAGGGTCTTATTCTGAATTAAATTACAGAAAAGAAAATGCTTCCCCCAACAATGTATAAATTGGGCACTCTTTACTTAGTGCGATTACAATAGCCAATTTAGGGCCTATGTCTGAAAGTAGTATTTTTTTTCTATAGAACTTCTAATCTAATTGCAGATCTAGAAAGTAGACAAAAAAAATACACTTAAAAAAAAAAAAGAACCTGATTATGTGTCCAAATGAGCCTGTACTAAGCATTTAAAGTAGAAAAAATTGGGAATTATGAGTTTCAAAAAAATTTAGGAACATAGATCTCAAACCACCTACACCAATGTGTAGATCATGAAGTCCTACCCCAAAACAAAAAAATTTGCTTGGAAAAATGAGTCCATATAAGGGAGATATCGCTGTTTGAAAATCACCTTTGTTGTTATTTTTTCTAAATCACCACCATCACACCTCCAAAAAATAAAGAAAAAGCCCCAAAAAATATCAGATCTGTTATGCCAAACCCTCTTTCTCCTTTTTCTCTAAATACTAAAAAAACTCTCTTCTTCCTGATTGAAGAAAAAATTACAAACAAACTAGGGTTTGTGTCTCCAAATTATAGCTTCAAAAAAATCCTTCAAACAAGAAACAATAGGGAGGCTTTGATACCATTTAGGAGTTGATGAAATCCAACTCCAAAGTTGCTAAGATCACCTACATGCAAATAGCTTGCTGAAGAGAAACTAAAGGAACAAGAGCTCGAAGCAAACAATGCAAGAGAAAATATTTCACAATAGAAAAATGAAATTGCTATGTGAATGAATGAATTTAAAATGAGAGAGAGACCAAATATAAAGGCCTTATGGAAGCTTGTAGAACAAGCTGGAAGGAGGTAGAAGATAAGGTTAACAACTAAGCACACTTTGACAAAAAGGTGGAACATGCTAGAAGGGAACAAACGGCCTTATGGAAGCTTGTAGAACAAGTTGGAAGGAGGTAGAAGATAAGGTTAACAACTAAGCACACTTCAACAAAAAGGTGGAACATGCTAGAAGGGAACAAACTCTTGTGTTGTCAACAACTCATTTCTACAACTATTAACTACATGCATTAACCTAAGTAAGCTTAAGTAATAGAATAAATAATAAATAATAAATTAATTATTTACTCTAATAGGAACAAGATTTAGATGTGAGGACACATGTTAGAAGATTATTGGAAGAATTAGAGTTATTTCAGAAAGTTACATTCTACATTTACATTCTACATTCTCTGCATTCAAGTAAAACCAAGAAGATGATCATGAAGATTTCTAGGTGGTAATTGCTATAGGAGGAACTTTTTACCAATTTTTCCTTCTATTGCCTTTAATTATCAGATTCATCAACTGCCTTCACTAGCATAGTCTTAACATTTTAAACTACCTTCAAAACATTTACATCTTTCTTGGTGGCTATTCCATGAAAGTAATTTTATCTGATTTCCACCATACCCTTACTCCAAGTAAAAATCCGACCTCCATTAAAACTATGCTGCTTGAGTCACCAACTTATTCTTCTGTTAGGCATCGACCTACATCTTGCTCAATTTTTTATATCAATATTTCTTTCCCCCTAGGGTAAAAAATTAGTTGACTACCAAGTAGGATCTACGTGCCATTATTTTGATAGACTGGGCTCTTCACCTTTTTGCATCCTTGTAACTATATTTCCATTATGACTAAGTTGACTCATGATGACATGATGTTATGATCTTACAATCCATGATACATGTTAACACTTGATTGGTTCAACCTTAAACTTTCTTGGAAGTGGACCATCTGCACCACGTGTCCCCCTCTTGTTATGTAGCTTTGGGTAACCTTCTCATTTTTTTGGTTAGTGACATAATGACAGCCCTTGATCAACCTTCAATCTAATGGTGGAAACCAATAACTACATCATAACTGTGTTGGGCCCAAAAGGACACATTTTCTATTGTTACTATCTCACCGTGAGTATTCTTTATGCATCTTTTGTTAGTGACAAAGTGATAACCATAGATCTCCCTTTGATCTGATGGTCTTGACACAATATCTTGTGAGCACTATGTTTATACTCATGACAAATAAAAACTTGATAGATGGAACTTCGTACTGACAACAACCTATGACAACTCCCTATGAAAGCTAGTCCTAACCTATCTACATGTCACATTGTCGCTTTGTTTATATGGATAACATCCTTGCTTCTTTGGTTAGTGACATAATGACAACCACTAATCTATCTTTGATCATACAATTGGGAAGATGCACGATCCTCTCTCTTGAAAGTCAAAATAAGGCCCATAAGATAGGTGTCTACTTATTGTTATGTTGCTATAAATAATGACCTTGCAACTCCACAAAGTGACATAACAACAACCCTTGATTTACTAAAAGATCAAGGGCTTTCATGATTTTTGACTTTGTGACATGAAAAATAACCCATAGAAGCTTAAAAGGTTTTAATAAAGCTTGGTTGTAAGCATAAGACATGCAGATTCAAAAGGTTAGAAAAACTAGGGGTATAAAAGATAAAACATGGTAAAAAATTTTACATATCCCCTTCATGCATGTATGGTATTTAATGAACCAATAGAAGAACATGAAATATGGCCACCACCCTTAAGAAAAGACTAGTCAACATTTCTACCCATTTTTGCATATTGATAAAAAGTGGTAACAATAAATTATAATATGTCCATAGGGGTTCTGGGACCCCTAGGGACATATGTTGTCATGAAATGTGTCAAAAGGGGTCATAGGTTAGCCTATGATTCCCTTTGACCCATAAGATCAATTATAATTTGTCCCTAGTGTTCATAGGACTCCTCGGGACATATGTTCTCATGAAATGTGTTGAAAGGGGTCATAGGTTAATCTATATAAACCTATGACCCCTAAGACCCATATGATCAATTATAATATGTCTTTAGGGGTCCTAGGAGCCCTAGGGACATATCTTGTCATGAAATGTATTGAAAAAGGGTCATAGGTTGACCTATGACCCCCTTTGATCGATAGGATCAATTATAATATGTCCCTAGGGGTCTGAGGACCACTAGGGACATATTATGTTATACAATGTGGTGAAAGGGGTCATCAGTTATCCTATGACCCCCTTCGATCCATAGGTTTAATTATAATATGTCCCTTGGGGTCATAAGACTCCCAGAGACATATGTTGCCATGAAATGTGTTGAAAGGTGTCATAGGTTATCTTGTGACCCCATCCAACCCATAGGATCAATTATAATATGTCCTCGGGGCTCCTAGGACTGACCCCTAGGGACATATGTTATCATAAAATGTGTCAAAAGGGGTTATAGGTTAACCTATGACCCCCTTTGATGCATATGATCAATTTTAAGATGTCCCTGGGGGTTTGAGGACCCTTAGGGATATATATTGTAATGAAATGGGTGAAACCCCCTTTGATACATATGATAAATTATAATATGTCTCTAGAGGTCTGAGGACCCCTAGGGACATATGTTGTCATGAAATGTGTCGAAAGGGACCTATGATCCCCTTCGACCCATATGATTAATTATAATATGTCCTTAGGGGTCCAAGGACCGCTAGGGATGTATGTTTTCATAAAAATCAAAAGGGGTAATAGTTTAACCTACAACCCCCTTTGACCCATAGGATCAATTATAATATGTCCCTAGGGGGTTTGGACTTGGAAGAATGATATTACCCGATGCCAAAACTTGTAGTGTACCTCATTTCATTGGTGTGTCATTGTGTAACTTTCAAACGGAATTGAATCATAAATGCTTTTATCTCTATATAGGAAAATCAACCCTATTGACACCCCTATTTTGACTACAGAGAGCTTTAAACATTCACAACCACCCTATACCAAAGTGTTCCTAAGATGTTCCAAGTATGTTTGGAGATTGATCTTTTGAGGGTCATAAATTGAAGCTCATTAGGTCTATCATTAAAAAATTAAATGCTACAAGACAATGATGTAAAAGTCTACAATAACCTCTATTAGTTTGGAGAGATCACTTTTTTTTTGGAATTGGCACATCAATCTTGCCTGATGTCAAAACTTGTAGTATACCTTAGTTCATTAGTGCATCACTACATAAATTTCAAACTGTTGATCATGGCATCAAATCACAAATTCCATTATCTACATATGAGTGAGTTAACTCTAGTGACACCTATTTTGACCATGGAAAACCTTGAACCTTTGTGGTCACTCTGTACCAAAGTGTCCCTAAGATGCTCCAAGTGTGTTTGGAGATAAATCTCCTGAGGCTCATAACTTGGAGCTCATGAGGACTACCACTAAAATTTCAAATGCTAAAGGAAGGTGATATTAAGGTCTAAAATAACCTCTCTTAGCTCAGAGATCACATTCTATTTGGATTTGGCACAACGATCTTGTGCAATGACAAAACTTGAAGTATACCTCAATTCATTAGTGCATCACTGTGTAACTTTCAAATTGTTAATCGTGCCACTGAATCATTAGCACCATTATCTTTGGATGGGTGGGTGAACCCTAGTGACACCCCTATTCTAGTCATGAAGAACATCAAACATTCATAAATACCTCATAGAAAAGTGTCCCTAAGATGCTCCAAGTGTGTTTGGAGATTGATCTTTCGAGGGTCATAACTCAGAGCTCGTACAGGCTATTGATGAAATTTTGAATGATAGAAGATGGTGATGCCAAGGTTTAAAATAAACTCTCTCATTTTGGAGAGGTCACATTCTATTTGGATTTCTTACAATGATCTCACTTGATGCCAAAACTTGCTGTGTATGTCAATTTATTGGTGCATCATTGTGTAACTTTCAAACCATTGATCATGGTATTAAATCATCAATGCCATTATCTATATATGGGTGATCAAACCTTACTAACACCCCTATTTGGAACATGGAGAGATTCAAATGTCCACTACCACCTTGTATTGAAGTATCCCTAAGATGCTCCAAGTGCATTTGGAGATTGATCTTTTGAGGGTTGTAACTTAGAGCTCGTGAGGGCTATCAATTAAATGATGAATACTAAATGATTGTGATGTCAAGGTATATAATAAACTCTCATATTCTAGATAGATCATATTTTTTTTGGATTTGGCACAACAATCTTGCCCAATGCAAAAAATTGAAGTGTACCATAGTTCATTGGTGCATTAGTGTTTAACTTTCAAACTGCCAATCATGGCATCACATCATCAGATCCATTAGCTCTAGATGGGAAGGTGAACACTAGTGACACCCCCATTCATACCACAAAGAGCCTCAAATGTTTGTATCCCCCTGTACTAAAGTTTCTCTAAGATGCTCCAAGTGTATTTCAAGATTGATATTTTAAGGGTCACAAATCAGAGCTTGTGAGGGATATCAGTGAAAAATAGAATGTTGTAGGATAGTGATGCCAAGGTCTACAATAAGCTATCTCTATTCGAAGAGACCACATTCTATTTAGATTTAGCACACTAATTTCACCTAATGACAAAACTTATAGTATGCCTTAATTCATTGGTATATCACTGTGTAACTTTCAAACCACTAATCATAGCATTGAATTGTAAATGCTATTAGCTTCATATGTATGGGTGAACCCTAGTGATACACCTATTTTGACCATGAAAAGCCTCAAACATTTGCGACCACCCCATATTGAAGTGTTCCTAAGATGATCCAAGTGTGTGTGGAGATCAATCTCCAGAGGGTCATAAATCAGAGCTCATGAGGGCTATTGGTGAAATGTTAAATGCTAGAAGAATCTGATGTTGAGGTCTACAATAACCTCTCTTAGTTTGGGAATATCGCATTCTATTTGGATTTGACACAACAATCTTTCTCGATGCCAAATTTTTTAGTATACCTCAATTCATTGGTGCATCACTACATAACTTTCAAATCGCTTACCGTGACATCAAATCATTAGTGTTTTTAGCTTTGGATGGGTGGGTGATCCATAGTGACACCGCTAAGCTAACCACAAAGAGCGTTGAACATTCATAGATACCATGTACTGAAGTGTTCTTGAGATGGTCCAAGTGTATTTGGAGATTGATCTTCTGAGGGTCATAACTCAAAGATCATGAGGGTTATCAATGAAATGTAAAATGCTCTAGGTTAGTAATAAAAAGGTCTACAATAATCTCTCTCAGTTAAGAGAGATCAAAATCTATTTAGATTTGGCACAATGATAATGCTTGATGCCAAAACTTGTAGTGTACCTTAGTTCATTGGTGCATCACTGTGTAAATTTAAAACCACTAATCATGACATCAAATCATAAGTGCCATTATATCTAGATGGTTAGGTGAACCCTAGTGACACCCCTAACCTGACCATGAAGAGCCTTGAACATTCATGGACACCCCATATTAAAGTGTCCCTAAGATGCTCCAAGTGCATTTGGAGATTGATCTTCTGAGGGTTGTAACTTGGAGCTTGTGAGGGCTATTAGTGAAATGTCAAATGCTATAAGATAGTGACTTAGAGGCATAGTGATCTCACCCAATGCCAAAACTTGTAGTGTACCTCAATTTGTTGGTGCATCACTGTGTAACTTTCAAACTACTAATTATGGCATCAAATTGTCACCACTATTAACTTTGGATGGGTTATTCAACCCTATTGACACCCTTATTATAATTAAAAAGAGCCTCAAACATTTGCAAGCACCTCATACTGAAGAGTCCCTAAGATGCTCCACGTATATTTGGAGATCAATCTTCCAAGGGTTGTAACTTGGAGCTCGTGAGGGCTATCAGTGAAATACAAAATGCTATAGGACAATGATGTCAAGGTCTACAATAACCTCTCTCAATTTGAAGAGATAAAATTTTATTTTTATTTGTCACAATGATCTCGCTTGATGCCAAAACTTGTAGTGTTCCTTAGTTCATTGGTGAATCACTGCGCAATTTTCAAATTGCTGATCATGACATCAAATCATCAGCATTGTTAGCTCCAAATGGGTGATTTAACCCTATGAACACCCCTTCTTTGACCAAAAAGAGCCTCAAATGTTTACAACCACCCCATACCAAAGCATCCTCTAAAATAAAAGATGAGTTCCTAAGACCAAATTGGTTGTGGGTTTGGCTAATTGTAGACATCTTAGGAGACTGTAGACATAATTTTGAATTAAAAATTGTTATAAAATTTGATACTAAAGGTTCATAAAATGTTCTTCACATATTAGTAATTTGAATCGAATATAAAAAACATGCTCATAATGAATGATGTTCCATAGACATGAACAGTAAACATGATGCACAATAAATTGAATAGAACTATAATAAATTAAAATGTATATCCATGTGTACATAAATGACAAAAATATATCTCAAAATACATATATCTGTAGATGAATTATGCAAATATATATTAAAATACATAGATCCATATACAAAATGTGGATGATCATTCCATGGAAATGTGTATAATATCAAAGTTTCTGTATACAATGTGGCATATGCCATCTCAAAATGTCACATGATGCATCCTTTGAAAACTATACTATCCTATGCTACTAGTCGATCATCAAAACACAACCTTTGCACTATACTATGTAGATAAAATGCCTCCTACATAAAGAAGAAAGCAAAACCCAAAGTTAGTCTATTGAATTTATATGATTCTACATATCTAACATTAAATTACTCAAATGAATAATGATAATTTTTTTAATGAAGATTTCTAATTTCAAACTTTCATCATTTTTCTCTCCCATCAACCTCCTATGACATTTAAGAGTCCTCTCATATGTCCTCAGCAATGCTCAAACCTCACCAATTGTGGACTGTATATGTTTCACCAATTGTGGACTATATATGTTCAAGTAAGGTGAGATGGATCTACAATTTAAAATATAAAATTATAATTGATAGAATACTAAATTTTTAACATATAATAAAGAATTCAAACTAACATTTATCTTTTTCAATCCCTTCTTTGGAAGCGTTGCCTATGTCAGGAAAGATACATAACTCTAATGTACAACCTCTTGGGCACTAGGTGTTTCCTACGAGATAGAAATGTATAGTTGTTAATATCATGCAAATTAGTTTTGAAAATATTTATGAAAATACAACAAATAAAAAACAGATGGTATATATAAACAAATGAAAAATGCCCAAGGCTCTGCGATGCTAAATCTGCCTAGACTCATCACTAGTGGCCACACCTTGTACAATATATAATGTAATTAAATTTCATTGGCATAGACAAGCTACAAGTATGCATCAATATTTAATCACTTTAAAAACACCTACTTACCTTTCCCTTGTCAATACATTATGGCTCACCCCCCACACTCTATCCCCCATTGAAAGGTGATACTTGCAAGATAAAAGAAAGATTAGAAACCATGTATGTTTTGGTATCAAATAGAAAAGAAATTAGAATACAATATAATGTATCATAGATGTCTCAATTAAGAATGAAATAGATGAGAGCGTGACATCATCAACCTATTTGAGCTCCTCATCAGTCATTACATGAACATGAATGAAGATCACATACATATATAAGTCTGTATGGGTTAAAATTATACTACTATAAAGATTAACTTTAAATTAACTATGTCATAACAAAAAAAGTATACACTTATGCACACAGAAGGAGCCCATGGCTCTGCATGCTCTTCCTCCTCTTTCACCTTAGGGTCTATAGTCTTGATAGATGCATGTGCTATATCCTCCTCCTCAAATAGAAATTGATAGTCAAAATGATCACCAATGGGACCTAGAAAAATATTCTTGCACATTATGCAAGTATGGGGCATAAAAACATGTGATGTTCTTGTCAATATGAACTTGCACTAGCATCATCAACATAGGGAGACAACACTAACCTAATTTGAGAGATTAATAGGCTACTCAATCTATGGATGGCTCTAATAGTCTAGGAGCTTACATCCGTAATGATATTATGATGTTACACTAGGGGAGAGGGGAGAGATTAGTAGGGGGGAAGTGTCAACTTTCTTCCATTGGGAAAAGGGTCTATTGTGGGGAGCTCCTCCTCCTATGCACATGTTTCACATCATGCTCCAGTAGTTCACATTAAGGCTCAACACAAATTCAACATATAATTTTTTAATGAAATAGAATGGGACCTCTAAATTATTGTGTGATAATTTATCAAAAACCATCCACCAATGATCCAAAAAGTTCATTTGCATAGCTTCATTTGTGCACCATTTAATTGACAATTTGGGTTTTGTGCATCCTACTATTTTAGTAGTTTTTGGTTTCAAAAAAGTTTAACTATATCATCTTTGGTTATATTTAGGGCCACAACCTCATCATAGTCCAACCCATCATGAAATATGGCATGCATTTGCTCATGCCAGTGAAGAACACTATTTTGTTGATCAATATATGTCTGAATATTATCCACTATGTTGTTTAACATGGATAACATGGGAGCCAATGTAGGTATATTGTTATATGTGGCTTGACAACCCCTTAGTTCAGTAAGATTTTCTTCCATCAAAACTTCAATTTGATGAGGGTTTTTAGGGGGTAGTGGATTGTTTGGTGGAGGTTGAGGATTTTGATGGGGGTTGTAGAACATTTGGCAGAGGGTTTTGTGGAACATTGTTTCATAACTTAGTGTTATCACCATCGTTTGGGTTAACTAAGCCTATTAAATTACAAAGAATCCAAAAATTACTAATTGTATTGATACTTTATAATTAAAATGAAAAAATAGTGATTTCTATTAAAAAACCTATTTTTAAAAATAGAATCCAATTATTATTTTTTAGTTATAATTGTTTATTGAGGTTTCCTTGATACTATACCTGATCTCAAATTAGATATGTGAAATGATGGCCCTAGTATTTAGAAAACACAAAAAACATAATGAGTTCACAATGATAAAATAATGATAAGGGTTTTTTCTTTTTTCTTTTTATGGTCGTAGGTTTTGGGTACCCAAAATGTGATCATGTACTGAAAAAGATTGTTGAAAAGAGATTTTTTTGAAGTGAAGAACATGTAATAGAATAATCATTATTTTTTCAATGATGTTAAACCTGCTACTTGCTAGTGAGACAATTTCTTTTTGGTCTTAAAGCTATCATTTAGTTTATTAATGAAGAGGATTTGAAAAGAGGATATAACAAGAGAATCTAGAGAAAGATTTAGTTATTTGGTGTATAAAAGGAGCACTAAGACCAAGTAAAACATTGATACTATAGTGCATTTTTTTATCTACCTAAAGTTTGAAATGAAAGATTGTATAGGCTAAGAGTGAAAGAAGATCAAGTAAGAAATGTGTCTACCAAGCCTCATTGAGCAATCAGTGCAAGATGAGTAGAAATTAGTAGAAGCCAAGTGAAAATCAATAGGTGCCGAGCAAAGAAGAAAAATAGTGCAAGTTGAGTGAATGTTAGTATATGTCGGGTAAAGTTTAGTTGGTGTCGAGCATTAGTAAACTTTAGTGTTTGCTAAGTGAATTATTGTTGGTTGAGTGATAGAATAATATAGTTGCCAAGTGACAATAAGAAGTGTTAAATTGAAGATTTGACAAATCTAAGCCAACTTATTCAATTTCTTGAATTTTATGAAGCATGTAGAAAATAACTATGATGAGCTGGTTGCACAAAATTTAAGGTAAACCATTTTGAGGAAAATTCAAGGAAGATTGCAGAGGAAGTTTCTAGAGGAACAAAATAGAAAAGTGGGTAGATTCATTGAATCCTACCTAACCCTAAAATGTTTTATTGTGGTTAAGTGGAAATAGATCTAAATTCTCTATTTATAGAGATAGTTGGTCAAAAGAAAAGGTTGTCATGTGCAAGAACTTAAGGAAGACAAGGAGTGTAGGGTATTGCTTCATCTAGTGGCTGAACGAAAGAGACTGCAATTGACATACAAAGCAAGAAGGCTTAAGGGGATGAATGCTTAAATGGTGAACAAGCTATCAGAGCTAAAGAGTATGAATGCCAAGCATAATGGAGGACTGAAACAAAGATCTGTAATTTGCAAGTGAGTTGTAAGTTTTTATCAGATCAAATCCTACTGTTACTTTCTAATAACTGTAGCAGTGTGGATAAAATCCTTTAGATTAAGGTTGGCTTAACAATCATTTGCAAATCCTTTAACAGGGTGAAATTCTAATAGAATGGTCTAAAGTCCTCTAAAAAGGCTCACTCCTAATAGGGTGATTGAAATCCTTTAACCAGGTCACATTTAATAGTTTTTATTGTAACCTTTAATAGGGTTGGCCTTTTAGAGGGCATCACTTCAGAAGAGTGAGATTTAGCAACATGTTAGTGGTGGTTTTTCCCAAATTGGGTTTTCATGTAAAATCTTTGTGACAAATTGTGTGAATGTGCTTATGGTATTTTATGTTTACATTTTTGCAAAATTATTTTGACCTAGGACAGTAACCTACAAAGTTGAAGTATTGTATGATCTAATGGATGCATGTATGCTAAGGTTTTATGGATGTGGATTTGATTAGCATTGAAAAGTTTTATTTGTACATCTAGACCTTGGATAAATGATTCACCCACCCTCTCACTTATTCTAAAGAATTACAATAAAGATATGGTATTAATTTTTTCTTTGGTATCAATATGTGTAGGGAAAAAGTCAGAATGGACTTTGAAACTCTTTTAGACATTTTAAAACTACAACTTTTTCACATCACCACTTTTTGGCACACCATGATCCTGCACATACCCATCTCCAATTTTTTGAGTATGATTATCAACAACTTTTCTAATTTTCTTTTTCTTCTGGTTTCCCTTCTTCCCCTAGACACATTTAGATAGAGAAATTAAATTCATGAGGTCAGTATTGATGTATTCACGAAGAAATCATACCTAAATAAAATATAAATTTAAGTAACTTGACATAGAAAATATAATAATTTGTTATTTGCCAAAGTTTGAAAATTGGAAGAACAAAATTATATCAAATGGAATATGTTTGGAGATTAGTTTGTTTTAGAATATTGAATTATTTTCATGAAAATTATATATTTTAAATAGATACTTTTATTAATATTTTTAAAAATTAGTCTTACTAGTAAAAGAAATATAAGAAAATGTGACATGTATATAAATAGCCATTTTTATTTAGTGTGGATTTTGAAAAGTAATATTCTAGACAAGTTAATTGATATTTTTTATGAAATTTACTTTTTTAGAAATCTATTTATAAGCCAATTATTTACTTTCATGGTCTTTTAGGGAAAATTTCATTTTCAAAATGAGTAGCTATTAAAGGAAATTTAGACGGAGTTTATTAAATTTTACTTTTATTTAATAAACTTTAATTTTGTTAAAGTTTAATCTTATTGATAATGTTTTTAATTGATAAATGATGGAATTAAAGATCCACAACTAAATGTATAAAAAAGAAAACAATAAATACCACTTTAGACCCACAGACACACAGAATAAAGAATAGCTAGCTAATTGAAGAATTGCAGTAAGGTCTAAAGGTACCAAAGGAGCTTAAAGGTGATAAAAAATTAAAGAAAGCAACAACAAAAAAGAACATGAAAATACAAAAGGAACAACAAAAGAGCTCAAAGGAGATTAAAGATTAAAGAAAATAACAACAAAAAAGAACATGCCAATATAAAAGGAACATCTCAACTAACCTTTTTGGATATCTTCTTCCTCTTGCTCAAGTAGGAGGTCATCCTTAGTCCATTGAGATTCACCATCAACAACAACACAATGTTTGATATACAACTTCTTTAGATTTATATGTCAACTTCTTTAGATTTTCATGTCCTAACTTTTTTCATTGATATGTTTGTTTTGAGATAATGCTATTAGTTTGAGATATGTTTCTTTATCTTACTAGAATCATCACATCATCTGGATCATGAAATAAATAAAAAATTTGTAGCAAAAAAGCCAACAAAAGTCCTACAAAATTATCTCTTAGGGAGGCTTCTTGTTGAAGTTAGGAACTTGGTCCAACAAGTGGAAAACATTGTTTCCAAGCTTTTCTCTCGTACAATGCCCATTGCAAAAAGTATGTCCTGAATCAAACACTGTTTAAAAAAAGTATACTCAAACTTTGAGGTAAACGAACAATTTGAAATTAATATAGGTTTCACATCAAAGAAATGTTGAAAAATAAGTTTTAGTTTTATTTTAGAATGGAAGTGCCACCATGCCCAATAAGTTTTGGAAAAAAGGAAACTTTTAACAATGACAAAAGTTAATTATGAACATCAGTTTTCTACAATCCATTTGGTTTATTTGTATTGCTTTTGGTTTGTAATTGTGTCTAAATTTTTAAATCAATGTTTCAGATCACACTCTATGATCCATCATTAGGATAACACAGTAAGAAATGATAAAATTTAATTAGATTGAATGATTCTTTTAAATTATTGAGAATATATTGGCATGCTTGATTTTAGGCTCTAGTCCAAAAGCCTCCATATTTCACAAATCATTAATAAAAAAATATTGTTTCTCAAATGTAGCACAAATACTTTTATAGGCCTCAAGGAGGCATCTAAGTGTGCCTATTCCTTGTGAAATTGATATTTTTGTTGATATAGGTGGAAATTTGTTATCTTGTAAATTAATTCTTGTATATTTGTAGTGTTGCACATCTTTTAAGTTTAATAGTAAAATATTTCTATTTTGTTAAAAATTAAAGATTAAAAGAATTTAACTTTATATTTCTTTAATAAAGATTGATAGTGGATATAGACTATGGATATCTTTAATCTACAAATTGAGAAATTGAATATTCTATAAGTTGATATATCTTTTGCTAAAAGCTAAGACTAAGATATTATAATTTCAAGAGAGTTCTAATAGATGAACATAATTATTATTACCATATAAGCTCTTCCTCTTTCCTTATCTTGGTACAAGTTTGAAAACTATGATCTGTGGCAACAAAAATTAAAGATTTTTTTTAGTCTTTAAAAATTTAATAATTCTTAACAAAATAATTAGCCAATAGGCTTTCCTATTGGAGATACCTCCAATCAAAATTTGAGTCATGCCACTAAACTGACCATAGGGTAAATAGTATTTGGGTCATGTTTTTTGCGCCTTCTTTAGTATTGTAGAGATAATGGTGTCAATTTCTTTGACAATTCCAAGGTGTATGCCAATGGTAGGGAGGAAAAAATCATGGGGAAGGCCATCTACAAGCTAGGCTAGAAGTGATCTAACCTAGTCATATCGATGAAGCTATTCTGGGGGTCCTGACCCAAATGACAAGGGGATTTTTTAGAAACATATTACCGAAGGCAACAAGGCTTCTCTCAAACACATCGATATGGAGTATGTGGATGTCCTATACTATCATAGGCCTGATGCCTCTACTCCCACTAAGAAAAATATCAGGGCCATGAATTATGTGATTAACCATGACTGGGCTTTTTATTGCCCAACACTAGAAAATGGAGTGCTCAAGATATTATTGAAGCTGGGAAGATTGCCAAGAAACTTGACATGGTTGGCCCTTATGTTGAGAAGCCTAAAGTTTTTGGGATCAAATGACTATTTTATTGATTGTGGGTTTGGTTTTTGATATTAGTAATAGTATGACAAGATTTGAATAAATTAGAAAGGAAACTACTCAATGGGGGATTAAATAGCTCTAAAGAAAGTATAACTGCTACTCTCCAAAAAATTCTATAGTCAACCAAAGCATAGATGCTACTGTAGGAAATTTAATAACTCTATCACATATTAGTGATTAAAGGAAATTGTATTGTCAATATTTAGAGTATGTAGGCCTACAAGCAATATAAAGAAGTGACTGGGGAGCTTAGTTTACCATCATCACCCCCATACTTCATCTCTATCTAATGATAGTTGATGTGGGAAGAGGTGGTTTTTTTTTTTTTTTTTGTGGTATTTTCCTAATATATTAGTGCTCTTCGCTAAGGGCCCTTTTGGTTGCTAGAATATGATTTGACAATTGGCATTCAAAATCCTTGATTTGGGATTCTAGAACTTGAAATCTAGATTACTATTTTGAGAATTTGACTTGGGACCATTTGGTTCACCAAGAATTCATTATGAGAATATACATTTCCACGATTTGGTTGCACATTTCAAGAATTTGGAATACTAGCCAGAATATGAAAATTTATTTGTTTACATTTTTCAACATGAATGAAATATTTTTTTAATACATCATTTTAGCATGATTTAAAATGTGATTAAATGTACCTTACACATTACATGATTCTTAAATCATTTTATTTATTGTTATCATTCTATGAATCTTCCTTATTATGTCATATTTATCATAAATAGATTAGGCTCAATGGAAGACTCAGAAATCACACCTAGTGTACGAAATTTTAATGGCCATAACCATAGGCTTGGATACATATATGAAGTTATTTTGAAATTTATACACAACCACCTGAGGAAAATTTCTAATGATTATGTATCTGTAGTTCTATTTGATGATTATGTAGATGTAGTGTTAGAGATGGAAAATATGAATGAAGGTGTTGTTGATTGCCTTCTTCAATGGAGGCCTCACTAGGGAACTACCTACAAAATAGGGTTGGAGGCTATAGAGATAATAATGATGAAAGGTGCTCAAGACCATAATGTGGAGACAAAATGTCCATTTATATTTTTTCTTAGCGATGGAGAAAATAGGGATGGAGAGGATCTTGTAGATAAATAAACCCTAGAAAGCCCAATATGATAAAAAATAAATGCATACCTGTATACAATATATTTGCAAACCAACAATGTTGAGAAACCAGAGCAAAAAAAAAGAGAAAATTTGGCAATGACAATATTAGCAGACCAAAACTAAGCATGCAAATAAATAGGTCTTGTTAGACATCAAATAAAAGTTTCTTTCAATTAATTTGGATTGCTTGTTTTCCCAAAATTGGAATTAAAATGGGTATTTGAGTAATAGCAACTATTTGGAAGGAAGACCAAATCCTCGATTTAGGGGATAAATAAGGATACACAATTCTATTTTTCTCTAATTATAATTCTCTTTTTGTAGACCCAAACAGTGGATTGCAATTTTTTTTAAAATTCTAAATTCTAATTCTTGCTCAAATCCATGATCCAAATGGGCCCCACAAAGGAAGATGTAGTAAAAGTACCAAGTTTGAAATGATTTGGAGTTGGGGTTTTTAAGTGTGTGTTTTTGTTTACAGAGCAAGTAATTCTAGACCGTACTCATAGTTAAGCATCCCAATATTCCATATTTCAAAGATTTGATTATACTATTCTCTTGATTTTCTATGTTTTGTGTGCTTGATTTTGATAAAAAAGGATGGAGGTATGATTGTGCTTGATGATTGCTCAAATTAAAAATTATTTAATCCTTAAATTTTATTCTTGACTTTAAATCTTAAAATATTTATAACTATAAAGTTAAAATTTAAGACAAATATTGATTTCTAACATGAGCAAGCATAAGAATGTCAATATGGATGCCTCTAAATGTAAAGTGACTCAAGTACTAGTAGGTAAGATACAAGATAGAGCCTCTGATGTGAAACCAACACTCTTCAAATTTGGTGATTCACCTTCTACTCTCAGAGCATACCAAAAATCATTATTCTGCAACAATACTAGAAGTTTCTAGAATTTAGATGGAAGTTTCAAGTTTGAGAAAAACCATTAACAACTACAACCACGACAAAGTTCAGATTCCATTCCAATCACTATGCTCTAACCAGAAAAATAAAAATCAATCTTATATTTCTTGCACAAGATAGGGACTCTAGCTCTTTGAGAGCTATTGTTATTTATACAATCATATTCAAGTTAAATATAGAGAATTCAAGACACAAGAATCAAATATTTAGTGATAAGTATAGTAGCTTGTATCTCATTATGAAAGATGTGATAACAAAAATCAAATTCGTTAAACTATTATCAAGAAATTCTAGATCATTATATTCTAATAATATTTACATCAATGACGACAAAAATCTACAACACAATGGTAAATTATGAGCATGTTACCTAAGAGATTGAGTCTATTCAAGCTTAATAAATGATAATAATAACAAGACCTTTTATTGATCAAAAAAAAATATTTGCATCAATAATTTTAGTGATTAGTATATAGCTTGTATCTCATTATGAAAGATGTGATCACAAAAATCAAATTTGTTAAACTATTATCAAGAAATTCTAGATCATTATATTTTAACAATATTTGCATCAATGAAGGTAAAAGTCTACAACACAATGTTAATTTATGAACCTCTTACCTAAGAGATCAAGTCTATTCAAGCTTAATAAATGATAATAATAATAAGACCTCTTATTGATCAAAAAAATATATTTGCATCAATAATTTTTTTGATAAACTATAGATATAATAATAGAGATATGTGTAATAATATCTATATTTTAATTGATATTACTATCTTACAATAATATTTGACAATCTAAAAATATTTAAAATAAATTCATGTAAATGGTAGCACATTATACCTATATTGTAGGAATCTATATAAAATGGGCAATGACCATTGGTACATAAAGATTTCTCATTGACATAATGCTTTTAGATAAGAATAAAACATCTATCCAACTCAATTGAAAATGTGTCTGATATGAAACATATAAATGTTTATATTTAATATTTTTTTTTTATTAGAATAAATATATTTTTTAATTGAATAGTTGCAGTTTGTCTTAAAATCTATACGAATGACATACCTAGCTTTTTAAAAATAATATTATACATTTTTTAAATATTAGACTTTTATCTTTTTATTCTTAACTTCAAAAAATATATATCCATAATAATATATATTATTAACCTTAGAAATAGTTTTACATTTAAGCAACAATGTAAAGTGAAGAGTAAAATTTTACATATTAATCATGATAATAGGTTCATTTATTATTTTCTAATTTATTAAAGTGTAAATGATTAATGATTTGTCTAGACCTTAACAAAGGATGCAAGAATTTAATGCAACTTACAAAAAGAGTAAAAAGTTTGCATCAGAAGTAGGTGTACTAAATTATAACATAACCATAAAAAGTGTTGGATACAATTGTTAATTGTGTATTGTCTTTGATGTTACACAAATGTCATATTAGTCATTAGATAGAGTCTACCGAGCTCCCAAGGTTAACAAAGATAACTTAATGTTTACCGAGCTCACTTGGGCATTAAAGAATTTTGTAGCAAAAGTTAGTATTAACCGAGCTCCCAAGGTTAACAAAGAAAAAGTTAATGTTTACTGAACTCACTCGGGCATCAAAGGATTTTGTAGAAAAAGTTAGTATTAACCAAGCTCCCAAGGTTAACAAAGAAAAGTTGATATTTACCGAACTCACTTGGGCATCAAAGGATTTTGTAGCAAAAGTTAGTATTTACCAAGCTCGCAAGGTTAACAAAGGAAAGTTAATGTCTACTAAGCTCCCAAGGTTAGCAAAGAAAAGTCAATGTCTACCGAGCTCGCATGGTCAACAAAGGAAGGTCAGTGCTAACCGAGCTCACTTGGTCTCCAAAGGATTTTCGCAAGGTTTGCAGTGTTTACCGAGTTTCACTTGGTTAACACTAGAAAACCATTTTGGAGTAGTGGTTACCAAGCTCAGTTGGCCGGCAAAGGATTTTACTGTTTTGATATTAAGTTTAATTGCTTCATGTGGCTGAATGATGTAATGTTTTTTTTTTTGGTTATTAGAACCTATATTTAAGCTGACTTGATAATCTGAAAGGTATATATATAGATGTTCAAGTTGTGAATTAGTGTGTGAATCTAAAAATGAGCATATGGATAAGGATGGAATAAGAAAATTGAGCAAACTCTGATGAAGGATTAGATATCCTAGAGGAAATGCAAAGTTGTATTCGATCAACTAGGATCCAGTAAAAGCATAACAGAGATCTGTAATTAGAAAAAGATAAGTTGCATATCATTTAGGTCACCTCATTGTTGCTTTCTAATCATTGTAATAGTGAATCTAGAATCTCTTAACAGAGTTGGTTTAACAAACATTTTATAAATCCTCTAACAAGGTGATAGTTCAGTTGAATTGTTCTCAAGACCTCTAACCAGGCCACTCTTAACAGGGTGATTAAATCCTCTAACAAGGTCACACCTAACAGTGTGTTTTGTAACCTTTAACAGGGTTGGCTCCTAATAGGGCTCACTTCAGAAGAGTGAAAATTGGTGACTAGTTACTTGGTGGTTTTTTCCATATTGGGTTTCCACGTTAAATTTGGTGTCTCTTGTGTTCATTTATTTTAATCTTTGCAAGCATATTAATGACTATGAATGCTAGATAAATAGTAATTAATTAATCTACTAAGTTACAATTTTTCTGCACTGTTTACTGAGTATCAACAGTATGTAAAGACATCTATGGGATTTATTTTAGAATTGATTTTTGTGGTAACTGATTCACCCCTCCCCTCTCAGTTACTTCATCTTTATTTCCAACAATTGGTATCAGAGCTTTTGGTGCTTGCAGGACAAGATTTCAAGGATCTAAGTCAAAGATCAGGATGTCTTATAAGAGGGAAATTCCAAGACTTAACAAGGACAACTTTTCAGCATGGCAAGGGTTGATGAGACTTCATCTAGTTTCTATTGGAGATATAGGACTAAAATACCTTGATGAAAAATATGCAGAACCATCTAGTACATTATCTATCAATGATATTGCTAAAAAGAAGACCCATAACACTATGATGATAGATATAGCATCTGCTCTGAGTTATGAAGAATTTGATGACATTAAAGACTACGAATCTGCCTTTGAAATGTGGAAAAAGATAAAAAAAATATATGGAGGAGATGATAATGTAAGAAGAGCCAAAGCAGAAAGTCAAAGAGGACAATTTGATCAAATGAGGATGAGAGAGGATGAAAACATTGCAAAATATGTTGAAAGAGTCAAAGCATGTGTCAGTGTAATCAAAGCATCTGGAGGAGATATCAAGGAGGAGATAGTAATAAGTAAAGTTCTTAGAACTCCACTTCCCATTTATGCAATTAGAGTTTCTGCAATTCAAGAAAGAAGATGTGAAGAAAATCACAAGATAAATCTAGAGGCCATAGTTGGAAGATTGACTACATTTGAACTAGACAACTTTGACAACTATGTTTTAGCTTCCAAGAACATTGAATCAGCATTTGAAGCCAAGCTTTCACTTAAGGAGAAAAGAAAAAAGAAAAAAGAATCTCAGTCAAGAAGTGAAGATGAATCAGACCAAAGTTTAGATGGTGATATTGAAGTGATTGAAGCTCTACTAGCAAAGAAATATTCTAGAGGCAGAGGTAAATTTAAAGGTAAAGTTCCTCTAATCTACTTTTCATGTGAAGAAGTTGGTCATATTGCTGCTAGGTGCCCAAACAAGTAGAAAAAAGATGACAAGAAAGGTTACAAGTACAATGGCAAGAAAGACTTCAAATCATTCAAAGATAAAGGTAAGAAAACATGTTTTATGGCTAAAGTTTCTAATGATTCTAATGATGAAGAAGAAGATGAAATTGTCTAAATTGCTGTGAAAGATGAATCTGATAATGATGAGAAAATGGCGCTCATTTCTCATATGAAGAAAAATGATACATGGATCATAGATAGTGGTTGTTCTCATCACATGATTGGTGATAAAACTAAGTTTGAATATTTTGAAAACTGTGATGGTGGTAGTGTAAGGTTTGGTAACAATGAACCTTGTTTTATAAAAGGAAGAGGAAGAATCTCTCTAACCAAAGAACTTATATGTGATAATGCCTATTAGGTAGAAGGACTAAAGCATAATTTGTTGAGTGTGGCACAACTACTCAATAATGGATTCAAAGTAGAATTCATGCATGGAAAAGCAAGACTGCTGGATGGCAAAGGAAAACTGATTGGATCAGGCACTCAAACAAAAGGTAACTTATTTTATCTTAAACTTGGTGAATGTTCATGTTTTAGTGCTCAATTTGAAGAAAGTTGGTAATGGAATAAAAGGTTGTATCATGTCAATTTTGATAACTTGGTAAAGATAAGAAAATTCAAGAAAGTAAGAGGCATTCCTAACATAAAGAAACCTGAGGTTGGTCTATGCAAGAATTGTCAGATTGGTAAAATGGGAAAGACTAGTTTTAAAAGTAAAAACTATCAGTCTAAAGATATATTAGAAATTGTGCATATTGATTTATGTGGACCCATTGGAATTGAAAGCTATACTGGAGAAAAGTTCTTCATTCTTTTTGTTGATGATTACTCAAGAATGATGACTGTCATGTATCTAAGGAACAAATCAGAAGAATTTGAGAAATTCACATGGTACTTGGCTAGAGTAGAAAAGGAAATAGGAAAAAGATTGAAATTCTTGAGGTTAGACAGAGGAGGAGAATTCATTTCACATGAGTTCAATAACTTTTGCATTGAAAGAGGAATCAAAAGACAGGTATCAGCCCTTGCAACTCCTGAACAAAATGGAATAGCTGAAAGGAGGAATAGATCTATCATGGATTTTGTAAGAACCCTAATGATTGAAAAGAACATTGCTATCAAATATTGGAAGGAAGCTATCAGCACTGCAGTTCATACCTTGAATCGGGTACAGCTTAAGAATGACTCATTCAAAACTCCTTATGAGCTATGGTATGACTACAAACCTAATGTAAGTTATCTAAAAGTATTTGGAAGTAAATGTTACATTTTGAAAGAATCTAGAAAAGGAAAATTTGATGTAAAAGGTGATGAAGGAATATTTTTGGGATACTCTTGCAAAAGTAAAGCATATAGATGTTTGAACCTATCTACTTACAAAGTCATAGAAAGTGCACATGTGAAAGTTGATGAGTTTGCAGAAAGGACTGAAGAAGAAAGAAAAAGGGAACCAGAAGACTATAGAAGGTTTGTTTTTAATGAACCTGATATAGTACTAGTCAATCAAGAATCTTCTACTACTGAGTTATCAGTAACCGAGTTACAGGTAGTTCAAATCGAGCTACAAAAACCCAAGTTACATTTAGATGCTATCAAGCAAGTGTCTACCGAGTCTAAAGGACCTGAGCCAATATCTACTGAGCCAAAACCTAAAGTTGAAATGCAAGAAGATAACAATGAAATTCTTTCAAAAGGCAAGGAACTTGTATTAGCAAAATATGTCAGGAGACATCATTCAGTAGATCAGATCATTGGAAAAAAATCTGAGGGAACCATGACAAGAAGTAAGTTGAAAGGTACTTGTTTACTTGCTTATTTTGAACTTAGAAATATCAATGATACATTGGAAAATGATAGTTGGATTGAGGCTATGAATGAAGAAATAGAACAGATAGAGAAAAACAAGACATGGACCCTTGTACCCAGGCCTAACGATAAAAATGTGATTGGAACCAAGTGGGTATTCAGAAACAAGTTGGATGAAGATGGTAAGGTATCAAGAAACAAAGCTAGACTAGTATGCAAATAATATGCTCAAAAAGAAGGAATAGACTATGGAGAAACTTTTTCTCCTGTTGCAAGATTGGAAGGAGTTAGAACCTTACTTGCATATGCTGCTCACAAAGGATTCAAAGTTTATCAAATAGATGTCAAGTCAGCATTTCTCAATGGTATACTAGATGAAGAGGTCTACATTGAACAAACTGAAGGTTTTGTTGATCCAGATAAAAGGAACATGGTTTGAAAATTACACAAGGCATTGTATGGTTTGAAACAAGCCCCTAGAGCATGGTATTAAAGATTGCATAACTATCATATTCAGAGTAGTTTTCAAAAAACTAATGATAATAGTAGTTTGTATATAAAGGAAGGGCCAGATAATAAGAGTGCTTTGGTAGAAATATTTGTAGATGATACTATTTTCACAAGAAATGATAATCTTTGCAAAGAATTTTTAGAGAAAATGAACAAGGAATTTGAAATGTCTATGTTTGGTGAAATCAAATTCTTTGTTGGTCTTCAAATTCAGTAGAATAAAAATGGTATCTACATCACTCAATCAAAATACATCAAGGAGATATTGAAAAAGTTTGGTATGGAAGATTGTAAACTAGTTGCGACTCCTATGTGTACTGGATTAAAACTTACCAAGGAAGATGAATCAAAAGAAGTAGATCAAGCACTATATAGATCTATGATTAGAAAGTTGTAGTATGTAGTTCATACTAGGCTAGATATTGCCCTTGCAGTTGGTATTGTAGCAAGATTTTCAGCAAAACCAAGATAAAATCACATGATGGCAATCAAAAGAATAATGAGATATTTGAAAGGAACTGAAGATTATGGTTTATAGTAAAAATTTGGAGGTAATCTACATTTGAAAGTGTTTACTGATGCTGATTGGGTAGGAAACCTTGATGATAGAAAAAGTACAAGTGGAGGAGCATTCTTTCTTGGAAAAAGGTTGGTTTCTTGGACAAGCAAAAAGCAAAATTGCACATCCCAATCTACAGAAGAGGTAGAGCATGTTGATGCTGTAGTAAATTGTTCTAATATTGTTTAGTTTAAATAGTTGTTGGAAGGCATGAAGGTGAAAATCAAAGAACTAGTTGTTATGTTCTGTGATAATACAAGTGCAATACACATAACTAAGAATCTAGTGATGCATTCCAAAACCAAGCACATTGCAATAAAATATCATTTTGTCAGAGAACTGGTGCAAGACAAGGAGATCAGATTGGAATATGTTCATACAAAGGAACAAATTGCAGACATATTCACAAAACCATTACCTAAGAATGCTTTTTTGTATCTAAGAAGTAAGTTAGGGGTCACTCCCCTATCTAAAATTCACTAAAATAAAGTTTTAGTGATGCATCAATGCATACCAAGTTGAAAATCTATCAGTTGATGCAACATAATCAGGAAATATTGCATATGAACTAGTACTAAAGGTACATTAAAATAATTTGAGTAGTGTTGTCTTTGGCATGTGTTGTCAAAGAGGGAGAGTTTTACTATCATATCTTTCTGAAATTTGTTTGAAAGGAAGAAGTTTGCCATGATATCCCTCACAAAAGGAGATTACTAAAAGAGGGAGAATTTTCTATCTAATAGAGAAAGTTGTTCAAACACAATAAGGCTTCTTAGACTTGTTTTCAAATTTCATTCTACTATGACATGTTGTGTTGCCATCAATGCCAAAGAGGGAGATTGTTGGATACAATTGTGAATTGTGTATTGTCTTTGATGTTACACAAATTTCATATCAGTCATTAGACAAAGTCTATCGGGCTCCCAAGGTTAACAAAGATAAGTTAATGTTTACCAAGCTCACTCGAGCATCAAAGGATTTTGTAGCAAATGTTAGTATTAACCAAGCTCCCAAGGTTAACAAAGAAAAGTTAATGTTTAGCGAAATCACTCAGGCATCAAAGGATTTTGTACCAAAAGTTAGTATTAATTGAGCTCCCAAGGTTAACAAAGAAAAGTTAATGTTTATCAAACTCACTCAAGCATCAAAGGATTTTGTAGCAAAAGTTAGTATTTACCGAGCTTGCAAGGTTAACAAAGGAAAGTTAATGTCTATCGAGCTCCCAAGGTTAGCGAAGGAAAGTCAATGTCTACCGAGCTCGCATGGTCAGCGAAGGAAGGTCAGTGCTTACCGAGCTCACTCGGTCTCCAAAGGATTTTTGCAAGGTTTGCAGTGTTTACCAAGCTTCACTTGGTTAACACTAGAAAACCATTCTGGAGCAGTAGTTACCGAGCTTGGTCAATCGGCAAAAGATTTTACTATTTTGATATTAAGTTTAATTGCTTCATGCGGCCGACTGATGTAATGATTTTTTTTTTGGTTATTAGAACCTATATTTAAGCTAACTTGATAATCTGAAAGGTATATCTATAGATGTTCAAGTTGTGAATTAGTGTGTGAATGTGAAAATGAGCATATGGATAAGGATGGAATAAGAAAATTGAGTGAACTCTAATGAAGGATTAGATATCCTGGAGGAAACACAAAGTTGTATTCGATCAGCTAGGATCCAGTAAAAGCAGAACAGAGATCTGTAATCAGCAAAAGATAAGTTCCATATCATTCAGGTCACCTCATTGTTGCTTTCTAATCATTGTAACAGTGAATCTAGAATCTCTTAACAGAGTTGGTTTAATAGCCATTTTATAAATCCTCTAACAAGGTGATAGTTTAGTTGAATTGTTCTCAAGACCTCTAACTAGGCTACTCTTAATAGGGTGATTAAATCCTCTAACAAGGTCACACCTAATAGTGTGTTTTGTAACCATTAACAGGGTTGGCTCCTAACAGGGCTCACTTCAGAAGAGTGAAAATTGGTGACTAGTTACTTGGTGGTTTTTCCCATATTGGGTTTCCACGTTAAATCTGGTGTCTCTTGTGTTCATTTATTTTAATCTTTGCAAGCATATTAATGAATATGAATGCTAGCTAAACAATAATTAATTAATCTACCGAGTTACAATTTTCTTGCACTATTTACTGAGTATCAATAGTATGTAAAGACATCTAAGGGATTTATTTAGAATTGATTTTTGTGGTAACTAATTCACCCCTCCCCTCTCAGTTACTTCATCTATATTTCCAACAAAAAAGGTAAGGTGATTGATTGGTTTCTCTTTTCGTAATTGCTTTTTGTGATTTCCAATCATGTTTTGTGTAGTGAATTATTGACTTTTTTTCCAATTTTATAAATTGTATGTTGCTAAAATAAATTTTAAAATATATATTAACTAATCATTCCAATGAGAAGCATTCATGCTCTTCATTAAACTCTTGTAGTGAAAAATAAAAATACTTTTAGTTTCAAGTAAGATAAATAGTTCAACTAAATATACTTCTATAATTTATCACATCATCAAAAATTTTCACTTTCTATCATTACAAACCACTCCACATCTTATTTCTCCACTCAACCTTTATACATGGTCATACAAGAAACTACAAGAAGTGGAAAATCATGCCTTATTAGCTACACAATAATTACACTACACAATTCAATTCTCAATGCAATAAACCCACTCTTTGTTCTTGTAGCAACAGGCATTGCAACTTTCAATATCCATGCATCAACCATACATGTAGCCCTTAAAATTACAATTCTAGAAATGAAATCACTACAAGGAAAAGCATTGAAAAAATACCAAGAAGATATGAAAAGTATTCAATACATTTTGATAGATGAGATGAGCTTCATAGGTCCCAAACTACTACTAAGAGTTGATTCTAGGTTACATGAAGTTATGCCCCCAAAAAACCACCTTTTCTTTCGTGGCATGTCAATGATTCTCGTTGGAGATCTTGCCTAACTTCCTCCTATTATGGATAAACTGTTCTATGCATCTCACTCTAATGGAAAAAAATTATGGCACAACTTTAATACACTTGTAACATTGGAAACACTATTTATGCATGAAGTTGATAATCCACTTCAAATTCAATTTTTCCAAGCACTACAAAATATGCACACAATAGAACCACTGCTACAAGATTGGGAGTTGTTAATGACTTGCACAAACAAGAATCTCACTTAGAATGAACAACTTGAGTTTGACCATGCAACACATTTGTTTGCTACTAATGAACAAGTTTCACTCCACAAAAAAAAAATGCTAAAAGAACTAGATGTCCCTATTGCACGTTGCACTATGATAAATGAACATCATAGACTTGAGGAATTTGTTTATGATGACCAAGTATCCAAAGAAGTGTTATTATGTAAAGTTCAATGTGTTATGCTCACAACAAACCTTTGGATTGTCATTGGTCTTGTTAATGGATATTTTGGAGAGCTAAAAGATATAATCTATCCAAATGGCTTTAAACCACCTTTTTTTTCTTCAAATGTTACTCTAGAGTTCAATAGCTATATTGGACCACCTTGGGATCCTAGAAACCCAAAGACCATTCCAATACAACCCATATCTCAAGGAAATCATACACAAATACCCCTCACCACAACCTGGGCCTCACTATACACACATCACAAGGTCTTACCCTAAGTAGGGAAATAGTTGGTATAGGCCAAACTGAAAGACAAGGTCTCACCTTCACAACAATCTCAAGAGTCAAATCCATCCAAGGCCTTTGTATAGAGCCTTCGTTCTTGTTTGACCAGTTCTATAAGATGCAAAAAAACCTGTACAATATTATTAGAAAGAAAGATGAGGCACATTTGCACTCACTCTCACATGCAAACCATATTAGTGAAGCTACTTCTACAGAAAATGGTAATGTTTGACATTCTAAAACTATTCAAAATTTCGTTTATTTGTTTTTTTTTAGGGCCTCCTAAGTAATTCATTACTCTTTTCTATAGGTTGATATTTGTTGAATTCAAAGAAGCTATTGATACACAAGAATATTCAATACAATTTCAAGTATGTCATGTAAAATTTTCAATGCTTTTCAAATTTTGCTAATTCTTTATTTTATAATAATAACACACATATACTTCCTCTTATCAATAAATCTCATTTTTCTATAACCTACAAGTTTTGGCTACCTTGCTAGGAAGAAGACTCCAATTATTGGTTTATTTACAATAAACAAAATAATTTAAATAATGTATTTTGTCAAATGAACTTTTGAATTGGAATATCAGACATTAAATAATATATTAAAGTTGTACAATTTCTAAACCTTGAAATAAGGTTTTCATGGGTATATTCATCAACTCTATATAAAGATTTAGTTTTATACTTGCAAATTTGAAATCCCTGTTTCAATTATACATCTCTTCAAATTTGATTTTTTATTAAAACCTATCAGCATATCCGTTACACCCTCTTTTGGTGCAAGTGCTAGTAAATATATAAAGAAAGCTTGATAGAAAATTGAAAATTAATAATAATTATTTGAAGATTTATAAAAGGATGTGATGCTATGTTAAATAATAATACAAAATTGTGTGATTAATAATCCTTAAAATATATCCTTTTACATTCAACATGTGAATTAAAAGGGGTTTGATTATTTATAAGATATCGAGCACATGAATTACAACAAACTACATCCAACAAAATATCTTTTGATAATAATGAATAATCTCCAATTTTGATAAAAAGAAGCAAATCCCATAATTAGACTTGAGTGGACAAAATTCTTAGACCTCTCTAAAAATTTAATATATGGCCCCAAAGATTGAAAGTAGGTGACAACCATGCAATTTATTCATTACAAACCTACTCAAAATTTTGTAAAGAAACATATAATGTATGGGCCTATTGAGATATATTATTTAGAGTTTCATCTTTATAGCCTATCATACTCTTAAGGAAATTCATCCTCACCTCATCGCCTTGCTATGTTGGTGGAGTATCCATGCTCATTCTTCTAGGCTCCATTTTCACTATCTATGTAGTCATCTCTATTGTGACACTAGCTAGCTATTCCTGAATATCTAGTTCTTTTCTCTATTTTGTAGTAGCCATTTATTCCACATTAGATAGTTTCTCTTTGAGAGATGCAACATTAGCCTCTAACCCTTGAATCTTAGCCTAAAGCTCCTCTATTTTCTCCTTGTAAACATGAATCTTCCTAAGAAAACCCTCATAGAGCTTCTTGACATCAATGTAGTCATGGAAGGCTTTGGCTAACCTTGTTTCTATCTCCTCCACTTTAGCCTCATTCATAAATGAGAAGTGTTTCATGGATTTGGAGATTTTTGGACCAGAGGTACCCTGTAATGTCCACATAATCATGTTTCCCTATTTTGTGCTTTGCACATCCATTAGCGTGGGCTTATTTCATGTAGGAGTCATGCTCCATACTGCTAGGGCTTTGGTATCAATGTTAAAGCTCGATCCTCTTTATAGTCCACCAACACCATATGCCTCATAAGAGATGGTATTCTCCTATCTTCTAATTTAGTCAAGCATAAATTCTTGTTCCAAATCCCATCTAGGCACCAATAGCATTCCACTCCTCTGCACTAAGTCACTTGCCTCCTTAAGAGTCATTGCATCACTCTCTAGATCATAGGAATGTAGTTTAGCAATTAATTTATGCTTCTTTTCATCTCACTCCCCTGGTTTCATCTTTAATAGTAGTTCACTTTGTTTAATTTTGTACAAGAAACTCTTACACTTAGCTGATTTGATGAACTCTTCATCTTCTATAAATTGATGAGCTTGGATGATCTTGTCATCCAACCTTGCTGCTACTAGCTCCAAGTCAATAAATGTATTTTCTATTGCAGTGACTTTGTCTTGGATGTATCTTTGTCTTAAGTAAAAAAAGTATTGACTCTTACTAGGAAAGATCTGCAATGTCCTTGTTAGCATGAATGCTGATGCTATAGGGGAGCATTATAGAATAATGTTATGACTGTATTTGTCATTGATGAAAACATAGTAATAAGTTTGAAAAACATTGACAAAGTAGTAGAATTAGATTTATGCATCTAAGACATCACATTGTGTATCTATCTATGTGTAGTTACTAGTATATACTACAACATGTATTTGACATATGGGAAAGTGCACAAAACCTGAATCAACAACATACAAAAGATATTAATGATTTACAAAGAATCGTAGGGAAATAAAGCATTAGGAAAATAGTTTCTATTGTATGATTGTTATAGCACATTATGTTTGGAATCAAGGGTTATGTAGTTAACTAAAGGTAGTACACTAACGATTAATGATGTCAGCAAGTGCATAGGTATGAAAGTCACACATGTGAAAGTTTGTAAATAACTCTAGGCTAACAACATTTAATCAATATGTATTTCATTTAATTAACTTATAATAAAGTATGGAGCTGACTCAAAGAATTAATATTGCATGTGGTATAAAGGAAAGATGTTTTCCAAGTTTTAATTATCATCATTGAGATCAAGAAGTAGAGAAGACTTGTGAATTGTGAAGTAGAGGAGTAGAGCAATCTGCTAATGCATGTAAGTGACCTCAAGGGTTACTGTCGATGGATACATAGTTCTAGATCTGATTGCATGATCTAAAGGTGAAGTAGTCTGACATACTGGATAGAGGAAGAAGTAAAATACTATCACACATCTATTATTCTAAAAGGAATAGTATTGAGGTCAATTGGATAGTGGGTTCATTGATCTAATCTTGAAGCTATTTGGACAATGCGTTTAGCTACCTCCTATAGCTCCTAATAGGGTTGGAATCTCCTAACAAGGATTCAAAGTCTCTTAATAGGGACTCTTTATACTAAGCATTGTAATAGACTCCTAACAGGGTCCATCCTCTAACAAGGAATATTTAGATTAGTACATTATCTTGTGGGCATCATTCCCACTAGGGTTTTCCCTTTGATCAAGGGTTTTCTTAGTCAACATATCTAGTGTAAATGTGTATGCACATTTCTTTATGGTTTCTATTTTCTTTGGTTGAATGATTAAGAATTGTTTAAGAAGTTTAATATTCCAGATTGTGGCATAACTGATTCACCCCCCCTCTCAGTTATACTAGTGAGCTACTATTTCTAACAATTGGTATCAAAGCTTTAGGTCCTTGAAGGGAAGTTTAACAACTTTGGGAGATCCATGGTGAATCTATTTAGGAAGGAAAGTCCTAGATTTGATGGTAGAAACTATGATAGCTAGAAGGATAAAATGAAGAATCATCTCTTGTGCATGGGTCTAGGATATTAGTTTGTAACCAAGACATCAAAGAACATTCCAAAAGAAGAAAATCTTGAAACTTGTACCAAGGAACAAAGATAAGTATTTATGTGAAACATAAGAGCAAGAGAAGAAATACTATCAACATTACCTAAAAGTGAGTACAAACAGGTAAAACTACTCAAAACATCTCATAAAATTTGGAAAACTTTAGAAGCTAATTATGAGGGTGATATACATGCAAAAAGGGTTATATTGCAAAATTTTTATTGTGCATTCCAAGATGCTAGAATGATGAAAGATGAATTTGGAAGAAGCTATGTTGGGAGAATATCTAATATTGTTGCAGGAATCACATCTCATGATGGAAATGGAAAGAAGTCTGATGATGAAGTGATATGGCAGATTTTGAAAAGTCTGACACCACCTTTCAAGACATTAGTACAAATGATTCAACTAATGATACCCTATACTACTAATTTCATGAAAGAGACATTGCTTGGTAGATTGGAAGCTACAGAATTTGATCTAAAACTATCTGTAGAATTAGCAAAAGTTGAGACAACATTTAGTGCACTAAACACCAAACCTAGTTTGACAAGGAACACAAAAGTGCAAGGAGACATTGCCAATAGTAGCAAGTCCATTGAAGAAAAGATCCAAGAGGTAGTAGCTCATCTCGTGGAAAGAGAAAAAGATGGTAAGAATATCTTCAAATGTTGGACATGTAATGAATATGGTTAATATGCATCTAAGTGTCCTAAAAGAGAAAGAAAGTTTAAGAGAAGGTTCAAGTCTAGAAGATCTAGAAATTCTTTATATGCTAATGAAGAAGAAGAAGAAGAGGAATCTGATCAAAACATGAGTGAAGATGAATTAGGGTTCATAGCTATAAAGGAGGATGATCTTGACAGAGAAATTAGAGAAGAAAGTGCATTGATATCACAAGTTGAAAAGAAAGATTGGATCATTGATATTGGTTGTTCACATCACATGATTAGTGATATGAGCAAGTTTGTCAAATTCAGAAGCCATGATAGAGGAATTTTTAGAGTAGGAAATGATGTAGCCTATCATATTACATGAATTGGATCTATCACACTTCGTGGTAAAACATACACATATGATGTTTACTTTGTGGGTGGATTGAAGCATAACTTGTTGAGTGTTGGACAACTTATGGACAAAGGATAACAACTGCAGTTTGGTAATAACACATGCATTATCATGAACCAAGAAGGAAAACTACTCAGTACTAGCACTAAAACTAGAGATAATGTATTTTAGTTAAACTCCACTAAAATAACATGTTTGGTAGAAAAGATTGATAATAGTTGGTTATGGCATAGAAGATTTTGTCATATTAACTTTGATAACATTGTTAAGGCCAGTAATACACTTGTTTTAAGAGATTTACCTAAGATCACTAAGACCACTAATACTATTTGTAAGGAATTTATTTTGGCTAAGAAGAAGAGAGTCTCACTTCTGTGCAAGCAACTTTGTACTACACAAAAGATGGAATTGGTTCATATAGATCTGAGTGGTCCTATAAGAACAAGAGGATTCTATGGAGAAAGGTACTTTATGATTTTTGTTGATGATTTCATTTGAATGATGTGGGTAGCTTTTCTTAAAGAAAAATTAGAGGTATTTAAGAAATTCAAGATATTTAAGAACAAACTTGAGAATGAATCTAGAGCCAAAATAAAGAGTTTAAGATTAGATAGAGGATGGGCATTCACCTATAGAGAATTCAATATCTATTGTCAAGAGCATGGCATCAGAAGATAACTATCTTCACCCCATACACTGAGCAGAATGGGATTGCTAAAAGAAGAAACAAATAAATTGTTGAAGTAGTAAGAGCTATGTTATTTGAGAATGATGTAACAAAGACTTTTTGGAGATAATCAGTCAATACAATAGTATACACACTGAATAGAGTGTAGATTAGGAAACATATGGACAAAAAATCCTATGAATTATGGTTGGTCACTCACCATCTATCAAGTACTTTAAGATATTTGGAAGTAAATGTTACATCAAGAGAGATGATGATATCGATAAGTTTGATCCAAGGAGTGATGAAGGTATGTTTCTTGGCTATTCATTAAAAAGTAAAGCCTACAGATGTTTCAACTATAGAAAGAAAACTATACTAGAGTGCACAAATGTTAAAATTGATGAAAAGTTTGGCACCAAGGAAAAGATAGTGGATTATAACTCTGATGGAGATGATTACTCTGGAATGACTAACAAAAGTTATGAGTTATTTCTCAAGAATAACAATGATTTGTAGAATAGTGTGCAAATTAAAAATTGAAGGGAAGAATAGAGCACAATGCCTGAGATAAGAGTTGAAGTAGAAACTCCTACCCCAAATAGGAACTTGGTAAGAAATCATCCTACTGATCAGATAATAGGAAGTAAAGAAAAGGGAGTAATGACAAGGAGCAAAATTAATGAAGGACTATGTCTGATATCTCAAATAGAACCAAGAAGCGCAGATGAAGCAATCAAAGATGATCATTGGATAAAATCAATGAAGAAATAACTCCAACAAATAATTAAAAATGACACATGGGAATTAGTTCCTAGACCTAAGGAAAAAAGTGTGATTGGCACAAAATGGGTATTCAAAAATGAAATGAATGAACAACAAGAAGTGATAATAAACAAAGCAAGACTTGTATGCAAAGGCTACTCTCAGCAAGAAGGAATTGATTATAAAGAAACATATGCACTTGTAGCAAGGATGGAAGTAGTTAGAATGTTCTTGGCATATGTGGAAAATGAGAATTTTAAGGCCTATCAGATGGACGTTAAGTCAGCATTCTTGAATGGAGAACTAGAAAAAGAAGTATACATTGAAAAACCAAAGGGTTTTCCTTTAACAAAAGAGAAGGATATGGTTTGTAGGCTAACAAAAGCATTGTATGGATTAAAGTAAGCACTAAGAACCTGATATGCAAGGTTGGAAAAATACTTAGCAAATCTTGGATTTGCTAAAGGAACAACAAATAGTAACTTGTACTTGAAGAAAATAGGAGATGATTTTCTAATAATCATTGTATTTGTTGATGACATCATTTTTGGTGGAAATGATGAAGCCAATAACAAATTCTTAGAAGACATGAAGAATGAGTTTGAGATGAGCATGATAGGAGAAATGAAATTCTTCTTAGGACTATAGATTGTTCAAAAGAAAGAAGGTATCTTTATCTCTTAGACCGAGTACTTAAAAGATTTTCTAAAAAGATTTGGTTTAGAAAATTGTGAACCTATTGGAACTCCTATGGTAACTGGTCATAAGTTATCAAGCAAAGATGAGACCCCTACTATTGAATTAAAGAAGTATAGATCCATGATTGGAGGATTGTAGTATCTAACTCATATTAGACCAGATATAGCTAATGCAATTGGAATGGTGGCAAAATTTCAAGCTGATCCTAAAGAATATCATTATGCAACAACAAAGAGGATATTCAAATATCTAAAAGAAACATCAAATTACAACATTTGGTATGATAGAAGTAATGACTTTACTCTTTATATTTATATAGATGCTAATTGGGTTGGAGATAGGGACGATAGAAAAATAAATAGTGGAGGAGCATTTTTCCTTGGAGGAAGACTAATTTCTTGGCTTATCAAGAAGTAAGATTGTACCTCACAAAATACTACAAAAGTAGAACATGTTGTAGCAGCAAACAAATGTAATCAAGTTATATGGATGAAGTAGATGATGACGAATATTGGAATTATATTCATAGAACCTGTTATCATTTATCGTGATACCACAAGTACTATTAATATGTCGATGAATCCTATTTTCCACTCCAAAACTAAGCACATAGCAATAAAGTATCATGTGTTGAAAGAGAAAGTTGCAGAGAAAGTAATCAGATTGGAGAACATTAACACTAAGGAATAGATTGAAGACATTTTCACAAAATCTTTACCAAAGGATACATTTGAGTACTTGAGAGGTATGCTTGGGGTTATGCCCCTATCTTACTCAAAGTAGAAGATGAAAAAGTGCATCAATCTAGGGTACGTAGCACCATTGTTAGACTAGACTGAATGTTGATGCTTCCTCTATGGGGGAGTATCTATGATGAATAGCATCAGCAAGGACTCTTGGTGAATGATAATTGGTGTACAACAGTGTCTTTAGACACTTGAGTTGTTTATATAATTATATGCAATAGACTAGCTTATGGTCGTGTTGTTAGATTGATGAATGTTCAATTTTTGTTACTACCTTTGACATTGATCTCAATGGGGGAGAGAGTGACATGAAAAACATTAGAGAGAGTTTGTGCTATAGGGGAGAAGTGTTGCAATAAAGGATTTGCATGAAGCAAGATTTGAGTGATGAAGAAACTTGTTGATATTTTTGGAACTATACATTTTTCATCTATGTTTCCATCAATGCCAAAGGGGGAGATTGTTAGCATGAATGCTAATGCTATGGGGGAGTATTACAGAATAGTGTTATGACTATATTTGTCATTGATGAAAACATAGTAATAAGTTTGCAAAACACTGACAGAGCAGTAGACTGATATTTATGCATTTAAGACATCACATTATCTATCTACCTATGCATAGTTACGAACATATACTACAACATGTATTTGACATATGGGCAAGAGTGCGGAACCTAAATTAATAGCGTATGAAAGATATTAATGATTTACAGAGAACCATAGGGAAACAAAGCATTGGGGAAAAAATTTCTATTGTATGATCGATATAGCACATTGTGTTTGGAATGAAGGGTTGCATAGTTAACTAAAAGTAGTACACTGACTACTAATGATAGTAGCGAGTGCGTAGGTACAAAAGTCATACATGTGAAAGTTTTTATATAACTATGGCCTGACAACATTTATTTCATTTAATTAACTTATAATAAAGTATGGAGCCAACTAAAGCAATTAATATTGAGTGTGGTATGAAGGAAAGATGTTTTCCAAGTTTTAATTATCATTATTGAGATCAAGAAGTGGAGAAGACTTGTGAATTGTGAAGTAGAGGAGCAGAGAAATCTACTAATGTGTGTAAGTGACCTCAAGGGTTACTATTGATGGATACATAGTTCTAGATTTGATTGCATGATCTGAAGGTGAAGTAGTCTAACATACTGGATAGAGGAAGAAGAAAAAGACTATAACACATCTATTATTATGAAAGGAATAGTATCGAGGTCAATTGGACATTGGGTTCATTGATTTGATCCTTAAGCTATTTGGACAGTGGGTTTAGTTGCCTTCTACAACTCCTAATAGGGTTGGAATCTTCTAAAGGGATTCAAAGTCTCCTAATAGGGACTCTTTGTACTAAGCATTGTAATAGACTTCTAATAGGGTCCATCCTCTAACAAGGAATATTCCAATTAGTACATTATCTTTTGTACATCATTCCCATTGGGGTTTTCCCTCCAATCAAGGGTTTTCCTAGTCAACATATCTAGTGTAGTTGTGTATGCACAATTTTTAGGGTTGTTGTTTTCTTTGGTTTAATGATTAAGAATTGTTGAAGAAGTTTAATATTTCAAATTGCTACATAACTGATTCACCCCGCTTCAGTTATACTGGTGAATTGCTATTTGTAACAGTCATGTGTTTCACTTTCTTAGGAATGTACACCACCTTCTACCTTTTGTTTTCCTTTGTGACCCATGATGCCTCACTAGGCTCATCTTCTTCAATCTCTAGGGTTACATTAGGTTCAGGGCTACCAGGTTTCACCCTTTCTTCTTCTCCAAGTGGATTTGCTGGAATTTGTGCCATATTCTTAGCATGGTTTACAACCATCTTCCTTATCCTCTATGGGTAAGGGACATCCATGTAAAAGCCTTGGAAGTTTGGATCTATTCTCTTCAATTCGCTCTCTACCCTCAATACATCATCAAATTTGGACAGTTTGTCAGTGGCCTCCCCCTCAACAACAATGTTTGGAATGCAGTCCTCATGAGGCAATTCCTCTATACTTGGTAGCACATAATTTCTAATTTCTTTGAGGGTGTTCCTCATCCAGTTATCATAGTCATACATCCTATAAGGGCTAGTTGATAGATTATAGTGGTGGAGGAAAGAATGAATTTGATTCATGGATTCTTTTCCAATTAAAAAGTCTCACACCTTAAAGCACCTACATAATAATGTGCCTCTATGCACCTTAGGTCCTAGGTACTCCTTGTTTACCATGAATAACTACCACATGAATTCAATGATGGCCAATCTAGGGGGAATGAATTTTGCCAATATATGGGGTGGTTGAGGACAACCATAAACTCTCATTAGGGAGAAAGTAGGAAATATAAATATATCTCCCCATGTATGATCTAATCTTTTATTTTTAGGGAGTAGGAATAGTCTTAAAAGACTCTTTTAAATATCAAGTGCCCTAAAGTAACCTTGTTCTAACATTTAAATTAGAATAGTACTAAAATTATTGAAAAATGAAACAAAATTAGAGTAGTAATAGGAACTATCCCATACTCATGTCCATAGTTGAACTAGAAAATCTCCATTTGTATCAAATGTGTGATCAATGAAATCTAGGCTTATGCATCCCACATTCATGTACATGATTAGGTGCATCAACAACGAGTAATGATGGAACTTAAAAATTCCTATTTCTCCACTTTGTGCTAGTCCAATATTCTTTGTCATTTTCTCCAGAATATACTCTACATAGTCATATTATACACCATGGGAGGAGTCTTGAACATATCTATCAATGATAAATTGAGCTCCATATACCATGTTAGTTCCATCTATGCCAACTACCTTGTGGACACCATACACTATTTTCACCAAATAGTTCTTGAATTTGTAGGTATACTCTTCTCCATCTTTTTAGCATAATCATTCACTTGTTTGAGGTCCATGGGTATATGTTGTAGCATAGATTTCCCTATGTAGTCTTCCGTGTTTCTTTCAAATTTCTCTTGTAGGTCAACTAGGTCTAATGACTTGCTAATAGAACCTTCCAATCCAAATGCTTCAATGAAAGAAGCATGGTCTAGTGTGTATAAAATGGTTTCATCCTGCCTGTGGAATTATTTAGTGCCTAGGTTGTATGATTTGATTAGGGCTTTTACCAAATCAATGCCCAAAAATATTTCTGGAAAGATAAGTTTCACCAAATTCTTCTTCTAGGGATTGCATTTAGGGATCTTCTTTGGTCAGTTACGATAGAAGTATTTGAAAAGTTCATAACTAGTGACTCTAGGGAATGTAGCATCTCTGCAAAATGTATAAGGATCTCTAAAATCATGATCATTTGTAGAGATGACATTTGAGGATTCTGGGAACAACTTAATCCATTCTTCAACAAACTGGTTAGGTTTCTTCTGCCTAGTTTTTCCTCCTTTGGAATTTGAATTTTTTGCAACTTTCATGTCCAAGGATTGAATCTCTTCCACCTCTTTTTTAGACATCTTAAAAGTAGAATAGAAGACTTAGAAGACTCTATAACTATCTCTAAAAACAAATATATATTCACACTAAAAACTCTACAACTGCTACAAAACTCTTCTCTCTACAAATGATAATGAATCATTGGCATATGGAATGTTTCTATGCTATGCATACTTTCATTAGCTTTCTCTATGCATTGATATTATGCATTCTTGAGTTTTAAATTTAGTGTTGTTTGTCATCTCAGATGGAGCATCCACATAACTATCTAGCATAGGAAATTTTAGAATTTAGTCAAATTTCATTGGCCATGGGCATTCTACCATTTTCTAGCTCAAAAAAGAAAAACTCACTTTTTCATGTCAAACTTAGGGTTTATGATCTTATGATCGATTTTGAAAAGTAATCTCTTCATATGATCTTAGGTGGGGAAATACGACTATCCAATCTTATGATTACTTAGAATTCAAATTTTATTGCATTCTCATAAGCCTTGAAAATGACTTTTACGATCCTATGATACACCATTTTCCATGCCTTTGGAGCTCACCCTTAAATCTCTTATGATCTTATGAGACACAATTTATCTTAAGATCAAAATACTAGAAATAATGAACACTTTCAAGAGCCATGAAGTTACACTAAGAAGTTAATTGACCTTTTCATAGCATCTTATTTTTCTTTTCTTTGCCTCACAATCTTACAATCACAATATAATGGACCATTTTGTAACTTTGGTAGTTACCTTTCAAACCATTACAATGTTACGAGCATAGCTTAGGCATAACATCATGTCTCAACTTTTCATTCCCTATGTCCTTTTGATCACAATCAATAAACTAACTTCATAACATCTAAGGTCATCTTTAATTGCTATGATTGACTTACGACCACATGATGACACTTATCTTTTCTTCATTGTCAGAAGCTTCAATTTACACCATCATGATCTCATGATTGTCAAGCCCTAAATTACAAGGCAAAACACAACCAAATTTTTTTTTATAAAGAAAACTAAAGACAAGGTTTATAGAACTATACTTTTTACGAACATTATATCAAACTGTGGAGTGTTTGGACAACAATTCATGTTTTCCCTTGAGGTTGTTAGAAGATAATAATTCAATCATCAAAATTGGAGATGATAAAGTTAATTAGAGAAAAAAAAGAATTTGATTTCAATAGATATCATGAACTACAAGTTTTCCATGGGGTGCCAATTTATTCCTATCATTAGTTGAAATTCTAGGTTATGTCATACTAGTTAAGTGACATTATCATGTCAAAATTCACACCCTATCCTTGGATTGAGGCATTCCATACATGGATGTGAAGCACAAATTTTGTAGCAATGTTGCAATGGTTCCATAGCTGTCATGGTGAAACTGTCTTATAGTTGTCTTAGGTAAATAACTTTAACTCATTACTTTTCATGTCCAAAACTATTCTAGTTGTTTGGATATAGTGGGATTATTAAATGAGTTGCTTTTGTTTTATCCTTTACTAAACTTGATCATATTGATGGCTTACTAATTTAGCTCTACTAACTAGATGACAAGGTTAATCATCAACTATATTTTATTATTCTTATTCTCTATTATTTAGCTATGCCAAATTTTCGTTGAGTTCTTGGACGTTGTTATTACATTAAGTTCCTAATTGCTCCTATACCATTATCTCTACTATTGACAATGTATTTATATATGTACTATTTTATTATTATTATTATATTAATATTCTCTAAGATCCTTTTATTAGCTATCACTGACCAATGTCAATTGACACCCACATCATATTATACAAAGGTTGGTACATTCAGCCTACATCCTAGCTATCAAATAATTGGTCCAGTAATTGAGGAAAATATAAGGGCTTCGAATAAAAGTTTAATTACAAGATTGATTTCGAATTTACTTCTTCCATACGACCCTACCACTTTCTTATTAACTAAGTGATGGTTAAATACAGATAAATAAAGAACTTACATAATAATTTAAATCCTATATTTATTATATATATAATTTTCTTTAGTCCCAACTAATCTTATCATTACCAAAGATCTACATACCACTTAATGTATCCCTTATAACTAACATCACTTCCTATTTAAATTCATGCACATAATTTTTGATATTATGTAGGTCATTTATTAGGATATATAAAAATTCCAAATGTAATTGTTATACCTACCACTCTTTAATTATTTTATTTTAGTTATTCACTATTATTGTTTTACAATTATTTGTATGTACCACTCTTTAATTATTTTATTTTAATTATTTCTCATTATTATTTTTAAATTACATTTTTTTTTTGGCAAAGTGGATGAACCATTGGATATATACATATTATGTAAAACTGGTTGAAGAGCTCAACTTGGAAAGAACCAATAAAGAAAAACCAACATTGTCGCAGTATGTATAAATTACAAGCATCAATATTGACAATCAAAGTTTATTGATGGAAAAAATATTATTTTTCCAAAATTAAAACTTTATCGAATTTTGCATTTTTGAGCATATCAAAACAATAGGCATAATTGACTCAATATGACCAAAATTTTCAAATGTTTTACAAAATATGCCTGAAGTTTAGAAGAAAAGTCCAAAAAATAGAAGAATGCTAATAAACTATTTTTCTTCCATGTCCTCAGCACCCTCTGCAGAAGTGGATGTCAAACTAGTTTGTACCCCAGCCAAAATTAGAGCATGGTAGTGTAGCCACCTCCCATCTTGAGCTCGAGCCTTCAACAACAACATGAGAAATACCCCCCCCAAGCTTTTGGTTTGAGATGATCCAAATGGGGTTTTTGGACAAGGTGTCCTGAGCCAACAACACTTAGAGCAGGAATTGACTAGTCACCTATTTCACAAACCAACTAAATTGAGGGAGCCAGAGGCATCTTCTTATGAGAAAATAATACATGTGCATTTGAAATTGGAAGACCCAAGATTTCAAGTAGTACAAAACCAATTTTATTCACACCTTCAAACATCTAAAAACACAGAGCTTTTGTCATGATTTGCAAGGTCTTAGTCAAGAGCCATGGATTGTGCTTTTCACTTGACTTCTGTAGTGCCTCAAAAGTCACCAAAACTTCATGTTTTTTCATGAGCATGGTCCTTGAAAACAATCCTCTCACCAAGGCATTTTCAGACCACAAATCATAATTTTGCATAGCTTGCTTCAGTTTATTTTGAGCACAAAACTTTGGTCTAACCACCTTGTAAGAAATGATTTCTAGTCTCGATGTCGACTGAAGAAGATCCATAGCATTAGATAGAAAAATGGAGACCAAATTTGAAGGATATAACACTTGTTTAGAAGTTACAAAGAAGAAGTCCTCCCCAATGACATTTTGAATTGCACGAAAGGTGGAAGAAGAAAGTAGAATGAACATAATATCCAATATCTCATCATCCAAGGGATGAGAGAAAGAATCTTCATCTACCACTAGTTGAATAAAAATTCTATAATTTTTGGGTAGGATGCATCTATGATACTAGTGACAAGACTCACATTTCACACAAGCATCTAATGAGAATGACATTCTAGAAATTGAGAAGGCAAGCAATGGGAGCAGGGAAGAAGGATTCAAAAAAGGAAATCCATTAATAACCTATAAAATCCCACCAAACACTCAAAAGGTATGACATGCCTACTCCCACATGAGTAATAAATAAGGTGTCATTACATCAAAGCCCAATTGCAACTGTATAGAGTGAAGAACAAGACTAACAACCCAAAAAATGAATAAAGAACTAATATTCTACATTTGTATGTACTGGAATAGACAAAAACTTATTACCATCTATTAATGTCATCCTTGATCAACTTGAGACATGCTTTTGACTTAAATTTAGATTTGATCTTACCAAATGTAAAACCACACAAGGCACTCAAGTGACAACAAGAAAAAATGATACTAAGCAATGTAGAAATATTTAGTATAACTTCACCACAATCTCACACATGTGAACCTCCTCGAACATCAAAGCAGCTCTGTGCCACTATTATTCCTCTTTAAGACCTTCACAAACTTGGACACCATACCACCACATGGACCCAAATCACTCAACAAGATAAAATAGCTCAGATATTATACCCATGAGCACTTGGTAAGAACTATGATCAGATAGCTCGGCATGAGCCTCTTCCTTGTTAACTCGACAAACACTTGGCTGGAAGTTAGTCAATACCCCACCTAGGGGAACTCGGTAATCAGTAAAATGAATAGCTTGGTAAGCCTCAAGTAAATCGATCTATACTAAACCTGAGCTTGGTCGGTAAGCATTGAGCCAAGGGTGACTCGATCAATAATGAACCCAAACTTAGTGAACTTAGTCAATACTAAACTTGGTAAACACTAAGCCAAGAGTAACTTGGTCAATACTGAACTCGATAAACATTAATCCAAGAGTAACTCAATCAATACTAGCCAAGAATAACTTAGTCAATACTAAACTTAGTAAACATTAAGCACAGAGTAACTTGGTCATACTAAACCTAAACTTATACTTTTTGTGCAACCATCATAAAATGATAAAAGAATCAAGATATTATTAAAAGGTTTGCTATTTTTGAATAAGGTAAATAAAGTGGGAAAATTGGAAGGAATAAAATCTGTAATACTTGCCTCATTAGTCTTCATGTACAACCAATATTGGATAAATTATCTGCAACTTGGTTTCCCTCCCTGAGGGTATGAGAGGAAACCCCTTTAAATTTATCAATCATTGTCCAAGCTTTTTCCAAAATATAACCAAACTTCCAGTTCTCTAATTTTTTCTTTACACATGAATTGATAACTACTGAAGAATCCCCCTCAATATGAATATTAACTATGTTTAGCTGAAGTGCTAGTTCTAAACCAAGAAGGAGTGCCATGGCTTCAACTTTTTTATTTTTACCAACCATCAATTTTTGAGCCAACGTACCTAACACCCACCCATTATGATCTCTTATACACACTCCAACTCCCAATTCCCTAGGATTGCCTCTCAAGTAGCCATCAAAATTTAACTTGCAATCTCCCATAGCAGGGGGAATCTATTTCATAAGCTTTCTATTAACTTTCTCATGAGGACCACCAAATGTAATGAATTGATAAGATGGAGAAGGTAAAGAAGTCCATCTATTAGCAACCTATAACAATAAGATGTTTAGAAGTTCTTTTGATAGAGGCTACCACAACTTCTCCCACTACAACTTCTAATTCTAATAACATAGTTTCCAAAGTTGAAGGTTGCTTTCAAAAAATCCTTTTATTCCTCTCCCACCAAATTGCCCAAATAAAAATTGCCGGGATACACTTCCAAATACACAAATAGTAAGAGTGGTTAATTAGACTTGGCCAATCTTGGAACATATCCCATAAGGTATTTGGAAGGGGCATACTGAAATTTAGTTTTTGAAGGACGAAGATCCAACATTGATATGCCATTTTACACTAAACAAAGAGGCGATCAACATTCTCTACCTCCATGCACAATACACATTTCATATTCTAAACAATATTCAATTTTGATAAATTTTCTCCTATCAAAATCCTCTTTTTTAAAGCTAGCCAAGAAAAATTACCTGCCTTTGGTAAGGCTACCAGATTCCAACAAAATTTGAATGCCTAAAATGACTTTTAACCAATTTCTAGGTTCTTGGCAGCTAAGTAACCCAATTTTACAAAATATCTACCCTCTTGGTGTGGGAACCAGATTAGTGTATCTAGGAAATTAGACACTAAAATAGTCCTTGTATTACATATACTAACAAATTATTTTTTGATCTGATCAGGAATCGGTAACTTGTTTGGGTTTTTCCAAGTAACCCTACCTAAAATTGGATCAACAGACTGAAAATAATCAACTATATAGGGGTCCCATTCAACACAAAAAATTGTAATCTAATTGTCAAAGGATTGATTATTACAAAGTGGAGGGAGGCTATTCTATGAATCCTACCAAAAGAATGCCTTAAAACCATTTTTAATTTTCCAAGTCAAATATCTAGCAACTAAATCATGAGATTCCACCAAGAAGTTCCAAATAGTTGGCCCTTTAGACAAGTGGTCCATAGTGAAAATTTTGGATGGGTCAAAAGAATCTAAATATTTTCTTTGTAAGATTCTACACCACTTAGTGTCTACTTTCTCATACAAAGACCAAACTAATTTTCCTCCAAAAGTAATATTCCTTAAAGCCAGATTAGGAAGATTAATCCCACCTTGATGCTTCTCTAAAGACATTTCCTTTAATGAGATGAGAGGGATTTTACTATTACCTAACATATTTTCTGTCCATAAAAAACCTCAAACAATGCCTTCAATTTGCTTAATAATGAACCTGTTGGGACTAAAAATTGCATGGTCAATTTTTAGTACCACTGAGAAATTCAGGCCTATAAATGCTTTCTGATAAGATTGTACTTGGCTGTACCTCCGAGGCCTAAGTGGTGTTTTATGTTTCTAACACCCTTCATCCAACTTATCCACATGTTTTGTAATGATAAACTGTCATTTCAAGTCATTTGGCGAAGTCCTGTTTTGAGCAAATGTCAATTCTGCATTCTTACCTTGAGTGTCAAATAGTGATAGGAGGTTGTGTTTGCAAGTAAATATCTCACACCCATAAATGTTTCAATATTCACCACTTTGCGAGTGTCTATTATCCATACTTGAGAACCTATGCTTCAGATTTTGAGTTGTTTCGGGTCCATTTGTCTAGGTTTTGAATCCCTCAAAGTTGGTAGTTTATTGTTCTCATGCTGATGCACATTACACACAATTTTGGGAAGCCCTGTTTGGCATGCTATAATTTTGACCCAGTTGATCAAAATGTTAAAATTCTTTTTGAATTGCATTTTAGATGTCAAAGACTTGTTATGTTTCAAGTTTCAGATTATGATGAATCCATTTGATCAATTTTCAAATGCGATTCCAAATGCAATTTCTATCTTTTTACTGGTGTCAGCAAATGCAGATTGCTTGGTACCTCTGTTCGTGATGTTATAACTTGAGATCTGTGATTTCCTAGATTAAATGGATTGTACCACTATGTTCTCCCCTAAAAATACTCCAAGTGTGTCAGTTTGCAAGTCATGACGAATCCATTTGCACACTTTTCTAGGTCAATTCCATTTGCAAAAAATGTTTTATGTCAGTGTTTCCAGTTAGCAATTCTGAGTAGCCCACTTTGACTAGTCGCCATTTGTGCCCTGTTATTCATCATGAACCCAATCATAAATTCATAATGTCCTCATGACAGAGAATCAATGCCTTAAGTTTTGTTTCCCCAAGTGTCAGTTTGCCCAGTTTTTGAAGTCGATTTCGAACCAAATTTATTGTTTTCTGACTTATTTCTTGCAGGTATTTATGAGAGGTCAACTTTGATAGTGGATATCTTTTGACCTTGAATTTTTCATGAGACGAGATTTGACAAGGTGAAAGTATGTAGAATAGAGATTCAGTGTGCTGGTTTTCAAAGCCTAGTTATCTGTTTGGATACGTTTTTAAGGCCAATCAAAGGACCTCCTGGCATAAAGTTGACAATGAGCGTAAGGGTGATAAAATGAGCTTTAATTGGTAGTTTAGTGATCGAACTTTATTCTAATCAGTATCAGATGATGAACAAATCAGTTTTGCAATTTAGTCATTTGGAAATTTTTTTTTTTTTTAGTTAGACCCATTTTGGGGCCTGACTATTTCCATCTGATCAATAAGACATTTGGATTTATAAAATGTTTAAAAGGAAGAGAGCTCATTCAAAATGGTTTTTCATCCGAGAATGGTAAGATGCATTTTTAGTTGTGCATCATCTCAATCTTCAGGTCTATTATTAAAATGATCAAGAGCAGGTAATAATGATTAGAAGCTGCAGCTTATGAGAACAGGGCATGATTTATTAGAGGATATGGAGGTTGTTTGGAATCAAGTGAAAATTAGAAGAGGTCTCTAAAGGTTATGGAGACTTGCAATGCCTATATTTTGAGGTCCATCTGATGAAGGACCTCACATGTAACACCAAGTACACATTACCAATATGATTGATGATACTCATAGAACATCAAATCTTTTGGATTGTTGAATCGTTATAAATATGCTTGTAGTAAAGTTGGTCTGCAAAAGAAACTATCATTATGATGGGGTACAACCCAACGACCAGAATAGACACAATAGAAAAGGGGAATTATATTAACTGAGAAAATAAGCTGGTACAAATAGTGCAGAGAAAATAAACTCAAAACATGCCCTGCGGGCTTACAATAGCATAAATCTGGAGAATATTTCTCCTTTTAGCACCTCCTCTCAAGCTCCAATCCGAACTCCCTTTTACAATGCCAAAAATCTCCTTAAATAGACCCCGGAGGGTTAAGGACTAGGAGTACATTCTAGAAAGTGCTAGTAGGCATCCACCGACAAAATAGAAGGTTCCGGAAGCTGCGTTAGAAGTCGGTGCAATTCTAGAAGAATCCAGAAACGATAGCCGAACTTCCGGGAGGCATAACTTTTGAACCGTAACTCCGATCGACGAACCGTTTACATTTTCGGAAAGCTCTCGAAGCGCTCTATAGCCCTATGGACAAGTTTTTCTCGTCCCCCATTTTTCGACCCTTTTCGAGGTCATTTAATTCCCCAAACCTGACTTTGAAGCATTCTTAGGGGGTCTCCAAAACCCGAAAAATTGCAATAACTTTCAAACCGTGGGGCCTTTTGACCTGATTCTTTTTTTGGAATGCTCTAAATCTCGATTACATTCATTTGGCCAAGTCACACCTTCTAGGTCACCAAAATGATGGTCAAATTGCATGCTCCTATTTTTTCGGGATTTTTAAATGCACTGATAGTTGAACTATGAGAGTTGGAACCTTTATTTGAGCCAAATGGGTATCCAAAAGTGCAAAGACATAAAATAGAAACTAAGTCTAAGTACATTTTTTTGGGTGACACAGGATTGCCCTTATACCTCTGGATGCTCCTGCATCACATTAATGATTTGATGGAGGAAACATTGAGCCAATTTAATTGGAAGTATTGAGAAGGATGAAATAATGCATTGATGTCAACCTGCTTGTGATGGCTAGAAATTATTCTCAGAGGCTTCTACTATAGAGAATTTGATTGACATGTGTGCAAGATGAAAAGAAATTCCCCATAGAATTTGTGGTTATTCTCTTTCTTAGTTGTGAATCTTTGCAAAGATGGATCCTTTGTAAGACCAAATATTGCTTAACAGAGCCTCATTAAGAAGATTCATCAAGAAGTAAGAATGTGGATTGTTTAACAAAGTGCCAATGTGTTTCATGCTCAGTTGTTTGATAAAATGCCCCTGAGAGGTCACTTCAATGTGGGTACCAACATATATTCAGGAAAAATCTAGCAAGTAGCCTCCATGAAACATTGTCTTTTGGTTAACATGATTGCAAATAAAATGGTGTTTGTTAAGAAAGTTTATAAAATTTGATGGAGATGCAAATGACAGTAATGATAGAGATCCCCATGAATCATCTTGATAGTGTGTAATGACGACATTTCAAAGAGAGGTTATCATGTATTAGTTGTATATCAATGAAAGTAGAAAGTTCTCAATGACTGCCATAAAAAAAAAAAGGAAAGACATCATTCACGCATCAAATGAAAAACCACCCATAACTATGCAAGTCTCATGCCAAGTAAAAGGAAGTTTGCAAGCTTAAAGAAACCAAGCCACAATGGCAATTAAAGAGGAGATCATGCGCTATTAGAAGGAGAGCATCCACCACAATCAGACATTTGGTAATCAATGAAAGCTTAAAGGATTCTCCACACAAAGAAGGGAGCTCTGTCCACGTAGGTTAATGAAAAGGGGAGTCATCCATGCAATAAGAGAACAAGCAATTCAAAAATTGTCCAAGCAATGATAAATAATGAAGCACACAATATGAAAAAGAAGGAAGCTTTGTGCATTTTAAGAAAGTTGCATGGAATTCAAGATGAAGCTTGCACCAATAAAAGGGCAGACTAGCTCATAAAAAAGGGTTACCATTTGTAGAGAGTACCCAGCATAAAGGACATAAGCCACTGGGGGAGTAAAATGGGATGTCTTAGTTTTAAAGTGCCAAGTTAGAACCTGTAGGCAAACAAAAGGACATCCCCATGCTAAGGGAGTAAGTGCATACATCAAGGAAACTGCTAAGTGATTGTTAGCTGCTATAACTATATGAAAGAAGCCCATGCAGGGAACAACAAAAAAAAAAAAAACAATCAATGCCATGCAAAGATATTAAAAGGAACAAATATAAAAGGGGTAGCTGTTCATGTTTTAAAAGAGGAAAACACAACCTCACAAACTCCCATGTAAATCAAAGGACCTCCATGCCACAGGATAGAGCTGCACCATTTTTAAACGAAGAAGCTCATGCCTGCAGTGTGAAAGGGGAAAGCCACAAGTTTATAAAAAAATCCATGATGAAGCTACCAAGTAATAGACATCTAGCTCCAAATTCATGCCAAGAAGAATAATAGAGCAACCAGTAATCAAGAGAAGTCACATAAACAAAAGCTCACCAAGGAGTGAAGGTTTAAAGTGAAAGAGAAAGCCAGGGAAAGACCATGCAAGGAAGCCCACGAAGGTGATAGTTGAGGGATTAATCCCGCATTGCCCAGGCAGGGTAAATTTAAATGTTTAAATACAACATTACACTTTATATAAGATGTCTTAAAGAGATGCATTTTGGGAGGCCATTGTGATGTATGGTGGGGCCCTTGGTCGGCCAGTTGGAGGCCACCATAGTAGTATTTTGAATGCACAAAATGATGAGCTGATGTGGCAGGCTAAAATGCAAGAGGCACAAGATTGCACCATGTGGTGCATCCTACGGTTGGCGCATGCTTGCATTAATAAAGTGCACAGAGTTTAAGCAATGTGGGAATGCACCCGAGCGCCACATGGCAATGAGCTTGGGAGGTATTTTGAAGTAATGATCTAGTCAGGGGCTAGGGGTGACATGGCATGCCTTATTAGCAGATGATGTGGCAAATGGGCAGCTAGTAGTAGCGTGCCACATGGCACAAGTAGAATGATTTAACAAGGGCTCAAGATGGAGCCATCAGTGGTGAGATCCAATGGCTGGTGCTTGCCCACAATATGAAGTTTCCTAGAGGTTAAGAAATGTGGGGAAGCAAGGATGCACCACATGGCAATAGGTCTCAGCTTATGATGATGTGGTGCTAGAGCTCAACAAATCAGATATCACCACATGTCACAAAGGTTAAACTAGGGTTGACCATGAATTTGAAGGAAAAGGAAAAATTTTAAATTCATAAAAACTTTATTATTTTAAATTCCTTTTGAGAATAGATCACGTGTGGACTTTTAAATGCAAAACTGGTTTTTTTTTTGTAAATTTTGAACCTTAGGACATTTTAAATTTTTCAAAATTTAAAATCAAAGATGTTGTTGACCTGATAGTTATAGTAGGGGACTATTTTTCAAATTGACTTTCAAGGGGTTTCCCGTAGGAAAAATATGCACTCCAATATACCGTTGGAATTGGCAAAAGAAAAACTATCCATTTCTAAAGTTAGTTTGTGTATAGGTGCTCACCGATTCGAGCTATAGGCCAAATTATAAAATCTAGGGCATTCTCAGCAGAATAAGAAAAACTCATCATTGTTCAGCAAAATTGGTTAAAGGACAGATATTAAGGCTTGGTGAGATGTGCAAGTGAAGAAAATCAATTCTGTGATGTTTTCTTGGTTCCTAAAGGTCATATAATTGATTTTTCACTTTTTACCTTGAGTTCAAATGTGACATCAGAAATTAGTTATATTTTTTACCAAATAGCTAATATTCTTTATGCTTCTAAGAGCTAGAATCTTGGGGATTTGATTTTCAATTATAGAGAGAAGGTAGAGAGAGGCTTTTGATCTTCTTAGGAAGGAATTTAGAGGGGACACTTGTCAGTTGCAGATTCAATCCAAGAATTTCCCTCTTGATATTTTATTTCTTTCTTCTTCTTTTTTGTAAGGGGTTGGAAAATTTTGGAAAGTTTTCTCTGGAATGAAGGAATTTTTGTGGAACTAGCCCTGGAATAGATGAACCTTGAATGGAAGACCTGGGATGTACTGGTTCCAGACCATGAAGCTATGCTTTGGCTGCGATACCCCCTTCCCATCCCATTAGTTTCTCATTCTTGCCATTTTGTCTCTTGTATGACAACATATGTTATTATATAGTCTAGTTTATTAGGTGATTTGTGAGTTAATTTCATGCATTTTCATGTATTATTTCAAGGAAATGAATACAAAGAACAACAAGGTTTTAGTTTCAGTTTAAATCTTGTCTCCATTCTCAGTGAGTTGTAATGTTTTATGATCTTTGAACAAAGAGCCTAGGTCATAGTTGCAGTCCCTTAAGGCTATATGTTATTTCATTATTGCTTGTAATTCAAGGAATTATGTAAATGCTTTAGAGATTCAATAGGGTTGCACATTTATTGAGGAGGATATCAGGTAAGAATGAGATTTAAGTTGAACATTGATGTCTATTTACAAGGTGAAAGAATAGATCATATATCTGAATATATGAATAGGTATTAGATATCAAAAATGCATGAGGGAGATTCATGAGTTTTCCCAATGGATCAGGCACTGATCAGATACAGGGTCATTAAGTTGTTGTTCATGCATGGTTTTCATCTGCTTTTTGACACCCACATAAAATCAAAAATCAAGTTCAAATCATCTTTACATTTTATGTTCAAGAGCTAGAATAGTTTAACCTCACTTAGCTTGTGCATTCCATAGAGTTGTAATTTGCTACTGCACTTCTTTGTTACTGCATGAGTCATTAGGAGAAATAAGGGCAAAATTTTCTTAATAGATTTAGGGATATGTTTTTGCATTGGTACGGTATCATTTGAATCTAAGGTCTACCCGCCTAGGTTTAGTAGAGCCTGAACTACAAGAAGGGTGATGCCTTATAGTTGGCCTAGTGTCTAAAATGGCATGTTGAAAATGGGAGTTAGCTGCCCCTAGACCTGTCATATTCTCATTGGGATAATTGAAAACCCTCCATCATTTTCAAACACCAACAAAACCTAGGTGCTAATAATATAGAGAGAATAGTGAATATTGGTCTAGTAAATACTTAATATGCTTGGTTTCATTAATGTTTGTAGATCCAAACAACAACATGCCATCTACAAAGAGAGAATGAGTTACTACTAGATCATTTCCTTCAAACTAAATGCCTTTCCAAAGCTCCAACTATTGAGATTGAATTATGGCCCTGCTAAAGGCTTCTGCCATTAGAATAAATAAGGTAGGTGAAAGGGGATCACTTTGTCTAATTCCTTGAGAAGATTTGAAGTATACCTCTGGAGACCCATTGATAAGAACCAAAAATGTAGCCCCTAAAATACAATTTTTGATCCATTTACACCAAGCTTTAATGAAACCAAATTTCTCCAATAATTTGATAATAAAGGACCAATTAACTCTATCATACACCTTCATCATATCCAATTTAATAAAAAAGGAAGGAATTTGGTTTTCTTTGATATGATGAAGAGTTTCATGAGCCACAATTTCCCCTTTCAACATCTCTTTACCTAGCACAAAACCACCCTATTATGGAGAAATGATATTAGGCAATAAAACTTGAAGTCTAGAATAAATAGGCTTTGTGAAGATTTTATATATAGTATTGCACAATGAAATTGGTTTGAAATTAGTAAAAGTCTGGGGATCGACAGACTTAGGAATGATGGAAATATTAGTGGAATTAAAATTCCCATACATGTAACCCTTGCATTGAGAGAATTCTAGGGCAATACATAAATCCCACCCCAGAACATACCAACATTTTTGAAAGAAGAGAGTTGTAAAGCCATCAGGACCAAGTGCTTTATCTGGGGGTAGGGAATGAACTATTTTTTGAATTTCCCCCAAAGTGAAGGGTTTCATAAGAGCATCATTATCTTGATCTGATATAATTCTTGGAACTGCCTCTAAGAATGATTTAAGTTGAAGATTATTTACATCCATTTTCATTGATGGATCAAGGAGTTCTTTAAAGTATCTGACCCCTCCCCTTTTGATACTTGCCTCATCTAATAATTTTTTACTCGTATGCTATTCCATGATTGAAAAAATGGATTTACTTTCCTTTTTTTGACTTGCTAAAGCATGAAACAATTTTGTGTTATGGTCACCATCACTTAACCATAATTCTCTAGATTTTTTGCTGCCAATATTCTTCCTCCCTATGACACAACTCTACCCATTGAAATTGCTTCTCTTTCTAATGAGCATATGAATTTGAATTCAATCCAAAACTAATGATTTCTTCATTAATTTCTTGAAGTTCCTTCCGCACCTTGTTTTTCTCCTCAAAAATATTTTTAAAAAATTGTTTGTTCTAGATTTTGATTTTGCCTTTAAGATATTGGAGTTTCTTATAGAACCAAAACATACTATTACCTTTTTCCTGTAGAGCACTGACCCACCATTGTCTAATTAAAGGAAGAAACATTAGATGTCTGAACCACATTCTTTCAAATTTAAATGAAGATTTATAACATGATGTTGCTTGGTCCACTCTATTATCTAAGGATAAAGAAACATGAAAGTGATATGATCCTGGGAAAGAGAGAATTTCTGCTGAGAATAGGATGGATATTATTTTCCATGCTTGTGAAACTAAAAATCTATCAAATTTCATAGAAATTTTCAAGAAACTATCTCTTCTATTATGCCAAGTGAAGCATCCATTGAACATTTCAATTTCAAACAATTCATTGGTAGTGATAAAGTTATCAAATTCCTCCATAATTTTTAGAGATGGAAAAATTCCTCCTTGTTTCTCCTTATTATTTTGAATTGCATTGAAGTCACCACCTATGATACAATTTTGTTGTGGTAAAGATTTGAGTTTTTTTGAAATGAAATTCCACAATTTAACCTTATTTGAAATACTTGTAGGACTATAAATGTTAAAGATAACCATCAAAATTTCAAAATGTTAAAACTTAAAACATTGTCAGCCTAGATCTTGTCCTATTAAGCTTCCAGAAACAACCTTTGGGTTCCACAAGGTGGTTAAACCTCTTGAAGCCCCAACACTAGGACAATGGACATGTTTCCATTGTTTCCATTTAGCAATAAACTCCTCATACTTTTCATCTGATAACTTTGTCTCTTGAAGTAATATAATGTCTACTTTCAACTCATCAAGCAATTTTTTAATCTTACTTTTTTTGTCAGGGACATTGATACCCCTGAAATTTCATGTTATGATCTTCATCCTTCCACTAGAGGACACTTAATCCTTTTGGTGACTCTTTTTACTAATTGAAATTTTTATTCCAAAGTGGATTCGATGCCTACTACAATTTCTTCTTTAGCTTTTGTACTTTTACTCTTTCTGCCACTAGTCTTTGGAGTAGAAGATACCATAGTAGGCTCTCCAGGTGACTTCATAATTGAAAGGGTTTGTGAGAAATCAAAAGTGGACCCACAACTAATATTGCCTTTGGCCATTTGTTCAGGTTGGAAATCTCCTAATTACCTTTGAGCTTCCTCAAAATTATCTATTGATATTTGGGCCATATCTTCTTACTTAACTTCTTCTGCAATTAATTGAAATTTTTTTGCTACCACAAATGTTGAAATCTCATTAACTAATTGATGTAATTTAGATTCCACATTATTGCCCAACCTGAGGCCTTGCATAGTCTATTTACATGTCATGACAAACATGTCCAGAGGGGACTGATTAAACATAACATGATGTGTGATTAAATCTGTTGTAGACCAACTTTGTTTGGACCAATCAGACAAACTAAAATCTTGATGATTCAACTACCTACAAATTGTTTGATGAAATGAAATGTTATGGAATTTTTGAGAATGTGCCATCAAAAAAATTGATTTTTAAAACTTACTCTTAACAAATATGTTGGAAACTATTTTGCAAAATGACATTTGACAAGGCCCCTTCTATCCATAATCTTATTAGAACTCTCTGAAGCACTGGAAATCTATAATTACAACCCAGGACTAGTTTGATTATCCTTACATATCTCCATTGTAGGATTTACACAAGAGTAATGACCTAAAAAGGAGAGGGATGAATGATGTGAATAAAGAGTACCCTCAATTTCCAAATTTGATGAAGGGATCTAATCTTGTGAAGGCTCATTTGGTAAATCTAAGTCTACCCAATTATTGAAAATCCATTCTTGTATGTCCATTTTGTTTAAATTATGGGTTTGAATCTACACCCTAAGCAATATCTTTCTTAAAAATTCAGCATGCAGCAAAATCAACCTTTCTGGAATAGTGATTTCCATTATTGTCCGATCTTTAAACCTTGTGTCTGCATGAACAGTATTCTTTGATTGCTTCTTCCCCCAAATCCTCTTTGGCTTACCAATATTTTCATTAGCCTTTGAAGGTTTGGGTTTGGAGGGGGCTCTCCCAAAGTTTTTGGAAATCATTTATCTTTGCATTCCTTGTAATGAACTCTCACCCTTCTCCCACAAGCCCTTTCCTACCTAAGAAAAATATCCATATAATTGTTGGTTGGGATTAACATCAACATCTCATTCTTTTAGTAACCCCTGTTCTATGTCTAACATAGAAGGATGCCCATTGCCTCGCTGATTGGGAATATCACCATCCATAACCCTTTGCTTATCAACTGATTCCTGCAGAGGACCATAGAATGGCGTCTCTTTTTCACAACTGTTGAAGGGCACCTATTGCTAGCATTTTACATTATTGTTGATATGAAACCTAGGGTTTAAGAAAAAAGGTTTTTCCAAGTACATGATAGCCCTTTTAAAGAATATTTCATCCCAAGATTTGAGTTGTTTTCCTTTAGTGCATTAAAACCACTCCACCCTGCTTGACTGCTTAGAATATTGAAATTTTTCTACAAACCTCCTTGTTTGCCATTGCCTACAATCATGTCATGATGCCATCCACCTCAACCAGAAGATTTTTCTAAATTACATTATTTACTATTTATGTAGGTTTAATTACTAAATAAAAATTATCATATCATCCTAAATCTTTCACTTCTAATAATCATCTTAACTTGCTCTACTAACAAAACCCTTCATTATTATGGAAACATCACTAGCTATATTCACATTCAAATATATTCTCTAACTTACAAGTTTATCTCAATTCGAACAAACTTTCTACTAATTTGCAAATGGAAGGATAGTTTAAATTTTATATTAAGACTATATTTATATGCTCTCAATGTATTTATTTGCAAATAGAATCGAAAAAATATGTAGTATATAATATATTTATATATATTAAGAACATTTAATAATATTATTACTAAACATGTATATACATTAACTAACACATTCTTAACTAAGTTTAAATTTTATATTAAGACTATATTTAAGTTTAAGTTTAAGACTTGCTTCCTATTATACATTATTTAAGTTTAATACCCTATCTACTAACTACATTTTATACTAACAACCATGCCAACTAATCCTACTAACTTAGTCCCTTAACTTACTGATTAAACCTCTTACTTAATTTCCTATGCCCAAGGGACTTAAGTACCTAGGAAGGCGAATCATTCTTTTCCCAAGACATGGAGATGACAATGCTGACATGCCCTCTCCTAGGCACCTAGGTACACTCCCTAAGATGATTTGGAAGGGGGGCCACTTAACATAGTTTTAAAATATATTGATATTTATTTTTTATTACCTTTAACATGAAGTGATATGCCTAAGGAGAGAAAAAGTTTTTTCTGATTTCATTTCAGAACCAAGACAAGACTAGCAATATTAAATCATGTATTTCTTAATGCATGTAACACCTAGGGGTGATGTGGATCAAATTTTGAGGCCATAGAATTTACTTTTTCTTGGAAACTAGGCACTTAGACCTAAGTCCTTAGGACTTTTCCTTGGACTACATTTTATCTTATTTTATGTTTGTATTGTGATGAGTAGAAGGGTGGTCGGCTAGGTAGGGACTTATGTAAATTTTCTTTATTTTATTTAGTGCTTTAATCATATACAAGTCCTATGTGGGTGGGTAGTCTTTTCAAGGTTGGTCTTGTTCTATTTTAGATACATTATTCATTATAATGAATTCTTTTAAAAGAAAGAAAGTACTCTTAGGTCTCTTAAAGGGTCATGTCACCATCATGCACTCTTGCATTTTTGTTTTGTTTTGTTTTGTAAGTTAACACTACTATGTTTAATAGATTTATCTAGGATTCAAGATCCTAGGGAATATTCCTTGGGATTAGTTTATTGGTTTGTAATGGGGGGTGGAATATTTTTCCACTTCCCATACAATTTCTAGAGAAGAATGTGCATCTACAGACTTGTTTGCTCATGCATATTTACATCTTAAGCTTCTACTTAATTAATTTTATTTGTTTATTTTTGTCTCTTACTAAGATTTTATGACAAGAACTTTAGTCTAGTCTTTATTTTGAAGCTAATACTAACTTTCCAAATGATTATATTCAATTATTAGTTTTATTGAAGCCACTTGAAATTGTAAGTAAATAGACTTGAAAGTAGAGGACTTGATCATGCTAATAACTTGATTCAACATAAAAATTTTATCAATTACATTTGGACAGGATCCTTCATAACATCTACTAGTGTAGTCCTTATAATGAGAGTTTAAAGGAAAGTGTTTAACAACTAGATACCATATGGAACTCCTTTGCATGGACAATCCCACTTGAATGCATTCTCCATCTATGATTCAATAATAAGCATGACTATTTCTTTACATGACACTACATTTTTTTTTCTTTCACATTTGATTATGATGATGGAAAAATTTCTCTATTCTAATGCCAACTTAATACATGAGAATAGATTGCAATGTAACTACAAATGTCCATATTCCAATTTCTTCACTCCTTTCACAAGACTACATTCACAAAAAAATACATTTAAATGAACATCATACTTTACAACACACTATACAATACACAATAAGGTCTTCTATCATATTCAATCCATAATGGATGAAAAGGGAGATGGGCCTTCAAATACACTACATATTATCCTTATTTTTCTTTATCAATAAAACAAAAAAATCTCTAGTTTCTTCCATGAATCCAAAAGCACAAAACCTACAACACAACACAAAACTTGGAACCATGGAAGCTCACCTCCCATCCTAGGCCTCTATCAAGCCACCCACCGAGAAGGGGAAACAAGTTCAAATGTGATATACCCACACACAACACTTACCAATGCATAAATCATATCACATAACACAAAAAAATCCCTCCCATGGCTTACACATTGATTCACCATTGGAACTATTGAACATAGGGTGAAGGTGTGCTTTCAAAAAGGAGAATTTCCATATCAAACATATTTGCAATAAATAATTTTTGTACCCTTTCGCGGCTTTCATAGAACAACATATTCCATGCCCTTTTAGGGCTTTCACAAATATACTCCCATACTCCATAATCCTCCTTTCTACACCATCATTTCCCTTATCACCCTCAAAACAAGATATGAATGGATATGACATACAATGGAGCCCATACTCCAAGGTTCTCAACAATACTACAAGCGCAACTAAGCCCTTCACCTTGTACTTCTCTTCCTTCCCAATGGGTGAGTGAAGCCCTCACACCCATAACAACACTTGACATTCAAATCAAAACCAAAAGGATGAAGAAATAAAACGAAGAAATTTCATGAACACAATGCACATTAAATGCCACTACAACACAATACAAAGATTCATAATGGCACAACACAATACCAAAATCTACCATCCAAAGATTCACAATACAATGCAAGATCCCATAACTAATGCTCCATGCTTGCAGATTTACTATGCAATACTAAAAGGAAGAAAATGTACATGGTTTAAAACACCAACCTTGGTCCAAGCTAAGGCAATGGTATTTTTTGTAGAGCTCCCTTAGTCCTTCTCAAAACCCTAACTATCTCTAAACTTAGAGAGTGGGTGAACAACCCACTAGTTTGTCCAAGACTCTCTAATAAGGCCTTCTCACTATCTATTTTAGCAAAGACACTAAGCCACTCCCTCTTACAAACTTGTCTCCTCTAAATTTTCTATATTTGACTTAGTGGAAACATGGAAGAGAGCACATGTGACAACTCAAATTTCGAATTGGTGGGAGAATGCATGGGTAAAGGGCCCCTCTATGCTATCTAGTCACTATAATGGTGAAAATTAGGTCCCTAACATGTTATACTATCACAAGGGTAGCTCATTTTCACATAAACGACACTTTGGGACCACCTAATGACCCCTCAAAACCCTAATCAAGTCCAAAATCGAACTTCCTTTGATTGTAACCCATACCTCTCCTTGGAAATGGGTTTTCTTAGTCATTAACAAGGTAATTAGGTTTAGGGCAAAATGCCACCATGACCAAAACCCTAAATGACATGTCATTACACACAAAATCTACAAGTTTCAAGTGAGACATAAAAGCATTCTCCACATCACCACAACATATTCCTAATGCATCTTTATGATTAAACATTTCCACATACAAGCAAATTTACATTTACAAAGAAAAATACTTTCACAATGAGGATTTTGAATCTTCCAAAGATTCACCTTGGTTAAACTATATTCACATAGGTTTGGATCTTGTTCCCCCACCCCAAAAAAATAAATTCGATGGTTCCACTTCCTATACATTAAACTTGAGCATCAGTAGTCCAAGGGGGTCATATAAATATATATCATAAATGCATATAATTTCCAATGTTATGAAATCTTATTAGCATAATTTAATTAAATTTCCTTTCCTAATGTTTTCAAATAAATCATTCAAAATATTAACATATCAAGGCTTGTATCTCATAAACCATCATAATCAAACCAACATTTATCTGCATATCACATTAAATCATAAAACATCATAATCAAATTAAAATTTATCTACATATCACATTAAATCCTAAAACAACATAATCAAATTAACATTTATCTACATATCACATTAAATTATAAAACATCATAATCAAATTAACATTTATTTGCATATCACATTAAATCATATATCACCGAGATCATCATATCATAATCTAATTCTATTATGTCATAAAGTTGCATCCATATGTGTTTGATCATTCCATCCACAATATAAGGTTCATAGTACATATCATATATATAGAACACTACTGTAAATGTCAAAAACAATAGATAAAATGAGCCATTTTCCTACTAACTCTTGAATAATACCAAAATATCTGAACTTGAAACTAGTTTCATCAATGCATCTACAACATTCTTTATAGTATCTACCTTCTCCAAATTTACCTTTCCATCTTCCACCACATCTCTCACAAAGTGAAACTGCACATCAATGTGCTTTGTTCCAGCATGTAAAGTTGAATTCTTTGCAAGGGAAATAACACTCTGGTTGTCGCAACAAATAGCAATCTAACCTACATTAACACCAATTTTAGAACACAATCTCTTAAGCCAAATGGCTTCCTTACAAGCATAAGTAGCATCCATGTATTCAACTTCTATAGTGGATAAAGAAAACCTAGGTTGTCGCTTACTCATCCAACTGATGGCACCACCAAACATAGTGAACACATAAGCACTAGTGGGCCTCCTACTATCAATATCGCCTGACCAATCTAAATCCAAAAACCAAGAATATAAACTAAATTTGGATCTCCATAAGAGTTACCATGATAAAAAAATGGAGTAATTTGATGTACCCCTCAAATATCTGAATACTTGCTTAACTGTATCCCAATGTACCCATCCACAATCAGCCAGAAACCATCTCAGAACTCCCACTACCTAGGCAATGTCTGGTCTAGTACAAACCATAGCATAAATAATACTACCAAATACACTAGCATAAGGTACTCTACTCATTTCCTCCACCTCACTAGGAGATTTTGGACAATCATCTACAGATAACTTTGTTCCCATAGAAACAGGAACACACAATGGTCTATAATCTACCATGTTGAACCTATCCAACACAAACCTCACATACTTACTTTGACTCAACCAAAGCTTTTTATTAGATCTCTCTTCTAATTTCCATTCCCAAGATGTACCTTTCTAACCCAAGATCTTTGATCTCAACTATGTTGACAAATGAGATTTAAAATTCGAAATCATACCCTTACCCTTCCCAAACAACAACATATCATCAACATATAATGCAACAATAAGAAGGTGATCATTTTAAACTTTGAAGTAAACACAATGATCTAATTTTGGTCCAAAAAGGCATCAAACTTAAGGTACCACATCCTAGGAGATTATTTCAAACCATACAGAGAATTCTTTAATCTATAAACCAAAGATTCTTTACCTTTAATAATGTAGTGCTTAGGCTATGACATATAAATCTCTTCCTTTAATCACCATGAAGGAAAGTTGTCTTCACATCCATCTATTCTATCTCTAAATCATATGATGCAACAATAGATAACAAAAATTTATGGATGTCAACTTTGTAATATGAGAGAATATTTCACCATAATCTATTCCCTCTAGTTGTGAATACCCCTTCACAACCAATCTAGCTTCGTACCTTTCAACACTGCAATCTACATAAAATTTCTTCTTGAGCACCCATTTTCTACTAACAGGTTTTCATCCTTTAGGCAAAGGTATGAGGTCCCAAGTTTTTTTTTTATCCAATTAAGCCATCTCATCATCCATGGCCTTGATTCAGGAAACTACATCTTCCATATCCAAAGGCTCTTTCATAGATCTAGGCTCATCAGTGTTAGTAATCAAAGCAAAGGCACAACTAGGATCTAACATAGAATAACCAACTCTTTCTTGATGCTTCCTTACTCTCATGGATCTCCTCAAGGGCTGAGGATGAGGTTGTTCTTCTTCTTCGTTTGAACTATTAGAGCAACTAGAGCTCTCATCATCATTAGACCCAAAATGGTCTTTCTATTCAGTCTTATTAGGGGTAGGAGGCAACTGAACAATATCTTCCTTCTTTTCTTTTTCATTTGGTTGTAGCACAATAGGAGAAGATGTTAGCTCTCTAAAAATAAAATTTCTACTATACAACACCTTACTAGTCATAGGGTCCCAAAGCTCATGTCCTTTCATACCAACACCGTTTCCAATGAAAATACATTTGACAACTTTAGTTTCCAAATTAGATCTTTTCTCCTTTGGAACATATGCATAAGCTTCACAAGAAAAAACATGAAGATCTCTAATTGAAGGCTTCTTACTAGACCACACCTCCATGGGTGTCTTACCAACAAGAGCTAATGTAGGATATTTTTTAACCAGATAGTAAGCAATGGCCACAACTTTAGCCCAAAACTTTTGTTCAAGACCAACTCCACTAAGCATACTCCTAGCCTTCTCCATTAGTGTCCTATTCATTCTTTCTAAAAATCCATTTTTGCTATGGGGTATAAGGAGTTTTCTTATGCCTCTTGATACCATGTTCTTTATAGAACTATTCAAACTCTACTGAGTAAAACTCACCACCATTGTTAGTTCTCACACACTTAATCTTCTTACTGGTCTGATTCTCTACAAGGACTTTAAATTCTTTGAACTGAATAAAGACTTGTATCTTACTTTTCAGGAAATAAATCCATGTCCTTGTACTACAATCATCTATGAAAGAAAAAAAAAATATAGACTTGGAGATTGAAGGAACTTTTACAAGACTAAATACATAAGAATGAATAAGATCCAAAACATCAGAAGATTTATGAGAACTAGAGTAAAATTGAACACAATTTTGTTTACTATAGACACAATGTTCACAAAATTCAAACTCAAGATTACAACCATTTAACTCCTCAATGATATTCTTGTTCCTTAGGGTTTTGAGACCCTTCTCACCAATGTGGCCAAATCTCATATGCCACAACATTGTTTGTTTTGTAGGAAGCTTTCCTTCCAATGTGTTTGCACCCTTAGGTACACATGTTGTACTACCATCGATACCAATAACCATAGTCTTCTTTACTACTTTTTTAGATGGTGGGGATGAAGTGATAACTAATCTCTTCTTTAAAAAATAATAATTATTGCACTAAGAAATGCATTCATTAGGCTGAAATAGAGTACCTCTCCTAGTACAATTAGTAAGCACCATAGCTCCTCTCATCATCTTAAATCCATCTTTAGAAAAAAAACTTGCACACCTACATCATTCAACATACTTATAGATAATAGGTTTCATGCTTCACTATAATCTCTACATCACCTTGGGCTCTCAGGATTTTCACCCCTCTTTGCTTCATAGTAATGATATCCAATAGCAACACTTCATACTCTACTATAGTATTAGTGTTCTTGAATTTTAGCTTGTATGAAAGTTGTGTTATATCTCCATTTGTGGAAATAAGCACCACACTAGTTCCAGATCTAGTAGTAGCAAAACTACTATCAAACTCTTAGGTCCAAATCTCTTGGTCACTGTGAGGATCTAGTTGTTCTTCTAAATTGTTGAAGTTAGAGAATAAAATGTAGTTTCCAAATTCTATATCTTGATATAGAATTTGGACCTTAGGATCATTAGATTTCATGACAGTGAATTTGGCCTTCTCCTCAGGTTCTAATTTGATCTTCCTATTTCTAATAGGAATTATGGCATGACACCAATCCATCTTGATTTCCCCTCCCATATCTCTATAGAAGCTCCTACTTAGTAGCATACCATAGTTAGTGAGGATATCAGCTACTAGGATGGTTAATTTCACTCTTTTTGTAGGGTGCACAACTAAGGCTACTTGTGCATCTTTTATTTTACCTAAAAGGAGAACCTTTTTTGCATCCATGGAATAAAAATTTCCAAATTTCTTAGTTAGGGTCAAGCCTAGAGCATGAATACCAGAGGAAGGCATGACATTATTAGAAGCTCTAGAATCAATTATACAATTACACAATCTGTGACCATTTACATATAAGGACACATAAATTGGATCGAGTTTCTAACCAGGAGAGGTAACCAAGATTGATGGATCTTCTTCTTTAAAAGGTATAGGTAGGACATATTCTTCATCAATAAGTGGGTCATTATTTAATTGGGGTTGGTCATTGTTAATAGTAGTACTGACATTAGGCTGAGTTTTACAATTAGCTTCACCTTTACAATAGTCTACTAGCTTTTGCAATTCAATGGGATGGTTTTTTAGGTAATCAAGGGGAGAAACCTAGATACAAGTGTATTTACAATATTGGATTATATCAAATGAGGAATGAGGCTTACTATCTAGTTCAAATAATTTTCCTCCAAGAAGAGGGAGTAGATGTGCTAGTTGTAGCTGGTGAAGAGCTAGGGGCTATGTTCTGAGTGAGAATAGAGTTCACCAGGTTCTTATCTCTTTGACTTATTTTTTCCATAGTTATTTTTACTCCATCTAAAGTGATGAGGTAGTCACCTCCAACATCTAAATCTGATTCATACTCTAAGAAAAATGTTCCAAAGTTGCCAGTAGGAGCAAAATTGTCTTCTCTTTTAGGGTATTTGATTGTTAGCTCATTGCTAGTACCAATCTATTTGTATTTATTCATCTTTGGACAAGAGTCACCATCATGGTATGCTCTTAAGTGAAATATACACATGCTTTTCTTTTTGGGATATACCTCAATGGAAAGCTTTTGTTGAGCAAACAATAATTACAATGGTTTCCCTTCATGTTGTCTTCTTGGAATATCCTAGTAAATTTGCTAGAAAGATGGAACTATTTTCCCCATTTTCCTTTTCATGGCAATCATCTCATTTGATAATTTTTGAAGCATTGCTTCTATGTTATTGGTTGTACTAACAAAATAACTTGTCAAAGTTCCACTTTGAAGCTCTTGCTTCCATTTTTTGACTACTATTAGACCATCCTCCAATTATATTGCCAAGATCAAAGTGGCTTGAAGATTATCCACATGTGCTCTTCTGATTTGAAAACTAATGTTTGGGGACATAGAGATAATGGAATTTTTTTTTTGATTATTAGTAGTTAGTTTGGTCATAGCAAGAATTTGGTTGACCAGTTTATAGAATTTTGTAATGAAATCTCTCACAGGAATGATAGACTCCTTCTTAATTTGCATGAGTTGAGACAACAGAGTATGTTCTTCCTTCATGCTCTTATAGCGACCCTTGAATCAATTTTGCATGTCATCCTAGGTTGTAATACACCCCATCAGAAGATGTTGAAACCAATTAGTTGTGTTCTCAACTAAAGTCTCTACAAACATTCTTACTACTACATCTTCATGCTAAGGACAAATGATGTTACATGCTACAAAGAAAGTAGTGATGTGCTCATCAGTAGAGGTTTTCCCATCGCCATTGAACTTGCTGAAGTTCTTTTGTGAAGCTCTTGGTAGGTCATTATTAGCATCAAGCCAAAGAAGACCAATAGAATTATCCCAAGGCACAACCATAGAAGTAGGAAGAATTTTTGATATTGGCTAAAAGGAAATGATAGTAGGGGCTACCACTTTGTGAGGGGTGAGAGTGTTACATAGTGATGGGATCTAAGTGCAAAAGATAAGAGGTGAAGAGGAATGACTGCATCTATAGGAAATGGGGAGGGGCAGAAAAGTAGAGCTCTATGGATACCTTGAAATATTGGATCTAGTGAGTAGTCTCTCCCTCTTCTTAGAGGATCTTCCAATATTGGGAAATCAGATTTCTTTAATTCTTCAAACACTAGGTCAATTTTCCCTTTTCTATGAACACTTTTGGTATATTTAGGATCCATGATGAATTTCTTAATTCACAATGGATGTTCTTCTCTCAATCTTCTTTCTCATAATACTCCTTACTAATACTCAACATTAGCCTCTTCTCTTTCAAGGGTGAAGCTTACTCTTCAATATTGGTTAAGACAATTTTGAATTTTCTAAGAAAGAGTATTCAATTGGTTTATTATGTTTTCTGGCTCATCTTAGAAGCCAAGGTTGGGTTGCACTACCATGATTTGTCCTTCACGAGGCAACACCATTTCTCCTTATGAGATAATATGCATGAATCAACAAATTGAGTTCCTCGGAGATAAATTTTAAGTTATCTAATAAATCCACAAACATACTTACCAGGAAAACTTAGGACATACAAGTAAGTCCCCAGTAGAGTCGCCAAAAACTATTGGCTAATAGTTTGTCTTCCTTAATTATTTTGGTTTATACCTTGACTCTTAAAATTCTCAATAGATAGTGGAAAAAAAAATGTGAACAACATAATGGGTCAATGTAGTAATTTATCAAATAACCCTAAATTGAAAGGTAAAACTCCCTTTTAGATGCAAGATTTGCAATGATTTTTTTTTTTAAGTTTTCGAGGGTATGCTCTTAACTAGAGAGAAGAAGAGGCCAACAACCAGATTGTTCAACACTTCAAACAACCTAGGCAATTTTCAAAGATGGAGATTAACATCTACTATGCAATCTACTCTAACCAATATTTGACAATACCTAGATTGTCCCCTTTTCAGCTACTTCATCAACCAAAACCCATACTACTAATACAATGAACTAACTACACATATGAACTATAGTGCAAAACATAAGGAAAAGAATGATGCTTATGCTAAAGAAAGTAAATCTTATTGTCCAATAAAATAAAGCTAATAAAACCAAGTTTACTTGGAATCATTTGATTTTTAGTTACAACACATTCATTCCAAATATCATACAGTAACTAAATGAATATAAAAATTAACATGAAGACTTAGAGTCACACAATATTCCCAACTATAGGGGTTCACCCAAAATTAACATTATTTATCTTCTTAACTTCTCAAAAGGTTACATATATAGCACTCTTCAAAATGGCTAGTTACATTTGATAATTGTAGTGCAGAGCATCTCTGAATGAAATAAACTAAAAATAGGAGATGACTGAGTCATTGTCTGTTACAAAGTCTAAGCTTTTAGGGGAAATTCCATAAATGGCTATAGAGAGAGAGAGAGAGAGAGAGAGAGAGAGAGAGAGAGAGAGAGAGAGAGAGAGAGAGAGAGAGAGAGAGAGAGAGAGAGAGAGAGAGAGAGAGAGAGAGAGAGAGAGAGAATTATAGATGTTTAGAAGAATGTGAGATCATCGTGCCTTTTTTACAGTTACTACCTTAGCTCTATAAGCCTTCATTGCATCTATTACTTTATCTAGCTCCTCAACACTTGGGATTATGATATTGTCAGCTTGAATCATCCAGTAGTCATGCATCTTTGTTAACTTGTCCACTCCAGTGGCCTTTGATTTGAACTTCTCTAATTCCCACCTTAAGAATGAATTGGCTAATGAAAGTTCGTAAATTTTTGACATCTAGAAGTTGAGTAGATCAGTAGCCTCATTGAAAAATGCTAGGAACTTGGTCTTCATCCTCTCAATGTCTATTAATTAGCCATTCCTAGATACATATGATTATGTGTGCAACACTTTCAAGTATTCAATGAGCTTCTCTATGTAAGGCCCCTTCCCTTGTACCCTAATATAAACCTTAATAACATGAATATGATTAGAGCTAGGAAGAGTAAGGAGATGAGATGTCATATTTCTGTCCCATGTATATAGAATGTGAATTATATATTATTACCATACACCTTATGATAGAACAATGGTAAGAAGGTTTTAGAACCTTAGTATGTCATGATTGGTATTTCCTTATAAATAATGAACCTGAGATCTTATTGAGACTAACACACACACACACACACACACACACACACACACACACACACACACACACACACACACACACACATAGAGAGAGAGTTATGGTTGTATGAGGTATCCTATTCAAAATTAGATTAGGTTAATAAACTAAGACCCTATGGAATAAAGACTTGAGATGTCGTAAGTTAGAAACTATGCCGATGGGTTCAAGGTATGTTATGATCTATCAGGATAATTGATTTAGGTGGTCATTATTGAAAGATAAATCAACATCCACTCTTGTGAGTACTATTTATAATTATAAACAAAAATTGTTATCAATTTAGACAAAGGCCTACTCAATAGAACTCAGTATGATGTAAATATAATTAGCCAATTATTGTGCAAGTAATATTAGGTGGATATGTTATAGTGGAAGATAATTAAGATGAGGATATAATATATTGACTAACAAATATAATGTGTTTATCTAATGACTAATTTATAAGCTATGCAAACATGATTATGAAAGCATCTTGATTACCTAACATTAGTGATTTTAGAGACATATGCCTTATAATGTGTATCTCTTAATGATATTAGAATACTATTAGAAATTTCATCATGCTTAATTGAATAAAAGATACCAGTTGGGATGTTTACATTTGGGTGGACTTTTACAAATGATATGTATTGCGACCTAATTGATATGCCTGATGATTTAATAGCTATGGATTCAATATTTCATCACCATGATAGAAAATGGAATATGAGGTGATTTAGAATATAAATTTGATCATTTTAGGGAAAGATTAATCTTGATATGTAGATTTTGATATCTTAATGTCTTGAATGCTTTTTACATGAAAATGATTAAAAAAAAAGAAAGTTAATTATGAAAATTTGAATATGTTAATTTATGTGAATTATGAAATATTAAAATTGTCATGCACCTATATATCTATATATATATATATATATATATATATATATATATATATATATATATATATATATATATATATATATATATATATATATATATATAAAATTTTCATTGGACTACTGATGCTTGAGTTTAGTGCACAAGAAATTGAACCATGGAATTTAATCAAGGAAACAAGGTCCAAACTTATGTCGATACAGTATAGCCAAGGTGAATATTTGGAAGATTCAAAAGCCTCATTGTGATATGTTTATTTTTTCAATGTAAGTGTGCATGTGTGTGTGGTAAATTTAATCTCACAAATACATTAGGGACATGTCATGGTGACATGCAATCTATTTTAAATGTGTCATTTGACACTTGTAATTGTTTGTGTGTTAATGAAATGTCACCTAGGGTTTTGGTTATAGTAGCACTTAACCTTAAACTAATTACCTTTCATAAGATAAGAAAAATCCACTTGGAGAAAGGATAGGATGGGTCACCATCAAGGGAAATTCGAATTCAAACTTGAAAATAATTTCCAAGGGCCAATAAGTGACCCAAAAGTGCCATTTTTGTGAAAATAAGCCACTCATATGTTAGCATAACATGTTAGGGACTTAAATTTGACTATTTTAGTGCTTAGCTAGCCTGGGGGGGGCCTTAACAATGCATTCTTCCACCAATTCAAAATTTGAGTTGTCCATTGAGCTCATCCCCATCTTTCCACTTAGTCAAAAAGTAGCAAAATTAGTAGGGAGAAAGTTGTAAGAGATAGTGGCTTGATGTCTTTGCCAAAAATGAGTTAGTAGAAGAGCCTTTTTAGTGAACTTTGACAAATTAGTGGCTTGTTCATCCACTCTCTAAGTTTAGAGACAGTTAGGGTTTGGAGAGAGGAAGGACTAAGGAGAAGGAAGCTCTACAATAACTTTCATTTTTCCTTTATCTTGGACCAAGGTTGGTGCCCATGCCATAACTCTCATTACACTTGCTCGATGATGTTGTTCATGTTCATATTGTGGTAAAACTCATGTCATGTGTTTGTGTTGAGATTGTTTGTATGTGCCATTGTTATGATGGATTTCTCTTGCATATCTTTCCTTGATTTTGTGTGTATGAATGTTAATGGGTGTGAAGGAATCACTCACCCTTGGGAGGGAAGAGATGCCTTGGGTGAAGGGGTTAGTTGGGCTCAACATTGAAGATGAAAGATTTTCCTCTTGGAGAGGGTTTTGTTATTCATGGAGTATGGGCTCCATTGAAGCCATATGCATTGTTTATTTTATGGGAGCTATAAGTGTATTGGTGTGATGGAGATGATGTATTTTGATAGCCTTGAAGAGGAATTATGCAATTACAAATGTATATGTGTATATGGATATAGAATTATTCTCTTTGGAGAGCCCACCTGCACCCATTGTTTCATGATTCCAATGTGAATCATTGTGTTAAGACTTGGAAGGGATTTTATATGTGTTGTAATGATATGTTGTATCCATTTTTGGTGTTTGAGTGTAACCTATTTGAGCCTTGTTTCCCTAGCTTTTTGGGTGGCTTCTTAGAAGCCTAGGATTGGAGGTGAGCCTCCATGGTTCTTGGTTTTGTGTTCTTTTTGTAGGTTTGTGAGGAGGAGATATATGAAGAAGTTAGGGTTTTCCCTTGACATTGTTGAAGAATCAAGAGTTATGTCATTGTGTGGGAAATTGAAGGAATGAATCCTTCTTCATGTTATTATATATTTCATTATAAGAGTTGAATCCTTTTACCTATGTCCCTTGTGTAATGAATTTGAAATGGAGGAATCTTCATCTTATTCACATTTTTGGAATGCATGGTTGCATGGTGGAAGTGAAGGGATACAAAAGAACCCTATGTAATTTTATTGTTGTTTCATTGATATGTCTTGCATGTAATAAGATTGAAATTTGGATTAGCATTGTAGGTATAGAGAAATGTTGTAAGGAATATTTCCAATGAGACAATATCATGCACTAAATATTTATTTAAAGAGATTAAGAGTAGGTTTAAATTATGCCTATTGACTTTATGAGATATTATGAGAAACATTGTACTCATTCAAGTTGATTTTTTAATTGTAGTTATAATGTAGTTAACAATTTCTATTCATAGTAATATTGAAGGAATGATCTAGTTGAGTCCAAAAATTGATCATGTTTAAAAGTATCACAAGACTCAAATTTATCGTTTGAAAGTGAGTAGAAGGTTATGATTCTTAAAGTTAAATTTCAATAAAAATATAGATTTCAATGGAAACTTTTATTTGATAAATTAATAAGAGTATTATCATTAACATATTTTTCACAACACTTAACTAAAGGAAAATTAAATAGCTAGAAGCCATTACTCAAGTTTATGTGAACAAACAAATCTGGTAGTGTGTATTTGTTCTCTGGATTTTGTATGGAGAAGTAAAAATTAGTTCCTTCTCTATTATAGTCCATTATAATATTCACAAGGAATATCCTCAAGGAATCTCCCTCCCCAAAAAAAAATTCTTTGAATAATAACCTAAACAAATAAAACATGATTGAGACACATAAAGGTAAGGACATAGATTCTAGTACCCAATCCGAGAACCCATAAAAAGAGTTCATGCCACTCACGTGACTATTGACTATGTGATTAAATCACCTCCACCCAATGAAATAAAGAAGAAGAGAGCAATATATAATAATAATAATTATTATTATAATAATAAAACAAAAACAAAACAAAAAATATGGCAACATTCTCATGCCATCCTCCAATAAGGGAAATTGACCCCTATGCTTTTAAAAGGGGAGGTACTCTTTTAAAAAAAAGTGTATATAAAAGTAAGCAAAATGTTCCATGGGAGAGCCCTTGAGGTGGGAGACCTCGTCCATTCCCAAGACCAATGATGGCTGCCCACCCTATGTTCTCACAGCATGTCAATCAAGCATATTATACACCTTGGAAGCTGCAGTGAGAGAATTAGATCATGGGTCACATGGTTAAATGGTAAGCTAGCACTTGATTCTTAGCCCAAATAAAGAAAAAGATGTCCAAGCTTAGGAGAGTGGAAGGAGTAAGGTGGTCCCCACCTTACACTTCCCACTCCATGCAATGCCTCCCTTATCTGCAGTAGTACTCTCCAACATGGTCAGAGTCCTTTCCACACCAACCTTGCACTTTGTCCCCACCCTAGTCTTTATGGAATTGAGTAGGTGGGCCCTTTTTGGGAGGTAAAATGGGTACTTGAGTAGTTAGAGTAGGAATTAGTTGGAAAAAGTTGAGATGTGGATTAGTGGTAATTATAATGCAAGTTAGGGAATAGGACATTAAGTTAGACATAGTTAATTAACAGTAGTAAGTGCTAATAAGTATAGTCGAAATTGATGTAAAGAATTTAACAATGGTAATAAAGTATTTAGTAAGAGAAAGGTTAGTGGGAATTATTAGAAAGTAAGTTAGAGATATATGTTGGGAAACAATATAGGGTGCAATAATAAATTTAAAATAATTGAAGTGGAAGGTAGCTAGTATTAGAAAATGATAATGGCTTAATATTTAGAAAGTGTTAGATATATATATAGATAGATAATATAGTTTTTGGAGGTTGAGTAAGTAGTTAGTGATAATGCATTTGGAAGTCCATTACCAATGTTAAATAACAAATATTATTGAAATTATAATAATACTATATGATATGAAATGTTTGATACATCACAAATAGTTATCAATTGTAACTGTAGATATAAGATATGACATCTAATAAATATGTTAGCAACTAGCTTGTTTTTATTTTCATAAATTATATCCTAATCCTTATGTAGTACGATATATATATGCCCATTCGATAAATATATATAAATTTATACCCACAAAATAATTATTAAATCTAAATAAATATATGTGTAAAATAAACTTAAGGGATTTTCACATAACCTATGAATGCATCAAATTTTATAAATGTACATTCACAAATATTCCAAGGGAGAATTTTGAGTATGAAGATTAGGAAGTAGGTTGGTACCTTTAGTCTAGTGAAGTGTAGTATGGTTGACCCAATTTATCATAGTCAAATTTAACACATGTGCTCAAAATCCAACATTCTAGTGATACCTTCAACCAACCTAAGTATGGATCACCTTAGTCAGGGGACTGGTAGTATGTTATCATCCGATGACTTAGTGGATTATGTAATGTCCCTTTTGTGGATTTCCTAAAATTGTTTTCAAAATTTTAAAAAAAAAATTGTGTCGTATTTTTGCCTTGTAATTTTGGGCATAACATTATGGTATCAAAGCTAGGTTTCATAACACTATGCATTAATGGATCCATGAATGAATGCACAATTTGAATGTTACCTTAATAAAAGTAGAACTTCAATGGACCTATCTTTCAAGCTAGTGACCTTGATTAGTGAGTCAGGTAAAAACCTAACGCCCTTAGGTAAACAACTTAGGGCTAAGTGATCTAAAATTATTAAGGATAGTAAAGGACCTTGTAATAACAACGCAAAGATATAATAATATAGTAAAGAAAAATAATATCATATTGCAAAAAGATTATGCCCTCCTAAGATAATAGAGCCTTAATAGGTAATGTCTCATTGGAAGAAGAAGTAAATTGTAGACCTTAATGGGTAATATTATTTAGTCATAATACTAATGTTTTGAAACTTTGGAGGGTTAAAATACTTTAAAACTGGAGCAGAGAAGAGTCAGTGTTGAGTGTGTCAAACTAAAATCCTAAAATAACATGATAATGAGAAATCAGTCTAACACCCCTCAATAGGTGGATTGTGATCATGTCACACATAAAGAAATTTTTAGGGCATACCAAGATTTGAAAGGATCCAATGGATTTATGACTTATAATCATAGTTTATAGTTAAAGTAAAATCCATGAAATCTCCACGAACCTAGTTTCCCCTTTAGATTGGTACAATTCTCTTACCTAATTTATAAGAATAAGAAATAGAAGAGAATCATAAGGTTGTGAATAGCTACCCTACTATGTAGCTTCTATTAAAACACCGATCAAGTATTATGCATTAATGGTAATGTTTTATGATTTGAGAATTGTGACAATGACATTGTTTTTTTTCAGTGATAGAAACCCCACACAAGGGTAGGAAGTAGAAGATTCCCCCTTACAATGTGATAGAAGCCCCACACAACTAGCTAATAGTTGAAATTGTTTCTATTGAAAATCTTTGCTTGAGGCAACCTTGAAATTCATGACATAACCTCATAGTAAAGGTGTTGTTCACTTACACATACTCCTCAAAACTCCTCTACAACTGAAGGTGTGGGTAGAATTCATACACCTTTGTATTTTCATCATAGTCTTCAATTTTGGGAAGAATCAGCCATAGGTGATGTGTTTCCAATGTGTAGATTAAGTACAAAGACATGTAAAACTTCTTGAATCCCCTAGCTAAATTCAACCATAAGGCAACCTCATCACAAATGATTTATGCCCAATCGATCTATAAACCTTCAGCATAAATGGCTTGCACTAGGAAGAAGTGATGCTCAATGAATTCCATAATTTCTTCCTTTCCTTTTAATCTAAGCAATAATGTCAGGATGTCAACAATCTCCCCTTTTATATTCATCCCAAAAAGGGTTTTTGGCATCTTGCTCTTCTTTGAGCGAGGCATTTGGAACTAGGTCCTCTACATATCCTCCCTCCTCCAGGTTTTCTTTTCATTGAACATGGATGTAGAGCATCCAAGATTGATATAACATTATTTCTCCTTCATTGGCACACCAAATGCATACTACATCAAGGCCTTATTTATTGAAAGAAGGATAGACTAATTAGGAAGTAGAATTTTCTTCATTTCTGGATTACATCTTTCTATGCATTCCTTTACAAGATTTGGAGCTTGTACAACCATGAAAAATTTGACGAATTCCACCAAACTTCTCTCTTTCAACTTTTGGGTAATTGGGTGGATGGTCTGAGAGTTAAGCCTTCTACAAAGATCACTTAATTCATAGAACTTGAATGATGTATCTGTTAAATCCTTTAAATCACTTTCAAGGCCTATAATTTTATCATAACCTACTAATTTTATTGTCATTTGATATGATATCAAAGGATATAGTTCTCAATAAATAGTTTTTTGGAATAGCAAGGAAACAAATTAGAGGCAATTTCAATGAAATAGATGCAGAAATTTGAACATTGGCACCACACGAATGAAATTAAGTTCAACCAATGATCATAATGACAAGATTTTTAATAAATTTCATAATCAACAAATATTTAAAACTTTCCATTTCCATGCACATAAAGATTCAAAAATCTGAAAGCCACATTACTTCACTTAAAATGGATTTGTATCATGAAAAGCCCTTTACTGAAACATGGATTTTTAGATTACTAGAAAGTACCTTATTTACTTTAGTATCTAGAGAAAGGATTGATATAATAACTTAATATGCAAGGAGGAGAAAGTAAAGATCTACTTTCCTATAAGCCCAATTTTCCTTTGATTCAAAATCATAGTGTGGGAAATGAATCCTTCAATACCTTTGGGACTTCATTTTCTCATTGTTTGCCTTAAGCACTGAAAACTAGATTTGCTTTATGTCAAGGTTGCACCTTTACAACTAACTTTATCAGAAGCATCTTTTGGGCATCTACGTGGAATATTTACATATCTTAGTCACTTAGCTTTTTATTTTTAAAGTATTCCAAAAAGTGGCCTTTTATATTTCCTAAGGATGTAAAACCATTTTGAAAGAAGCACTTTCTATAGAAATGAAAATTTTACAACATTTTTGCATTGATCTCGATTAGATAGATTTGAGGTGAGATTTTGAGCATGGATCCATCATCATAAGCTTAGAATAGTTCTTTTAGAATCATGCTTGGGTTTCATTTATGCATAAAGACTTGGAATTAGGAACAAGCCACACTAGCTTAAAAAATAGAACAAAATGCTTTCATTTCCATCAATGAGTAGTTGGAAACCCACAAATCCATATTTCTTCATAGAAGTAGATTTTACCTTTGAGACTTGATTCAAGATCATATGGAGCTTTGACTTGTAATTTCCTAGATCTTTCCATTATGAGATTATCAAGTGTATAACTTATTTATAACATCACAACTTTGTTTCTTGGGTATATGCTTGATGAACTTCATAAAGGGGAAAACCAACCTAATTGTTCAGAATTCAAAGGAAAAGAGAATGCTAGTGCAATTTTGCATTTAAGAAAGCAAGAAAAACTTACATCTCATCAGGAAGACACTTTAAGAACATCCCAACCATACCTAAATCACCAAAACCTTGAATACAATAGAACAACAAGATACCTGCATGGAGGGATAGGGAAGGGCAAAGAAAAGGATACCTAAAAATGATACAAAGTGAGAGCCATGGGAATTTGATGAGAAGTAACTCACATAAAGGCTACTTTGTCATGCAATCTTGAATAGAAACTTAGTGAATTCCAACCACTACAACTCATATGGAAAAAACTAAAAGTTGGCAACAATATCTAAGTTAAACAAGTAATGGTGGGGAGTGGTACATCATGTAGATCTTGACTAGAAGGTGACTGTGATTCCCTTCCTTAACCATATTAGGTACATCAAACATAAATACAAAATAAACACACACACACACACACACACCATACACATGAAAATATGGGGTAAGCATAAAATAAATAATAAGTATAAATAACATCATATTCTAAAATGAAAATCTTATCATCATGAGGACATATTAAATATCTTTCTAAGATAAGCCATATAACAACATCATAAAAGAAATTTCATTAACTAACTAAGAGAAATTAAGGCATCATCATTGCAAGTAGTAAACTATTACAACGTGACATTTTAAATTACTCAACATATCAAAGTATTACATTTAAAATATCAATTAAGGGCTAACACATCTATAGAAGAATCATATAGAACTTTAAAAATTAAGTCTACCATGATAGAAAAGGAGGGGTATTACATCCTCCTCCCCTTAAAATAGTCTTACTCCAGGAAGCTGACTATTGCTACTAAGATAACAAAGATAAAATCTACACTCACAAAAACTTTTTGAAATACCAAGTGTTATGAATCCAAGTTTTATTTTCATAGTTCTATTATTTCTAATTTTTTTGTTTACATTTTATGTTGATAAGTCTTGTTGTTTAATCTTGTTGCAAGTTCAACTACTTATTTATTGATGATGCACAATATGCCCAAAGTTCCCAATGTTCAAACTTGAGCTTTGATACGAGATGTAATGGCCCGCTAAGAAATCCAATAGAAATAAACCTAATATGATATAAAGTTTACTGAACTATATATTTTTTTAAGTTTAAAAAATATCGAAGTAACAATGCAAAAGTAATATATATAAATACAATTACAATACAAATTTGATTCCTAAAGGGTTCCTTCATGTTGAGTCACTTTTAAGAAATTTTTATTAATAAGTTTAAGTCTCAATCACAATGTCCATAATCATAAAATAAATAAACACTTACATAATCTCATATACACACACAAAACCAATTGATATGATAAAGTACATTCAATAAAGTACAAGTACATCAATATACAAGATACATCATAGCGTATATATATCAACTGCATATAAGTCTCTAGGATAAGAATGAGAATGATAATGGTACAATTGTAACACTGAACATCCAACATTTTGTCAATCCATGGGGGGCCCAAATGATAAGAAGTCACTACCTCCTGACCTCGTGATCACCTAATCAAGCTTTCACTCCTACTGCGTAAGAGAGATAATGCACGATCCACACACAAATAATCAAATCATAAACAATCATAGGCAAGGAATCTTCATAGCCAAATCTACCTCAAGGGTAACACAAACTACAGATAAAGAAAAGATAGCCAAAGTCAAAAAGGCACTCATCCAAACCATCACCACATACCAATATCAACAGTAGATACCAAGTACAGATCAAATATCAAAATTAAAAAAATACAACCAAAATACCCTCTTCTGAAGATGAGAAAACTAGTCATACCTCTCTAGGTATCATCCCATTCTCATCCTTAGCCTATACAAGCACTCAAGGCATGGACAAGGAAAAATATCTAACCTATCTTTTAAATTTATTTCAAGGCATGAGAGAGTAAATTATTTTAATTACATTGTTATCACTTATTACACAACTTACAATGAGTTACCCTAGTAGCCACTTTGGGCACTTGCCCCCATTGCAAACCACTCCCATAGGATGCACCTAGAGTACCTTCCCAAAATCTCACAAATCACAATTGTGTCCTATGTAACAAATGTAATATTCATCGAATTTGATTCCTTAATAGGCAACCTAAAAATAACATTGGTTCTCAAAACCCAAGTTTGCATAATGCTCATCAAAATAAATCTCATAAAATAAATTCTAAATGAGTTCAAAAAGTACATCATGACATATAGTCAAATAATATCATATAAGAAAACTCAAAGATGTCTTTGGTGCACATCTTGACTTGGCAAACTAAACAATTCACAAAGAAAAACCATCACGAAAATAAACATCACAAGACTATAAATAGAATATAAAAATATATAATTTTCAGCTATATAATTTAATTCCTATCATTTCCTATTCTTTAGTTTGGCCATAAAGATGTTTTTAACATTAAAGTAAGAATATACATGTTAATATAAATTGTTATGCTAATATACTTATTTAAATCAACAAGTATTTAATTATCAAATCTCTTTGTGAATATAATTATTATGCAACATTATCATGTTATTAATTTAAATAATTATAAATCATAAATGATTTAATTAATAATATTAATGTATGTTATTAGATTAAATATTAATATCAATTTTAGTTCTAAAATATTAATTTGACCTCTATTTAAGTTAAATATTAACATTTACTTTTCCTTTAATTCATAATGGAACTAGAGATAACTCAAACTTGAAATTCTAATTGTACTTAAATTATTTATAATTTATCTTATAATATTTAAATATTCATAACTAGATTATATAGTGAAATTCACTATAACTTCTTCTAAAATATAACTATGTCATAAGTATATATTTATTATTTGGTAGCTCCTCTTGCATTGATAAATGTATAGAAAGTTATAAACCACAAAGAGTTTTAAAAAGAATTAATATTAAAACCCAATTATGATAAAATAAGTATTATTAGGCAAGAACCTACAATGCAATGGTAAATGTGAGCCTCTCATCAAGGAGGTCTTGGGTTGAAATATATTTGAGATTAACACAGAATATTAATTAATCTTAATAATAATAATAAATGAATAATAAAAGTTGAAGTTGATGAAAGATCAACCCCACAACTCCCATGAATCACTTGCATGCAAACCCCTGCCACAGAAATAAAGAAGCAAAAGCTATGGAGGATGGAATTCCATTCCTAATGAACAAAAAGAGAAATTTCTATAAATTAAAAGTGAATGAATGTTATAATTACAAAGAGAGATTTTCCTTATAAAGTAGATCAAAACCCTAATAGGTAACTAACCTAGATTGCATGATAATAATTATTGAAAAATTAATTATTATATGATCAAAGTTTAGCTTATGTAAATTGGAGATAACAAGTGACTTAATAATTAAATCAATATGATTTAATTAATAAGAAAAAACTTTATCACTCTAACAATAAATAATCAAAACTTTTTTCATTTACCTATATATTAAAAAAAGTAGTATTTATTTATTTAATTTTTAAAATAAATAAATAATATATTTTTTATTTTTAAAAAATAAAATTTTAATTTTTTTAAAATTACAAATTAATCATAAATTTTAAAATAAATCTAAAAAATTGAATTATAGTTTTATAAAATAAAAATAACATGTAATTAGCATTTGCACATGCCTTTGATTTCTCAAATCATGCAACCATACTATATTTAGTTTTCTATCTTTAGTATATTTGATTTCACATGCATGTGCAAGTTTAATTACAACATGTTTTCCTCTTAATTAATGTTTTATTTTTCCAATAAATTTTACAACCAAGATATTTTAGATATAAGAAATATATATATCTTTATTTCTAAAAAAATTATGATAATCACATGGTTCTAATGGAAAATTTAAAGTTGAAACCCTAGCTATTCAATTTTTTGTTTTCTTCTAATTTTCTATAATTGAATTTTCTCTATATTAGAAAAGGTTTTTAAAAGACTATAGTCATAATAATTTCCTAGATTTTTCTATAGTTTTCCTCAATCAGGTTTGCTTGATTAATAGGTTTTCCTTTTCGAAATCTACAACATAATTCTTTATTCAAAATGAAAATACAATAAATTAATTAAAAGTATTCAAACACCCAGGAAGACATGAAGTAGATAGATCTTTCAATAAAATTCGACAATGGGATTTAAAACCCTACCTCAAAACAACAACTAAAATCTAAGACAATATGTGAATGCATGCAAATCTAAACCCTCTGAAACTTTCAACAATTCTTTTTCTTCAATTCCATATTTTGCTCCCCAAAACTTGTGCATCCCTCAAATGTATTACAAACCCTCTAATAAAGAATCATAACCCTAACTAGGGTTTTTGTTCCCCAATTACTAAAAGCCACTAGCTTTATTGAATAATAATTACCTTAATTATTTAATTTTTCATGCACACTTAAATAATTTTTTAATTAAAATATTATTTTATTTTATTTTCCTTCACTTTATTAATTAGTGCAAGAACTATTTAAAGTGTAATTTATTATTTAAATTAATAATAATAATTAAAGTTCATTATTTAAATGTAACTCTAATTTAATTAATATTAATTAAATAATTATAATAAAGCAATATTAAATCTTTAATCTTTTAATATTTTGATTATTTTTTATCCAACTTCTTAAATTAGACTTTTAAATTAAAATTTTAAAACTAAAGCACATATTTAGTTAATTTCTAATTAATTAAATATCATCATATTTTAATTTCTCTTTAACTAATTATCCAAATCAGACTTTCAAATTAAATATTTCAAATTAAAGCACATATTTAATTAGTTTTCAATTTATTAATATTCTCATATTTTAATTATTTTTACTAATAAATATTTAATAACTCTCAATATTATATGATTAACCCAAATGTTATAATTAAATCATTTATCAAATAAATCACTTAGCCAAATCCACATAAAAGAAATATTACCAAAACTGACCAAAACTCAAAATTAAACAACACACACAAAGATAAACTCATGAGTTCAAAAAAGGTGGGAAGTCAGATACATGTCTTCCTTCTCAGGACAAGTAATTAGGCTATGGCTAGGATTGGACCTGGACATTATCTATCCATTCTTACCATTGATTTATTATGATAGAGCATACTCATCTTGGCAATTCAGGGAAGTTAATACTCGATACCTACAAATCTATATAAAAGACAAGAATGTACATGTGCAGATATATAAGATAAACAAGTAATGACAGGGAGTGGTACATCATCTAGATGCTACCTAGCAGGTGACTACAACTCCCTCCCTCAACCATATTAGGTATGTCAAACATAAATATAAATAGACACACACACCATACACATACAAGTATGGGGTAAGTATAATAATAAATCATAAATATAAATAACATCATATTCTAACAAGAACATCTCATCATCATGAGGGCATAATAAACATCTTTCTAAGACACACCATATGACAACATCATAAAAGTAATTCCATCAACTAACTATGAGCAATTACAACATCATCATTGCAAATAGTAAATTGTTACAACTTGATATTTTTAATTACTCAACATATCAAAGTATTGCATTTCAAATATCAATTAAGGACTAACACATCTATAGAAGAGTCATATAGAACTTAAAAAACTTAGTCTATTGTAATAGCAAAGGAGAGGTATTACACCATGACTATTTAACCAATCATAGGAACTACAACTATATTGAACCATTGATATATAGAGAGGGGATGGGTGAATTGATATATACTTGAAGAATTTTAAATAGATAGCTATTTACCATATCCCATATTTTAAATAAATGAAATAATAGAAAATAGAAAGCACAACATTTTTCATGGAAACCCAAGATGAGAAAGACCATGAGAGTGTGTTAGCTCTCAAATATTGTGTAACCAATTAAACAATATATTGGGTAGCTCACTACTAGGGTGGTACATGCATCACATATGCATGATAGATTATTTTTTGTAGGGTATAAGAGTCTATGTTCCTTTTTCATTGATAAAAACATCATATTTAAATATTTTCAATTAACAATTTATTGCCTTGGTTCTAGTACCTGTCAGATTGTGAATTTTTTTATCTTCTTGAGTCAAAACCAGTTCAAGTGTTATAAAATCAAGGCTTTAAAATAGTTCATGATTTATTATCTTTTTAATGATTTTATGATCTTGATACCTCTAGCTCATCTCTAGCTCCACCCAACACTTCAAATTTTTGAAATTTGACACCTGAGTCCCAAGTTATGTCATATTAATGGAAGCTCTCAAAATGTGTGTTTTCAATTAGAACATTAACCTTTAAACATTATGAGGTTAAGAAATGGGGTTCAAAACATGTAATTTAATTCAAATTCTTAACATCCCTTCATGAAAAGGAGTTAATAAAAGAACTTCAAACATACATTTTGAACCCCAAACCTTAACCTCTAAAAACCAAAAAGGTTAAGCATGAAACCCAAAACATGTATTTTGGAGACAATTCTTAACCTCTTTTTCCAACTATGAGAGGTTAAAAATCACGAGGTTAATGAACCTACATAAAGGTTGGTTATCCCCAGAAACATATAAAAAATGTGTAGTCATTTTTATAGTTGGAATTCCTTAATCACCAAAGGGGGATAAATTTAGGCGAATGGAAACACGATGATTTGGTTGAGAATTTTTTGAAATCCTTCACACTATAGGTGAAATTAATATTATTACAGTGCATAAAAACATCAAATGCCTTGAGAGTTGCAATTATCATAGGCAACATGATGATTGTGGAGGCTAAATTAATTTGAGATGCTGAAAAGTTTTAGATTATGATACATTCACATAGGTTATGAACATCACATACTTAATAATGCAATGATAGCATGAATCTAAGTGTCACCAGTAGTTGATTTCATTTTATCTATTTGTGCATGAGATAGGAGAATTGAAAGTCGGATACAGACATGAGGAGTCGATGGAAATTTCTTAACATAATGTTTGTAGATGTTAATGTGAAATATAGAAGCATAGACAAGCTACATGAACTATTTTATAGAATGCATGCATGGGAAATAGTTATTCCACCCAATCTAAAGCCCTATTTGGCAGTTATAAAGGTGATGAGGATCACAGTGAATGGTTCTTTTACACTAGTTGCTGGAATAGGAATAGAAAATTTGGAATATGTTTTCTATTTTCTATTTGGTTCGTCAATTGGAATAGCGAATAAGAATACATATTCAAATTTTTCATCTAAAATGAGCTTATACACATTCTAAAAAATAGTTTTTATTGTAACAAACATTCCTATTCCCAATATATATTCCTATTCTCCATTCTTATGCCTGCAACCAAATGGACCCTTAGTGTGGTGGAAGAGATTATGAAATTTTGAAGCAAATGTAGGAAAGATAGTATTCAGAGGTGTTAACTCAAAATACTTCAAGGGAAACCATACATATGTGCCTCTTAAATAGAAATGTTATTGGAAATTTGATATGGGAGATGTTCTTATTAGTAATCAATTAATAGGTACTTGTGCTAGAGGTTGTGCTACAATTGGAGATTCCAAAACTTCTTTGTTGGCTAGTCCTATGGCTATTGTAGCATAAACCAATGATGTCATTGATGCCCTAGGTATTGTCAACTAAGGATGTAAAATAATCATATCATAGTATATAGATTTGATATGGAAGCTCTATTGGAACATATAAATATTTAAAAGTTGTGCTCATAGATTGGCTTGTGCTCATATGATGCTAAAAGGGATATTAGCATGGGTATAGCTAGCATACTAAGATGACAAGCTCATATGATGAATACATAAATTGGTTCCAATTATGCAATGTCTAGTGCTTTCCAAATGATGATTATATAGATGAAAAACCAATTTTCCAATAACCATACTAAGAAGCAAATTCTAAGCCACTTGAGTCATCTTTGTGAGTGATTGCCAAACCTTGATGGACCAAGAATTGTTGAATATGGTCACTTATCACACATATGCCAAAGACAGGTCATAGGTGATTTGAGTATGACCCAATGGCTATAAATTTTTTAAAGGATAGTTTCAAGTTGGATGTAGAAGTTAGAAGGAAATGCACAAATGGATAGAATTCCAAGAATGTGGAAGATGACAAAATGCTAATTATTCCCACTACCAATGTTTTCTATTGTAGATTTGAAGACATTATTCCAACTGGCTTGAAAAGTTTTTGATTTGACATTGGTAAGATTTATTTCACCAAGAACGAGTTATTCTCTTGTACTAGTCATCTTTATAAGATCAATACTCTATCTTTTACTTTTTCTTTCATGTGATGAAATGGTTTTAATTTTCTCTTTCTATAAATAATGGCTTTGGTCACTTTCAGTCTAAGGTTAATGATTTGACCATTTATGTGCAAAATTGTGAGGTTGGTCAACCTTTCCCAAAGCAAGTTAAAGGGAGTTAGTTATTAACCCAAAGAGGAGGTAGCTATCACATGAAGCCTATAAATATGAGGTAGTTTTCAATATAAGGGGAGTGGGGGTGGAGAACATTATGTAGGGGAAATGTTGGAGAAATATGTATAGGGACTTTTAAATTTGCATTATGCATTAGATATACATGAATTTACATATCTTCAAGAATATAATGAAGAACTCTTTTAGTCGTATGTCTTGAATGTGTTTATTATTTATTTAGTCACTTGCTTCTCATATGTTGAGCTAGATGCAACTTGATAGTCTTCCTATTTGACAAATGTATTCATTCCATGGTATCTTGTTATGAATATATCAAAATATCATATCTTTTCATATGTCAAGTTATATTATTCTTGATTTTTCATCATTAAAGTTATCTTCTTGAAATCTCCTTGTAACCAATAATCCACTATGGAGGCCCATTCAATATGCATAGATCTATTAGTGGGGTTTCTAGTATCCACTCTATTTGGATTCACGTTTTATCTTTTTGTTCTTTCAAGTGAAAAGTACACAAAAATAAAAAATACATACATCATATAAGGGAGTTTCCCCTCTCAAACATAGAGGAAGGTTGTAGGTTGATATTGATTGAACTTCAATCTATCTAACTGTTGGCATAGTTGTTATTGCTTATAGGGAAAACAAAGTCAATTTAAGAAAGCATTTCATAGTGACAAATTTGTTTACCAACACAAATACAAAAACATCAACATAGAAAATGAATTGCATGTATCCTTTGATGTACAAACTTAGTTACAAATATGCAACAACCCTTGGTTTAACATAATTGTGTATAGCTGAAATTTTCCCTCATTAATTATTGGCTGACCCAAAAAAAAGGATAAAAAATGTTTGTGTCATGTGAGGACTAGTCTACAAATCATTTTGTTAATACCTCCAACTAACACACTACTCATGATCATATAAGCCAACACAAATAGATGTAGCAAGGTAACTGATGTAGATAAACTTTATATCAATATGGGTATCTCTAAAATAATGTCATCAATGACAACCAAAATTGGGAAGGGCAACAAACTATTTAACCAATAACCAAGTCTAGGAGGGGTATTGCCTTAGATATTTCTAAATGGTAACATTTTCTCTTTTGGTGTTAGTAAAGAATTTTGGCATTTATAGTTAATTTAAATTCATTGGATTGTTCTTAGAAATTCTAAGGAATAACCATGACAATGTATTCATTCATTCTCTTTCAGGCTATGCATTTAGACATTTTATTTCATGACTTAATATTTTGAAATTCTATCAAATTTTTTATAGAGATGGTCTCAATATTTTCGGCTGGTGGTCATTGCACTGCTAGCAATATTTCTAAGATAAATAACAAACTTCAAATTTAAATTTTAAACCACCACTAAATCAAGTTAAAAGATAGCTTTTTAAAAGATGGTTGAATGGTGTGAGGATATAATTGAAAATATGAAAGGAATTTTTGAGGCTCTACAAGTGGGCTTTCTAAGCAGAGAACAAGTTTCTCCTCGATAATTGGCTTGTACTTGTAACATGTTCATAACATCACTTGCTCTTTTTTGTGTCTTTGATTTTTATCCTTTATTTTATATTTTCTTGTTTTGGTGTGATTTTTTATCTCATCTTTACCTCATCTACTCGTTTGTGATTTCATCCAAAAATTTGCTTCCATCTAGGGTTTAGTTTATAGTAGGATTTCTGGTATGATTTCTCTAAATGAATATAGTTATTAATTTGCAGGGTAATGATGGAAGTGATAGGGTCATTAATGCAAAGAGAGAAGATAATGATGAGGATAAAATGTAGCCAATAAAAATAAAATAGTTAAAAATATTATAATGATTTAGAATAATTGAGGGAGGGTGAATCAATTATCCTCAAGTCCAGATGTACCAATTCAATTTTTAATCACTTCAAACAGATTAGTCGATCACAAATACCCACTCAATCTCTATAACATATCACCAAAAATTTAACATTTTATGTAATTATTTAACTCTCTATCTCTATAAGTGTCGACTTCTAGTAAATAAGCTACCGCAAAATATAGCATGTAAAGCAATAACATCCACACATTATAATAACACTTTGACACTAGGATTTAATGTGGAAACCAATTTGGGAAAAAACTACCAAATAAAATGCTACCAATTTTTACTCCTCTAAAGTGAGCTCGGTTAAGAAGAACCAGTAAAGGTTATACAACACATTTTTAAATATGACCATGTTAAAGGATTTAATCACCCTGTTAGGAGTGGCCTTATTAGATAACTTTAGAACATTCCATTAGAATTTCACCTTGATTAAAGGATTTAAAAATGTATGTTAGGTCAACCTTGATTAAAGTATTTTGGACTGATACAATGGTTAGAATGTAACTATAGGTTTGATCTATAAGGTACAACTCATTTTACAAATTCAGATCTCCATTCGCTCATTTGTTTGTTCACTAACTAGCCTCCATTGACATCTCCATTACTATTTTTCTGAGCATCTCCTTAAGAAATCACACTTCACCTCTATTATTCTCCTCTTCAAAAATTATCCTTAAGGTTACTAATCAACAATGAACCAACCTTAAAATTCATTCCTTATGCCTCCTTAAATATGCAATCTTGATCTTTTGTCTCTCAAACAACACCTTAGATCTTGGAGTTAGGTCAGATTTATTGAATCCTTCCATCTTTTGTTCTCCTTCTTTTTCTAGAAACTTATTATCAAATCCTTGCCTTTTATTATGTAACAAAATTTCCTCATAGATTAAATATGCCAACTCATGAATCTGTATAGTCAATGCACTTTGACTAATTCAAAATTCCAACTGTGTTATCCTCAAAGTCAAACCTTTCTCAAACTATAATTTTTTTTTCACTCAGAAATTATTGTGTTCTTTAGCTTAGTTGCCACTATGTAGCTTGACACACTCTAAAATTTCTCACTTGGCTTCAACATTCTTACTTGACCATTACTATGCTCAGCCATTACTACATTCCTTCATAAACTTTCTTTGTAGTAACTAACACTTGGCTTGAATTGTTTCTCTTGGCTTCTAAAGTTCCTTAATCTTTTCCTTTAGCTTCTTCATTTATTGTGCAACACTGATACTCAGTCAAGCTTATCCTTTTGACTTGTTTCAACTCTTAGCTTCATCCAACTATCTTATTCACTTCATGTATTGATTGAACAACACATTATCTTGTCAAGGACTAACTTATCAAGTATCTATTGTATTTTCATTATACATAACACATCTCAACTCAGTCTTTCACCAGGTCATCTCATGATCTCTTCTTCTCAAATCCTCTTCATCAATCAAGTGATATGGCACTCTACACTATTAGTATTTGTCTCTTCGGTAGGTTTGAAATTATATCTTACCAATAGGTTTGATATCAATCACAACATAACAATTTCTCTAGTCGTAGTTTCCAACAATCTCCCTCTTGGCATTGATGACTCTAATCACCCAAAAAATGGTCATCTAGACTATTAGCCCCCTTCTTAGCAATTTTTTCTAAAACTATTAAATCAGTTATTTTGATCAAATCCTCAAAAATCAATTTATTCAATCTTATCCTATAGTTTGACCAATTTACCCTAAGTTATTATTTAATTAAAAGGAACATCTCCCCACTTTAATTAAATAAAATACCTCATTCATCTCTTATCCTAAGTAGCATAGATAGAGGCATTTTCCCATTTGAAAAATAAAAGAAAAGTCTTATGTCTCACATGGACATACAAAATCTAACTCTTTTTGATTGGTGGAAATGATTATGCACATGGATCATACAAAATTCAACTCCCCTCCCTTGATTAGGTCTTCTTGTCTCATGATCTCCACCATCAATACTTCTTTACAAGGGAGAGCTCTCTCCTCATCTAAGGATCCACTATTTTTTCACTATTGTTATGTTGCAGGTTTTTCTATAGGTACTCTTGGAGCTTTGGTAGATCTTATGGCCTCATTCTCATATTTGCATAGCATAGTAGCTTAATATCATATTGCATTAGTATAGTTTCTTTTATGTAGTTTAGTAACACATGTAGTTTAATTAGAAGGATTGTAACACTCTCATATTGCTAGTTAAGTTGAATTTCTTGTATTTCATATAGATTAGTTACATTTTGCATAGCCCCTCATAGTGGTTCTTGAACACTAGTATCCTTGCTCTTGTCTTAGAATCTCTCGTTTCATGATTTACTTGAAAGTGGATATATTATTATGCTTAGCCGAGACCCATCTTACTTTTATTTGCATTCCTTTACATGTCATGACTAGGGAGCTCTAGGTTGATATTTGAGGCTCTCAATCCATCATATATGATGCAATGAGAATATAAAGGTACCCCTACTAGAGGTAATCTAGATCTCAACAAATAAGAACACAGTGGAAAATGAACAAGAGGAACAAGATTTAGATCTAGAGATATAACTTTTCATATATTTGAATCAAGAAGTTTACACTCAACATGCCTATTGTATGACCTTTCAAGTTATGGCCATTACAAAGAAGAATACATCTTTCAAAGAAGACCAAATCTCTAGACGATAATATGAACTTCTATCTCCAAGCTACTCCACACTAAGACTCCTTAAATAAATGACTTCTTCATGACTCCCTACATCTCCATCATTGAAAAATAATCCTAAGATTCTACCCAAGACCCCCTTAAATATTTGCACAACCACAAGTCAACTTATTACAAATCACCAACTAAATAAACCCTTACATTAAATGCATAACCAAGCCACAAGTCAGTTCACAAAAAATATTAAATACCTATCACCAACTTAAATTCAAAGGTCAACTCCAACTAGAACCCAACATAGACAACTTGGTTAAAGGAGGTCCAAGGAAAATACTAGAACTTGGCAATGCTTGACATATACTGCAAGTTGGCATCAACAAGAACTAAACACCAATAGGAACTCAATAGTAATAAGGAACTCAACATCAACAACGAACTTGGCACCAACAAGGAACTCGACACCAACAAGGAACTTGACATTAGCAAGGAACTCAACACCAACAAGGAACTCAACATCATTTATAACTTGGTTAGAACTAGCAACTCAACAAACACATGAACTCGATGAACATTGGAATAATGTGACTCAGTAGATACATGAACTCAGTCAAGTCTTCCACTTGGTAGCTTTTATAACTCAGTAAAAAATGTTACTCTGACAACCACTAACTAAAAAGAGTAGGAAAGTTAAGAGACCAAGGATGCCCTGCATCATACCACTAGGATAAATAGAAAAGACCTTAGACGATCTTGCATCAGGCTCCCTAGAAAAATAGAAAATGTTTCCCACATTTTGATTCCAAAAGAAAACTCTTCTCTAATCTTGATCTTCACCAAAGGTTTCCACTCCATCAAGGATAAAAGATCAAATATGAAAATCAACCATTTGTGCTTTGTCCATCCAAAAATAAGAATCTCATCCAACAAATCAAGATACTCACTCATAGGGATTAACTAAAAACCACAATTCTCCACAAGTAATATCTACAACTTATCATCATAAAAAACCATAATAACATCCTCATATATGAAAACTAGATCAACAACAATATCCAAATCACAAACCCAACCAACAACAACATATGAACTTAGATCCATAATAGTAGCAACAACAATATTTATATTCATTTGTCCAACAACATGTAAATCAATAACATCATCAAAACCACCTTATTAGCAACACCCATATCTTTCAACATCTTAGCAGCAACATATAAGTTTAGATCCATATTAGCAACAACAAGAACATGTAAATCCACCTCAATAACATCTCTAAAATCCTTAACCACATAACCAACAAGTAAATCCATCTTCTTATCAAAAGAAACATTTAGATCAATAACATCCATAATAGAAGGAATATGCAACTCTAGATAAATATATAAATCATCAATCACATCCATATCAATATTAACATCATCTTGAATAGTAGAAAATTTCAATTCCTTACCAACATAAGTGAAACTCTCCTCTTTAGCAATCTCATTATGCACAACAATATGCCCTACAATTTCCATGTAGATCTATCTATCTACTCACGAAAACCAAAATATACTTCATTAACTTCAACAAAATCATCATGTACTTCCATGATATGTCTTCTTCTCTTCATAATCTCTTTAACTGGCCAAACAACCTTCTTTCTAATCCATAGATGCCAACACAAATTAGACTCTTCCAAATCATCAATCCTTTCATGAATTTAATCCCAAAAAGAATCATACTCATTTATCTCAACATCATCAAGATGTCTTCCATAGTCTTGTGCTAACTCAATAGCTTCTACTTTGGCTGCAATTTACCTCAACATCTCAAAGAACTCTAGGTCATCATCTCTCCTTCCATGAACCATCTTTCATATAACTAGGAACACAATCAAATGAAAAATCCTTTGCAAGTGTAGGCAAAATCTACATATTGACCACCCTACACAAATAAACCAATGCACTAGGACTTTCAAAGAAAATATTCTTTAGATAATTTTCTTTTCCCAATCCAAGGTCCCAGTACAAACTACCTCACACTCGATGATTTATTTGCACACTCAAGAACACTAACCTTTGATACCAATTGATGCAACAAGAATCCAAGGCTACCCCTACTGGAGGTAATTTGGATCCTAGCAAATAATTACACAGTGGAAAATGAAAAAGAGGAATGAGATTTAGATCCAGATCAGAGATAATTTTTCATATATTTGAATCAAGAAGTTTACAACCAACATTTTTGGCTGTATGACCTTTCAAGTTATGGCCATTACAAAGAAGGATACAAATTTCAAAGAAGAATAGATCTCTAGACTCAAATGCAAACTTTTATCTCCAATTTACTCCATGCTCAAACTCCTCAACTAAATGACTTCTTCATGACTCCCTACATCTCCATTATCAACAAATAACTTTTAGACTATACCCAATACCCCCTTAAATACTTGCATGGCCACAAGTTGGCATGTTACAAATTACCAACTAAATAAACCCTTACATTAAATGCATAACCAAGCCACAAGTTGGCTCACGACACAATGAGAATCTAAAGGTACCCCTACTAGAGGCAATTTGGATCCTAGAAAACAAAAACACAGTGGAAAATAAACAAAAGAAATGATATTTAGATCCAAAGAGAAAAAATTCCATATAATTGAATTAGGAAGTTTACATCCAACATGCCCAGCTGTACGACCTTCTGGGTTACGACCATTACAAAGAAGAATATATCTTTCAAAGAAGAACAAATTTCCAAACTCAAGTGTGAACTTCTACCTCCAAGCTACTTCACACTAATACTCCTCAACTAAATTACTTCTTCATGAATCCCTACATCTCCATCATTGAACAATAACCCTAATACTATACACAAGACCCCCTTAAATACTTGCACCACCACAATTGGGCCTATTACAGATTACCAACTAAATAAACCCTTACATTAAATGCATAACCAAGCCATAAGTTGGCTAACAAAAAATATTAAATACCTATCACAAACTTAAATGTAAATGTCAGATCCAATTAGAAACTGAACATAGACAACTTGGTCAAAGAAGGACCAAGGAAAATACTGGCATTCAGAAATGCTCAACATATATAGGAAATTGACATCAACATGAAATCAACACCAACGAGAATTCGACACCAATAAGGAGCTCAAAATCAACAAGGAACTCACCACCAACAAGGAACTCAACAAAAATAAGGAACTTGACATCAACAAGGAGCTTAGCACCAACAAGGAACTTGGTATCAACAAGGAACTCAACATCATTTGCAACTTGGTCAGAACTAACAACTCAACAAACACATGAACTCGTCGAACACTGGAACAGTGTCACTCAATAGATACATGAACTCAATCAAGTATTCCACTTGGCCACCAGAGCTACTCGGTAGCTATTACAACTTGGTAAGTATTGTTACTCAAGAAACACTAACTAAATAGAGTAGGAAAGTTAACAAACCAAGGATGCCCCTGCATCATACTACTAGAGTAAATAAAAATGACCTCAAATGTTCCTACATCGATATACCTTGAATAGAAAGACTTAGATAATTCACCTCTCTAAGTGTATATTTCTAGCATCCACCATGGGGAAGAACAACCTCATTTTTCCTTCTTTATTTCATTTTTTTGCTTGTTGTTCTGTGCCTTTTTTAAGAATTTGTAGACAAAACTATCATACAATACTTTTCTAGTATCATATAGAAATTGATTCAAATCAACTCATCTAAATAGATCATATTTCTTGTATGTCAGTATTCTATATCAATGCCTAGAGAAGAAATAGTAGCAATAGCCATCTGTTGGTTGCCTCTATGGTCTAAATAATAGTGTCCACTTAGTGAGGCTTATAATAACTTGTAGCCATTAGGGCTAGGGAAGGCCTTGATAATAAAAAATTCCTAGCCTTCCATAGGAGTCAACTCATTTAAGACTACCCTCGTAAATACTCATAATTATAGGTTTCCATGAATCTAATCCCTTGACCACCTTGAAACTAATTTTGGTAGATGAGGAATACCATTGTTGCATAATTTTTCTTCCATATTGAATCTAATGGAGCAAGATAGGGCTAGATTTCTCTAGTATTGGCAATTCCATATTAATTGAATGTGTGATCCTTTAATTTGTATCATTGATTGAGTGAATCAACAACACATGAGTAACAAATAGATAGGATTGTAGTTCCTTTTAATTAGTTTAATTTAATCATTGGACTACAATGGATGAGTTGATCTCACACCCATAAATTAATTGTCTAGGACATGCATCAACTTAGGACTAGAGTAGTTTCAATTTTAGAATGTCATTTATATTAGAAGAGGTGGTCTTCCCAATAAGATGCATTAGACTGGTAAGTTTGAATTTGTAGGTGTGTTACTAAATGAACTGTAAAATTAAATATGCTAATTACTAAAGTATTTTGGGTTTGGCTATGACGCTTGTATTTATTTGAGTTTTTTACAGTGGTATGATAGATGAAACATGGCCATCCTAATAGAGATATATGAAAAAGGTTGATGTATTGATGTAGGAGCATCTTGAATTTAAGAGAAATCTTCCATCACCCAAAAATATTTCCTTTTTATTTCTTGAATAAAGGTTGTCTTACTACAGAGTTGTTGTCTGTGAAGGCTTTCTACTTAGTAAGTTATTCATATGAGCTTGGAGTGTCCTTATTTCAGAGGTTGATGTTCATCTTGGATATATCAACCTACTAGTTGAGGCTTAGTTCCATAAATGAGTATTCATAAAGTTATTGTAGATTTTGGTATGAAATTTTGGTATAAAAACTTCAGGCTCAATTTTGAAGACCTTAGATGTCCTAGATGGGCTTTGAAATGGGGTAGATTGGAGCTTGCACAACTTGAGCTCTGTAGATTAGAAGCTGGGGAATTCGAAAATGGGTTATAATAGAAAATTAGAGCAATAATTTGAAATTTACGGCCTTCCAAATTTGGGTCGGCCAAAATTTCGAAAATAAGTGTCAAAGGTGTATCAGGCTGACTCTATATGTAATTTTAGAGTTAGTTGGTCTCAAGGATTAGGATTTGATGTCTAGAAACTTCCTGAGTGGTATAAAAATGCCTATTTAAGGAATGCCCATACATTTTCTAGGGGAGTTTTAGGTGATAGTTCATAGCTTTGTGTGGCAAATTGTTGTAAGGAAGGCACCCATGTAAGTTTACATATTGTATTTCAAAATTCTCTAATTTTTAATTTGCAACAATAATAAGGAGCCCATATTTTGTTCATGTCAATTGCTAGCATTTCTTTATTTATATTATGTGTTTGTGGTATTAAGGGGTACACCCTTCATCAAGTGGTATCAGAGCAGCCCTTCATCATGTATGCTAGTGAGAAGCAAAATATCAATTAAGTAAATAAAGGAAATAGAAAATGTCACACAAAATCTTGAGATCCTTGAAATAATGAAAAATAATAACTCCTCAATCTCATCACTTGAACCATGTAGATGTGTAGACTAAACCATGCCACAATACCTCCAAATAATGGTGTCAAAAATAAATCTTCATCTTTAGTGGCAAACTAGAACACATAGACTTCTAAAAACATCTCTTGACACATGGTTACATCAAATGTAAATACTGTCTCCTATAATATAATTAATTTAATTAATCGATTATATTTATTATTTTCCTCTATTTATTTGATTAAATAGGATAATTACCTAAGGTATTTAAATTTAATTTAAATACTTGCCCTTAATGTGTTGATTTTAATTAATACATGATTCTTCATAGTCCCCATTTAAATATATTGTAACACCTACTCAAGAATCCAAGACAAATAAACCTAACATGTTACAATACTTACTAAACTATTTTTCTTTTGAAGTTTAAAAAATATCAAACAAAAATAAGGAAGAAATATACACATACACATCAAGTACACATAAGAAATTATAAATATAGTTTCTATGCCTCAACGGTTCCTTCACATTGAGTCACGTTCAGAATTTTGTATTAATTAATTTAAGTCTAAAGTATATCATCTCATGATCATAAAAAAATAGCAAACACATCATCTTATAAAATAATACATAAATATAACTGATACAATAAAATACATCTAATGAATAACATCCACTACACATGTTGTAGAGTATGAGAGAATAAATACAAGTGAATAAAAATATAAGATAAATGATAGCATATATACATCAAATGAAAAGAAGTATCCAAGATAGGAAGGAGAATGATAATGGTACTACTGCATCAATGATGATTCAACATCTATCAAACTGAGGGTGACCCAAATGGTAAGAAGCCACTACCTCTCGACCATGTGTTCACCTAGTCAAGCTTCTACTCCCACCATGGAGGGAAGATAATGAATGATCCAAAAATGGATAATCAAACTATAAAATAATCATAGGCAAGTAATCCTGATAGCCAATTCTACCTCAAGGGTAACACAAACTACTCAAGAAGAAAATATAATTAAAATCGAAAGGACACTCAACCCAATAACCACACCACATTCCAAAGTCAACATACAAATACCAAGTATAAATCAAGAACTAAAAATAAAGAAATACAACATTGAAAGAATAATCATTTCCAAAAAAGTGTCAAATGTCAATAGAACAATAACTGACAAATAAAATTTGTCATCAAAGAGAGTATATCCCTAATCAATAACTTCAACAATAAATACATTGCCAATGAATAATTAAAACTCATCAATAAAATTCAACCATCAATAATACAAGATATCCAACCAGTATGTAATTACCCACAATAAAATCATCTAACAAGTACTCCACTAGAGGAAAATATAAAAACCATGAAGGATACTAAGGCCACATACTAGAGAGTGTCATCACATGCTCAAAATACTTGAGTTACCTTAGATTGGTCTCTCACTAGACCCCAAACCCTCAAGCATTGAGTTACCCTAGACTAGTTAGTTTGGACCCCAAAGCCACAACGTGACACATGCAGAACTAGAATACCCTCCCATGAAAATGAGGAAAACTAGTCATACCTCTCACTAGGTATCATCTCATTCCCATCCTTAGCCTATACAAGAACTCTAGGCATGCACGGGGAAAAATATCTAACTTATCTTTTTAATGTGTTCGAATATTTTAATCACTATGCTATTGCTTATTACATAACTTACAATGAATTACCATGGTAACCACTTTGGGCCTCGACCCCCATTGCAAGCCATTCCCATAGAAATGCACCTAGACAAACTTCCCAAATCTCACAAACCATAATTTTGTCCCATACCATAAAATCCATAATGATCAAGTTCAGTTCCCTAATAGGAAACTTGAAAATAATAATGGTACTCAAAACCCAAGTTCTCATAAATCTCATCAAAATAAACCACATATAATAAATATCAATTTGAGTCATAAAACACATCATGACATCTAGTCAAATAGACATCATAAATAAATCTCAAAAGCCTCTAGTGCAAATCCTAGTTTGGCAAGGTAAACATTCCATAAAGAAAATCATCATTAGAATAAACATCAATAAAGAAGAGAATACAAGAAAACACATAATTTTCAAGCTATATGGTTTAACTCTGTCATTTTCTATATTTAAATTGAGTCATAAGAATGTGTTGAACAATAAGGTAGTAATATACATGTTAATGGAAATTGTTATGCTAATATACATATTTTAATGTCCAATCTTTTTGCACATAGAAAATGTCATGTAATATTATCTTGTTATTAATTTGAATGGTCTTAAATCATAAATGAATTAATAATTAATAACATAAAAGTATATAATAAGATTAAATATAAATATCAATTCCATTTCTAGAATATTAATTTTGCTTCTATATAAGTCCAATATTTATTTACTTTTCTTTTAATTCATCATGCAACCACAAATAAAATTACAAATTTAATTAAATTGTTAATAAATTTATCTCATAAAGTCAAATAGTTATTAACTAGGTGATTATAAAGTGAACTCCACCATAACTTATCTTAACATATAATATAATCACAAATATATATTTATTGGCTTCTCACTTGCATTAATAAATATAAAATCACTTTTATGCAACTAAGAGTTTAACAAGGCTTAAACAATCATTAAAATTAAAATCCACTTTATAACTAAATCAGTAATATTTATTTGATTTTCTAAATTAATAAATAAGTATTTGATATTTTAAATAATTATAACAATAGCTTATCCATTTAATAAAAAATGGTGAATTTCTCAAAAAATGCAAAAAAAGAAGAGTAACTAATCTTTGATGTTTTGTCTCGTAGACTAAAAAATAGTGGTAATAACCCTAGCAACCAAAATCTAGGCAGTATCTGTACAAATTCTCAAATGCTTGGTAGTTTTAGATCAGTGTAGAAATCACCAAAATAGCTTTACAATTCTAGCAACACTACACAAAGAGCAAGGAAAAGTCTTGTAGAGGGAAGGAAAGACAAAGGCAATAAAAAAGAATTGCCTCAAATCTCCATAAAAATTTATTAATTCCATTAGGGAACAATCAATTGTCAAACACCCAATCCTTAGAGGCAAAGAAGTTGTGATAGCCCAAGGAGTAGAGGAGGTGATTAGCAAGGGCAAGTCACCTCAAAAAATAAAAGCTTTGAAAGAGGAAGGGACTGAATAGGGATATAATTTTAGTCTCTAAGAGGACAAAAAGGAAAAGATACTTAGCAAAACCCAAAAAAACTATAGCAATAGTTCAATCTAGAATTGAGCAGAATACAATAAAAAGGGATGATGCTTAGATTGGAAAATAAATGGCCCATTTCTCTAGTACTAAATATGTAAATAGACATAGTCATTATGAAATACCACCAATACCTATTTCAAATAAGGTTTTCAGAAACCCTAGTTTTAGTAATAGTTGTTCAAAAAAACTTTTTAAAATAATAACAGACCTATTGGAACCTATTGGAAATATTAAAGACTATGCTAGGTTACTAAGAGGGGAGGAGTGAATCAGTAACCTTAAAAATCTTTGTCAAATTTAGATCATAATTGCAATAATCCAATAATCATTAAATCAGATCTAACTGCATGCATGAGAAACTAAAAACATAAACATTCATGACACATGAACACAATAATTTGGTGACCTAGAAACCTTCCAAATAGAAAGTAAAACTAGGGTGGGGATGATACCCATAAAACTTCAATACTACAGCATAATGTTGGCCTGTTAAGGCTGATAATGATCACTTCTAATGATCTACCTTGTTAGGATCAATTAGGATTGCTAGGTCCACCTTGTTAGAGGTTTTACAAACATACAATGAAGTATGCACTCGGTAAAGAGATTTGACAATAGACTTTTAAGTCTACCTTGTTAGAGGATTTTGGATTGGTTCACCTATTAGAATGAAATAGTAGATCTTTGACTTTAACTAATTTTCTGATAGAGATTCTTTGAAGTACTAATCACCTTTATGTGATAAATATGACTCTACTACTCCTTTGTTGATATGGCCTTACAATACACTTGTTGATTTACATTCGCATGCTTCTTACAAAGTCGACCAATATACAATACATTATATATATATATATATATATCAATCCAATTTACAAAATTACAAAGTCAACCAATATAGAAGCTAACACCAATATTACAAAGTCAGCTCAAATGAAGACACTTGAGTTCTGAAGACTGACTTGGTGAATTTCTAATACATGGCATCCACTATCATTACTCAACATTGTCATGCATTCAGTAAAAGTGGAAGATCACTCGATACTAAACATCTTAGAGTAGTCTCAAACTCGGTCTACATTGGCAACTTGGTAGATACTGTGTAACTTGGTAGAAACTGAATTCCATGTTTACCATACTTGAACTCGGTAAACACTAATTATCTCATCACTTAGTTAACACTAACTTTGCTTCACATGAACTAATTACTCGATAGAAACTGCGAAGCTTGGTAACCACTGAACTACTCAGTAAGAACTATAGGACTTCATAGTACTTGAATTTACTTGGTAACCACTGGAATGTTTGATAGGAACTATGAAGCTTGGTGGCTATTGAATTACATGGAAAACATTGTAGATTTTTTAATAAGCTTGGTAGCCATACAAAATCTGAATAAGTGTTGTCACTAATAACAAACTTGACTTAATGTCAACATAACCAACTCGTCCCTAGTAGTTACAGATCAAAAAACCACTAAGGAGCTTGGTGACCCTAATTCCCTAGCACAAAGTACTAAGGCCTCCATTCCACTACATAGGAATATAATAGGAGTTTGTACTATTTATCATAATGTATGTTTAACCCCATTAATCCCAAGAAGTAAACTATAATAAGGAATGATATTAGTAGATCACAACTCCCTTAGAAATATTCAAATTATTAGTAATTAATTCAGCAAAAGAAGGTGGTAGAAATGTCAAGAGCTAGGACTGTACGCTTACTAGAATGGTCATCTAGAAAAGATTTCAAAAATGGTAAGATGGTTAAAGGACATATGCAAGGAGAAGGTAAGTATTTTTTTTTATTCTAATCATTTTCTATATCTACATTGTCAAACAAAGATATTAGGTATGAATTAATCTCAATTTCCTACTATTTTTACAAGGGTCATTTGCTTAAATTTGTATGTTGGATCCCAAACTGTAATGAACAAAAGTTAGAAGATCTTTAAGCACCCTCTTGGTTTGAATGCAAAAAGGTTCCTTCAGAATTGAACCATATCCAAATTATTAATAAAATAGGGAAATATTTAGGAAATATATTAGGCATAGGCTATGACCACAACTCAACTAATAATATCAAGTTTCTTATAAATTCAAAAGAAGGGAAAAGTGCCTTCAAAACTAAAAAAAATATCACAAATAAATATATCTACAATCTTACCTTAAATAAATATAAAGAAAAAATTAATGAAATTGCCAATATAGATTATAATAGGATTCCTCATCAAATAAACACTACCACAAATCTTAAAGAGGGACTTAGTAGATCTTATGTCTTAGGAAAGAGATTAGAGTAGGAGAAAGATGGAAAATTAGAAGAGACTACAATTTGAACAAAAATCAATAGAAAGTTGGGAAACAATGAAGAAATAATGGAAGAAGGAGAAATTACATGATGGGAATTAGAGGACAAAATGACATCAATAATCAACAAAAATCCAAAAAAAAAGCAAGGAAAATTTGTGGGAAAATATATTTTGGAAGAGAAAGAGATGGATAATAAGGTGTATGAAGATATGCAACAACAAAAAAAGATTTCACCAATGCTCTCTATGTCAAAAAGAGAATGGAATACTAGAAGAACTAAACTCTAGTCTAAAGATTTTTAGCAGATTAACATGTGATATATCACTTACTTAGAACAATATCTATGATTAGATTATTATAGGAGAACACGAGAACTTAGAACACCTCAATATTTCTATTCAATATTTTTAAAAAATTGAGGAAATAGGTCTCCAAGTAATTAAAGAAAAGGATGCTAGAAAAAAAAAAGAGCAATAGAGGGAACAATAGGTGAAATTACACAAATAAAGACACCAAAACAGAGATTTGTTAAATCAGGAAAGAAACCTAGAATCTCATTTATATCAAAAGGATTCAATCTCAAATGTGAGTCTAGGGGCATTGAATTAGAATCTAGGTAAGAATGTAGAGTCAGTAATAATTAAAAGAAAAGGATGACATCAAACAAAGGATGATAAACTACCACAAGCAGTAGAGCTAGGTGTTGGCACTCAAAATTGTAGCCCAAATTTCGAGCAATTTTGAGAAATTGAACCCTATAAACGCTTTTTTAAATGCACATGTACCTAGCTATAATTTTGAGGCCTAAGAGGTGTTCAATGCTTCTAACACCTTCCATTCAGTGTGTTTACCTATTCCATGAAGTTAAATTTTCGTTCTGAGCCATTTCGTAAAGTCCTATTTTGAGCAAATGTCAATTTTGAATTTTCACTAAGTGTCAAACAACAACAGGAGACTATGTTTGTAATCAAATAACTTGCACCCATAAATGTTTTAGGACTCACCACTTTGGGAGTGTCTAGTATTCATACATGAGAACCTATGTTTTAGATTTCAAGTCATTTCAAGTCCATTTGACTAGGTTATGAATCCCTCAAAGTTGGTCATTTAAATTTGTCATGTTGATGCAATTAGTTCAAAATTCTAGATAGCCTTGTTTCACGTGTTATAACTTTGACCCATTTGACTAAAATGTGTAACTTCCTTTTGCATTGCATTATAAACATCAGAGACTTGTTATGTTTCAAGTTTCAGCTTATGACGAATCTGTTTGCTCAGTTTTCAAACATGACTCCAAACACAATTTTTATCTTTTTACTGGTGTCAACATTTGCGAATTGTTTGGTACCCCTATTTGAGACGTTATAACTTGAGATCCATGATTGGTGAGATCAAATGGATTGTACCATTGTGTAGTAGACTGAAAATACTCCAAGTGTGTCAGTTTGCAAGTCATGACGAATCCATTTGCAAACTTTTCCAGGTCAATTCCATTTGCAAAAATTACTTTTCTATCAGTGCTTCCAGTCTGTAAAATTCAAGTAGCCTACTTTGAATGATTTCCATTTGCGCCCTATTATTCATCATGAGCCTAAATCATAGATACATAATGTCCTCATGACAGAGAAACTATGCCCCAGTTTTTGTTCTCCTAAGTGTCAATTTACCTAGTTTTTGAACCCAATTCTGAACCCAGTTTAGTGTTTTTTGACATGTTTTCTTGCAGGCAATTCTGAGAGGTCAACTTTGACAGTGAATATCTTTTGACCCCGAATTCATCATGAGACGAGATTTAACATAGTGCAAGTTTGCAAAATAAAGAGTCAGTGTGTCAGGTTAGAGGTTTGGGTCAGTTTTTAAGGCCAGTCAATGGACTTCCTGGCACGAAATTGACAGTTTAAAAATTATGTAAAATGAGCTTCAAATTGATTGTTTAGCAGTTGGATTTGATTCTAGTCAGTATCAGATGATGAATTGGATCAGCTTGACAGTTTAGTTGTCTGAAAATGAATTTTTTTTTAGGCAGACCCACTTTGGGGCCCGGCTATTTCTGACTGATTACTGCAGAATGATAAGACATTGAGATTTTAAAGTTTTCTATTAAAGGATTGTAATGCTTTCATCACTATGAGTTTTGGGATGAACTTTTATTTTTCTCAAAGATTAAATGGTTATGAAATCTAATTTCAAAATAATGATGTGATGGATGCTAAGTACACTAACCATTGTAAGACAAAGAAGGCATATTCTTCCAAGCACGCAATTGATATGCTGAATGAGATCAAACAGAGGGGTGTCAGCCCAGAAGATCTTATATTTCAAGCCTTTCAATGGATGTACTTTTTATATATGGCTGGCTACAAACATGAATTAGTTAATGCAGCCCAAATGTTTGGCAAATGCCTAGCAGATACTTCAAAGGGTAGTGTGCCTTTAGAAGCACTTATGACGTTAGGAAACTCTCTATACAATAAATCTTCATAATATGGAGACTTTGAGAAGGGAAATCTCTATCAGAATATGCAAGACTTTATGACAAAATCAAGAATCCCAAAAGATCGTTATGATAGAGATTAAGTTGTTCACGATATATATTATGCAGTATTGGTTGCAGTGGAGAAGTATGGAACAGAGGATTAGACACTAGAGAAAACATTCAAGGGTGCTACATCTCATATGATTGGAAATGCAATGCATGTAACAGATCCCAAAATTGATCCGAGGGTAAAAGCAGCAAAACCAATCTACTTCTTCGGAACAGAAGATCACATTAAGGAAAGGAGTTTCCAACAAGTTTGAAGCTGCTAGCATCGGACACGTTGGATCCACTAAAGGCATAGAATGGTGAAATGTAGAGGAAGTATTCTCAAAGGCTTGAGCCGATAGTGAACATAAAGGGGAGCCTCACACTTTAAAAGAAGATAGCGACTAGAAGTTTTAAAGCTGCTGAAGATACCCACGTAAATCAAGGAGACACTCACGCAGGTGTAAAAGGGCCTAATGTGGAGGGGCGGATGCATTCAACGCCATCAAAAAGAATAGCTCACGCCATATCCAGAGGAACAGAGCTTCACATGGAGTAAAGGGAGGTTTGCACCAAGGAAGAAGATAGCAAGCATATGCAGAACCTCACGCTAAATGCAGAGGCTGCATAACATGGAGCCACGTTTTATAAAAAGGAAGCCATTTTGACAGAAGACCCTTTAGAAGAAGAGAGCAAGGAAAGCCATTTCTAGTGTTTCAAAAATGTGAATGTGAATGTATTATGAGCAGCCCCACGCAAGAGAAGAACCATGGCATGTAGAAAGAAAACTAGGTAGGGTGAGATGCCACGATTAATACAAAACGCTAGTTCAAAGAAGAACAGATCCCCACATTTTTGGAATAGGGGCCAATTAAGCAAGCAGACATAGAATATAAGAGAAAACCCCACGCATAGCAGATTGGAGGACAACATCAATGGTGGAAGTCAAAGTTTTCATGAGGGAAGAACCTACATTTAGCAGAACAAAAATAGAGGCACTCCATGCCACGTAAGAGTAGCAGCTAACGCACAGTAGGGGTCCATGCTAGCAGAGATAGCAGATCATGTATAATGAAAAAGCAACCACCACGCCATTTAGAGTAGAATCACAGCATACAAGGAAAGCGCCAAGTTTGAATACAAAGGAGCCCATGTAGAAAGAAGGCATGAATGCCCAAGCATAGGAATAGAGCTATCCACGACAGTTAAAACAAAAGGCTATAGGCGCAATCCAAGGAACCTCCTGTAGTCAACACCAAAGTTAATGCCATAATAGAGGGAGAGTCTAGGCTGCGGCAACGAAAAGAACTCCACGCATGGAGAAAACAAAGACCACAAGTGTCACTTGAGATGAACCCACAGGGTGGTGTGAGAAGGTTGAAAATTTTAATCCCACATTGTTTGCCCAGTGGGTTTCCTATTTGTTTAAAACCACGAACGCATAGGTTGGGAGTTGTCCTTGAGACAATCCCTTTTTAAAAGGCAATGCCAATGTGGTAGGTCCCCCCTTGCGCCAGTGGATGCCAGCTGGGCATGACATCAGCATTATTTTAGATGAAATTGCACATGAGATGAGGTGGCAAATTAAAACTCAAAGGCTCAGATTGTGACAAGTGTCCAAATCTGACGATGGGCGCAAGCTTGCAAAACAAAGGTGCTCATGAGATAAGTATTGCGGGAAAGCAAAAAAATGACACATGGCAATAGGTTCTAGTAGGCGATGAGTTGGCAAAGATCAAGGACAGTTTGAGAGGATGCACCAAATTGTGACACGTGTCATGATCTGATGGTGGGCACATGCCCGCAAAATAAAGATGCTGGCTAGTTAAGTATTGCAGGCACGCAAAAATTTGACACATGGCAAGTGAGACCACCTAGTATGATGCAGTGATGACATGGCATTGTGTGTTTGAGCTAATGATGTGGACAGGGTTCGACCAATCATGTAGTGACACGTGGTGCCAATCAAACAAAGGGTTGACCATAGATTGGAAGGATAGGGAAATTTGAAAGTAATAAAAAATAATAATTTTTTATTATTTTCTCAAAAGAATGGATGTGCATCATTTTAAATTCAAAAGAGGATTATTTCTAAAGTTCAAACTTAGGAAATTTTTTAATTTTTGCAAAATTAAAAAAATGCAAACCTGAGTTTTTAGTAAGGGGGGACTATTTTTCAAATTAATATTTAAGGGGTTTCCGAGAGGCAAAATATGCAATGTTATATATCGTTGGAATCGGCAAAAGATGAAATTTTTGATTTTGGAGTTAGTTTCTACATAGGAAGCAGTTGGTTCTTGCTATAGGAGGTTTTGTCCTAGATGCCTAATCTACAACCGCATTCAGGTATCGATGATCAATTTTGATTTTTGACTGGGTAATGACCTAAATATAGTTAAAAAGTAGTGAAAATGTAGTTTGAGGTGAATTTAACCACTCTCAACTCATTAAAACTTCAATTTTACCAAGCATTTCAGTTGGTTTTCAAATTCTAATAACTAAACGAGTTTTCATCATTTAGCAAGAGATATTTTGCAAATCAGTTATAGGATAATGATGAAACAAAATCAGATCAAAATGGTAGAGAGAAGAGAGAAGTGATTTAGTTGCAAGGGATTGAATTTCAAGTGGACACATGTCAGGCATAGATCAAATCCAGGAATTCATTCATCTTATATCATTCTTTATTTCTTTCATTATAGGGGTTGGAAAATTTGGAAAGTTTCTTTGGTATGAAGATAGTTAGTAGGACTGGCCCTAGAATTGATGTATTATGAATGGAAGACCTAGGATGTGTTGGTTCTAGACCATGAAGCTATGCTTTGGCTGTGATACCCAATTCCCATCCCATCATTTTCTCATTCTCGCCATTTTCTCTCTTGTATGAAAACATATGTTATTGTATAGTCTAGTTTATTAGGTGATTTGTGATTCTTTTCATGTATTTTCATGTGTTATTTCAAGGAAATTAATACAGTGAGCAGTAGGTGTTTAATTTCAGTCTAAATCTTGTCTCCTTTCTCAGTTGAGCTGTGATGTTTTATGGTCTTTGAACAAAGAGCCTAGATCATAAGTGCAGTCCCTTAAGGCTGTATGTTGCTTCATTGTTGCTTGTAATTCATGGAATTATGTAAATGCTTTAGAGATTTAACAGGTTGTAGTTTTATTGAGGGAGATATCAAGTAAAAATGAGATTTAGATCGAACATTGATGTCTGTTTACAAGGTGAATAGATAGATCATATATCTAAATATATAAATAAGTATCAAATATCCAAAATACATGAGGGAGATTCATGAATTTGCCCAATGGATCAGGCACTGATCAACTACAAGGTCATTAAGTTGTTGTCTATACATGGTTTTCATCCACTTTTTCCACCCACATAAAATCAAATCAAATTCAAATCATCTTTACATTTTATGTTGAAGAGCTAGAATAGTAATGCCCTCACTCAGCTTCTAAGATTCATAGATTTTCATTTAACTACTATAGATCTATGTCATTTCATGAGTCATTGGGAGAAATAAGGGTTTCATCTGCTTCATAGATTCAGGGATATGTTTTTGCACTGGTACGGTATCATTTGAATCTGAGGTCTACCCACCTAGGTTTAGCAGAGTTTGAAGTAGAAGAAGGGTCATGCCTTATAGTTGGCCTATTTTCAGAAATAGCATGTTGAAAACAGGAGTTAGCTGCCCCTAGATATGTCAGTTTCTCAGTGGGATAATTGAAAACCCTCCATCATTTTCAAACACCAACACTAGAAACTTTAAAAAGTAAGGAAATGGCACATGAAGAGGTAAACAGAGCTAAATCAAATTAATAAACCAAAAATAAATTAGACAAGAAGATTGTTTGACATAAAGTGACTTAGACCAAAGGAAAAATTAATCAGGATCGCCAAAAATAAAAAATAAATAGGCAAGAATGGATAGAAAAAGTAGCTCAAGGAGAAAGTCAAATACATGAAACTATTATCCCCCCAACAACTTCTGCACAATTGGGTAACTTTACTATATAAAGAAAACCTAAAATGAGATCACAGAAACTTTGTCGAACCTTGGCAAATGGGAAAAACTTTTTTAAAGATAATGATAGTGAACCTAAACTGAAAAAGGTGGGTAAGGATAAGAATGAGAGTCTCCTTATACCAGTGTAAGTAGAAACCCTTTTAAATGAGATTTTGATTGAAAGGTGAGAAGAACTATAAACTAGTAAAGAAGTAGTAATTATAAATGGAAAAAATGGACAATCATGGGAAGATTTTGGAGAATTAGACACTATAGAATAGCTTATCAAGAATAAAAAGAACAAAGAAATGGGTTCTTAGCATGAAGAGAAAAAGGAAACAAAAATGGATGGAATTGATATAGGGGATCAGATTATACAAGAATTAGAAGAAGAAGAAGAAGAAGAAGAAGAGGTGACATCAGAGGAAGATAGGTCATCCATGAGCATTATCAACACCAATAAGTACATAGAAAAATTAGGTACTCAATCAATAAAGAGGGATTAAAAGCCCTGAGATATGGCAAGAAAAAGATGATGAGAGGAAGAAAGATGTTGATACAACTAAGATCTTCTATAGGGAAGAAAACAATTAGAAAATTATAAGAAAAATATTAAATGCGGGGAAGGGGAAGTTCCTTCCCCCAAAAAAATGAAGATAAAAACATGGAATGTTAGGGGACTTAATGCCCCTAGCAAAAAGCATTTACTAAAACACAATTTAACCTTATTTAATTTACAAATAATATTAATGCAAGAGACTAAATTAAACAAAGAAGAAGGAATTAGATTAGAAAATAAATTGGGTAATTGGAAAGCAAAATTAGTAGAAGCTAATGGAGCATCAACTGGTATCAATATTATATAGAACCCCCAAAAAATAGATTTCAACAAAATAGTTTCAAATAATAATTGGATGGGTGGTAGAATTATAAGTTTTAAGCATAATCTCTAACTTACCCTCTTCAATGTATATGGACCCATCCAAGCAAGAGATAAGAAAGAAGTGTAGAATGAAATAAGCACTTTTATGGAAGTGAATCATAGGGATATTTTTCTCCCAGGTGGCAACTTTAATGTGATCTTAAATTTGGAAGAAAAGTATGTAGGATCTCAGATAGTGATGTACGTAGCAACATATTTATATTAGAGAATAGTTTGAAAGAAACAACTTAATGGATATCCCAAAAAAAATGGAATATTCACTTGGAATAACATAAGATGAGGCTATTGTCACATAGCATAAATACTAGGTAGATTTTTATTTAAGGGGAGCTTTAGTACCATAAATCTAGCATATCATTCTTCTATCTTGCCAAATATTTGATCATATTGCTTCCCATCAAGATAGAAATTGTTGAATCCAAAAAAATCAAGAAATCCTTTCAAATGTGAATAAATGTGGTTCTTAGAAAAAACTTAATTGAAAATATCAGACTATGGTGGCAAGAGTGTTATTTCCAAGGATTTAAGATGTACTCCTTTGTATCCAAACTAAAAATTCTTAAAGAAATTTCTTAAAATGGAATAAAATACATTTTAATAATTTATTTAAAGAAAAACTAGATAATGAAGAAGAACTAAAGAAACCAAATGAAGAAATAAGAAAAAAAAGGATGGATAATGAGAAATGTAGCAAAGAGAAGGAGCTATGAGCAAAACAAGAAAATATATTTGCAAAATAAGAAAATATATTAGCAAAAGAAGAAATTTTTTGGAAACAAAAATCAAGGGAGGATTGGCTAGCTTAGGGGGACAAAATACCAAATATTTTTACAATGATACAATAAATAATGAAAACATTAATAGAATCACCATAATAAAAAACAATGAGGGTCACTTAGAAGTAGACCCAGCTAAAGTAGTAGAGATTTTCATGAATTATTACAAAAACATCTTAAATAATTTTGATAGTTCTAATCAATAAGCTTAAAAAAAATGTTAAATGTGATCCCTAAACCGATAACAACTAGTGACAATAAACCTTTCTCTATAGAAAAAGTCAAAAAAGATCTTTTAATTATTAATCTAGATAAATCATTGGGACCAGATGGATTCCAAGCCTTTTTCCTTCAAAAGTGTTGGGACATCCTAGGGGAGGATCTATGGAAGGAATTAGAAGCTAATAGAAATACAAGATCACTAATTGACCACAACTTAGTGAACCCATATCCATAAAACATTTTAATGCATGCATCCATTAGATCATATAGTACTTAAACTTTGTAGGTTACTATCAAGACAACTTTGCACAAATGTAATCATGAAACATAACATATTCAATAACACATTTAACACAATGATTTTACATGGAAATCCAATTTGAGAAAAACCACCAATAACATGCTACTAATTCTCACTCTTATGAAGTTATGCCCTATGAAAGGTCAATCCTATTAAATGTTACAATACACATTGTTAAATGTCACCTGGTTAAGGGATTTCAATCTATTGAAGTTGATCAAAGATAGACCCTATAGCTCCCAAGAATCACCTAAATGAAAACACCCATCATAGAAAGAGAGAATCAAAATCTATGGAGACTAAAATTTCTAGATCCATAGATGAGATTTTCTTGATGAGAAAAAAGAGAGATTTCTATTATCAAAAGTGAATTAATTTCAATGAATTGTTTACAATGAGAGATCATCTTTATAAAGGAGATTGAAACCCTAAAAAGGTCCAACCTAGGTTGCATCAAAATCATTAATAAAATAATTAATTATTAGATGCTTAAAGTTTAGTTTAAGTAGATTAGAGTTAAGTAGGAAATATCTAATTACTCTAAGACTCCCCCCCCCACTGCAGTAGCAGAGCGAGAAATGAAATAAGAAATGTTTTATGTTTTCAATATTTAAATTTAATGTTTTCAATAAACGTCCTACATGTGGTGGCATACCTAGAGTAGCAGTTCGATGAGCTCTCCAGATATAGCCACCTAGGATCGGGTATAGGTTTTTTAAATTAGAATAGTTTTAATTCGTAGATAATGATTGTCAGATTCCAATAATAGGTAGTAGGCAGTTTCGAATTCTTATCCTTTTCTTGGATAGAAGACGAAAAAATGTTCCTCATCCTTTTATTAGAAAAGGAGAGTCAGTTTTAAATAAGTCGGTTGGCTATGTAAGAGAGGAATTCGAATTTGGGTAATAGAGAAAGTTTCAGTTTTTGCCTTAGAAAGGATATAGATAATCGACTATGGAGTTTGGCAGCAATTCGATCTTGGTCTCTCTTGCCAAAGTGCAAATATATTTTCTTTGAGGACATTTCGGGTTAAAAGATCTTGGTGTGTGGGTGAAGATAAACTATGGAGATTTATATATTCTGATTAATCCAATCTTGAGTTTGGTTCGAGTTTGATCTCGACTGATTGATGTCATGCCCCTTGAAGTAACTCAGTTGAGTGAGTATTCCTCCTGAGCTTTCCAAGGTGTGGCTCTGCATCACCCCCCCCCCCCCTTAAGATAAACTTAGGGAGTAGCTAAAAACCTAGAAACTACTACTAAAAGAAGATTTGGATCCCAACAATAAAGCCTAATGAGGTACCCAAGTACAACCAAAACTTTAAAAATAGGAGAAATAGAGAAAACCACATGGGGAAAACCTTACTCCAAAAAGAGATGGAAATAAATTGTTCCAAAAGATAGGAACAAAAGGATGATCATGAAGAACACCACTGAAGCATGAAGCTGCAAACACTATCAAACTGCTGATTTGAAGAAGCACCACTATAAAGAACATAACTAGGTAGAGAAGACTAATTCTAAAGAGTTGATCAATTAAAGATGGAAGGTATCTTCATGGCCTCCAAAAATAGGAATGAAAGAATGTCTATATACTAAATGGTCCATCTCACTAAAATGCATAGGTATCCAACCATTACAATTGCCTGGTACATAAGATCAAATACTAAATACATAGCTCACTCCATCAAACCAAGAAAGCAATAGAGCCAACATAACCCCCCAAAATGCAATATCTCCTATAGAAAAAAAACCAAGAACATTGAGAGTGCAAAAGAAGTAAAAACACCTATAATGGCACATGTCATTGACACATCATGAGGTTAATGTCATGGAAGGAACACTCAATTGACAAAGGAAGATGGTGAATATGGAAAACATGAAACCCACCAAGGAAATTTATAATGTAGTGTGAGTACAAAAAAACAAAAATATTTTCAAGATCCTAGAATGCAATAGAGTGGTACTTTATGTTAGTGTGTTTGTAAAAATACTACAAAAGGATGTCAACAAAGATCAAATGACACATAAGGCTAATACAATAGATAGTATAACCCATGAAAAATCATCTAAAACAAAAAAATCAATTCCCAAACCTAAAACAACCAAGATCTCCATCAAAATGGAAAAATGAAAAAAACTAAATGGGATGTACCTGGAGCAGAATGTAGAAAATAGAATGTCTCAAAATATGTCTCTTAGAGTGTAAAATAGAAATTCTAACATTGATAAAATATAGGCCACAAAATAGAAGATAAATCCAAATAAATTGCACCATCACGATGGGCTCAGAATCAACTTTCTAGAGCTTCTTTTAGATCTAAAAATAGAGTCCAGGTGAGCAAGTTATGGCCAAGAAACCACATGTAGGTCAAAAAAGTGTTGGAAAAGCAACAAAAAAAGTACCACCTTTGGATCTATCCCAAAATGTCTTGAAAAATGTTCTCACCAATACTAAAAATTATGTTAGGAAGTATGTCAATTTTGTACCAAAACTATCACAATTTGCATACCCAAGAAATCTTGATTTGCATGCCAAAAATCTTGATTTTTGTACAAAATCACAAAATTTTTGCCTCGAGAAATGTGTAAAAAATCTCAATTTTCTAATAAAAAAAATTGATTTGCATGCCAAAATTTAGCAAATTTTTGTCTCAATAAATGTGCCAAAAAGCTTGATTTTTGAACCAAAAAATCTCAATTTGTGTTAAAAAATTAGAAAATTGTCACGTTGGAAAATATGCTCAATTTGGGAGCAATATTTGTATCCTCCCAACTATGTCCAAATTGGACAAATTTAATATGAAAATAGGGTTTTTGGATGCTCTGAGCTCAACGGTGATGTCCATTTTGGCTCAAAGTGCACCAAAAAATGGTGACCCTTGTTAGAAATAGGAATTACTAAGAGGAGGGTGAATTAGTAATCTACAAACTTTAGTTGCTAACTAGATATTAATTGTTACTTTAAACCATACATAACAAAGTAATAATGTAATTTTGAAAAGTAATAGTAATCATGCACAAATACAACTCATAACACTATATTTTTTTAACTAGAAAAACCCTAGTCAAGGGAAAACTCCAGTGGGGATGATACCCACTAGATAATATAATGATATATAAGTTCCTTGTTAGAGGATGGACCCTATTAGGAGTCAATGAGAAAATTCAGTATAGAGAATCCCTATTAGGAGACTTTGAATACCTATTAGGAGATTCCAACCCTATTAAGAGTTGTGTCAAACCTGTTAGGAGTTGTAATACAGTAGATGCAAGATGAGCCCACTGCCCAAACATGCACTTCCAATTACAAGAAGAGCTCACTGCCCAAACAAGTAACTAGACTTCTGGAATGTAGGTACTATAACTTCTTCCTTAGTTTGATCTTGAATCACAAAATCAACTTTGCATATATCACTTTCACAAAAAATATTCATATCACGATATATCACACAATTCTACAACACTTCACACACACCTTATCTCAATATGTCCTTTGCATAAATACCATGTCTTTTCATAAATTACTATTAGGTCAGCTAAGACCATAATACACTTTTCCAACTTAGAGTAAACATCTAGGATGTCAGCCCTAATTGGTCAAGTAAAAATTTTGTAATCAAAATAATTCCTTTCCTTTAATTTTGTTGTCTTATTTTATTGATAAAACACAAATATCTCTTTTCTATATAATCTGTACTAACTTTTGAGGTTATACATGTTATCATCAACATGTATACTATCTCCATCTAACTTCACTAGTCATAATATAACGTTGGTAACAAGTTACATACAAAAAAATGCACTAGTGTATACCAAATTCATACTTAGATAATTTTTTGAGTACCAAAAGCTAAGTATCTTTATTTCTAAGGTTTCATGTAAGCATGTACATCATGTATTGCTATAAATGACAATAATTACATATCTTCATTAGCCAGTTGTCAACAATCTCCCCCTTTGGCATTGATGACAACAAAATAGGGAAAATGGGCTAAGTATCAAAATCTTAAAATAAATAACACATTAACATTACATCTATTACAACGTGTCCATCTTACATATGCCCCCCCTTACAATATGATTTCATACTTTACAATTTTATTTTCTCCTCTTTACTTGATTTACAATTTTCATATGTACTTCTCCCCCTTTGACATCAATGACAAAGGTTAAAATGTCCAAAACTATCCAAAGACTATCCATCTGCTATCAAAATCTTTGTAAACATCTGCCTTAAACTGATAGTATCTTCATGCAATCATCAAAACTTGCCTTAAAATTTCTCATACCTTTTGTTCATGTATCCTTGGTTGATTCAGTAGAGGTGACAATTGCACATAAAGCATATGATGAAATCTCAACTGCATTAAGGTCAGAGTATAAAAAGTTAGAATAAGTGTCCTTGGCCTTGACACATTCCTCCAACCATTTCTCAATAATAGATATTTTTAAAGAAATAGACTCTTTGAAATTTGATACTCTCTTCAAAATTTGTTCCTTCTAAAGTTCCAGTTTCCTAATTTCACTATGAATATTGGCCACTTGTCCTTCAAAATCATCAATTTTACTAGAAGGATGTTGTATTTGGCTAGATAGATCTTCTAGCTCACTCATCTTACCTCCAATATGACTATCAATATCTTTATTCAACTTGTGAGATAGAGTACACTTGTTGTATGATATCTTGGCATCTTGTTGACATTTCTAAAGTTCCTTGATACAAGTATCAAGACTATCAAATCGTTCTTGATATTCTAACAAATAGTGCTAAACAAATTAGCATCATGTGAGATATGTGCCTTTGCTTCTGCAACATTCAACAAATTTGTGAATTCTTCATCAAAATATTTTAGCACTACCTGTGCCCACTATTCAGGATCTACCTCTATATGATGGACCACTAGAGTACTATGTAATCTATCAGTAACCTCCATCAAGGTTTTGTGTAGGCTCTTCACTATCTTTTTCTTTTGAATAAGATTTGACAAAGATGAGATCAAATCAGTTTGATCATCATCATTAGTTGTCAGGCTAGCAAGTGAAAGTGAAGTAGATGAACTAGAAGGTTTAGTGTCATCTTCCCTTTTCTTATTTTCAACTACCTCTTTGACTCTTCTTTCTTCTTCCTCTTTCTTTTCTCTTTCCTTTCTTACTTTTTCTCTCTTTTATTCCTCTTCTAATCTTTTCTTCTTATCTTCCTCTATTTTATTTTTCATTTCTTCTTGAATTAATCCTTTCTTATCTTCCTCTACTTTTCTTTTCATCTCATCTTCAAGAAATTTTTTCTTGGCCTCTTCAATTTTCCTTTTCTCTTCCTCTAATAACCTCTTTTCCTCTTTAATTTTCCTCAATTGATCTTCAATATCTTCGGTGTGAGGTTCATTCTATTCAAAACTCTCAAACAAGTGTGTATCATCAATGTTAATAGTAACATTAGTCTGATCTATTTGCATTGTGTCACTACTCACTGACACTTCTGAGGATCTGGGTGCTGGTGAAGATGTTGCTTTGGATTCTATCATCATCTGACTTATAGCTACTACACTTTCACTTCTTATCTTATCTTTCTCACCCACCATAAACATGAATGGTCTTACCTTGTTTCTCAAGTAAGGTGCTAGATTGTTCAACAATCTCTTAACTTCTACTTCATCATCAATCTTGCATATTGTCCTTAACATAGACTTCTAAAGTTCTATGTTATCTTTTCGAGTTGGTGCCTTCTTTTCAATGAGTCTCTCATAGACCTTTTGATTTATTATGCCTTCAATATCCTTAAATTTTAGATTATTGGCTATTATGTATATCATAGTAGAGATATCAATATGATCTTTCTCAAAATTATTATACAAGTCATAAAATTTTCTCATCTGCAAAAAATTGCCTTCATTAGCAATAGTTGAATTTATCTTCTCTATCTTCAACTTCCAAGGTTGTCAATCTTTTTCTGGTGACTACTTAGAATTCAATACCTTCTCTACCTATTTAGCTTTATGTTCTTCTTCTTCTTCACTAGACTCAACAATTGTCAACAATGTCTTTTGTCTCTTTCTTGGTCTAGTGGCTTGTTGTTTGACCCTTTTAGTTTTTGTGGTCACAACTTCCACTAATCTCTCTGATTCCCTCTTTGGCCCACTTGGCTGAACATCTGATACTACTTCATAAGGAATGCTCCATTTCAAAGATGTCTCTACAATAGACACCGACAAAGGTTGCACATTCAATATACCTTGTTTCATAGTCTATCTGACTACTTGTGACTCACTCTCAGTCATACTAGCTTCTATTAAGGCTTTCTTCATTATTGTTTCTATCTTCTTGTGAGATGTCTTCTCCAAGGATTTCTAATGAGTTGATTGGCTAATCCCATCATAAGTTCCAAATCTATATTCAGGTTGGTCCTTCTGTGATTTCAACAATAAATCAATGTATCCAATTGTTGTTTCATCATTCAATTTATAACCTAAGGGATCAAGAAATGTTTCCACGGGTTCTATAGCTTGAATATAAGTAAAATTGGTATCAACCATAACACAAATATCTTCTTTTAATCTATCTACAATTGTAGGTGCAATTCTAAATCTTTGCCTCATTTCATTCTTAAATGTTTTCATTATCAAGTTTCCACTATCCAATATTTTATCTGTTGGATGTCTTCTACACACTTCTATGATTTTCTCCATTATACACCTCTCACTACTCATAATCTCTATGACTAACAAATATGGAAATCTCTTAAGTAGATGAAAAAAAAATGATTGATTGGTGACTAAAATCTAAACATAACATTCTTAGTCTTTTTTATCTTCTCTAGGTTCTCAAGAAGTTGCATTCTTAAAATTTCACTAAGGTCAACTTGTTCCTTCTCAACACATATCTTATATGTTGCATAGATGAATCTAGCTGACAATTCGTCAATCTTGGAACTTGCACATATAGAATAGGCAATGATTCTACTCAGGAATCTTAAATCATCTTATTTAATGGTCCTAATCACCATGGCCTTTCCGTTATAAATCACCTTTGTGTTGCTCTCAACTTTCTTCTTAACCAATTTCTCACCTATGGGTACACTACCTTGTTTACAAAGACCAAATACCTCATGAATAAGGTTAGCTAAAATATCAACTACACTATCTTCCATCCATAGTTTTCCATCATTTATTCTACTTGGTATGATGTATGTCCACTCATCTATGTCCAAATCTCGGTAGAAATAATATTTGAACAAGTATAGTTCCTTCAAGTGTTCAAATCCATGTTTCACATTTATATCATGATTAAAGGTTGATTCCATATCCTTGTTCATATACTCACTCCCAATAGATTCAAACTTACTAGTAAGGTAACTTCCTATATCTTCAAAATATACTACATTGCTTGAAGTAATGGATAATATTGAGTTAAGGTTTCCTTCTACAGGTTTCATGGAGAAAACCTTGAATTTTGGTCTATCCTCATTCTCAACATTGTGAACTACCAACATATCCATGATTCTATCAAATAAATTCTGTAGATTAACAATAAAATACCTTTTTTCAAAAATAGGGTTTGCTTTGAAATTTCCTTGTCAATTCACTTATGAGTGTTCTTTGCTTCTGATGTAATTGCAATGAAGTGGTAATCAAGTTTGTACTCCATTTTATTCCTTCAACTTGAACTTGCATTAATTGTATACTTAGCAAACACAAAAAATTATCAATTGCACTTTGAAATCAAATATCTACTCAAGATCTTCAATTTGATCTTCAGATGCTACTCAAAGTTTACTATAGCTTCCTCCCATCATGATAATGCTCCATAAAACTTTGCTTCACAAAATTCTCTGCACAAACATAGTTTTCATCTTCTACTATAGAATTAACTTTCTCTATAATAATAGTAACTCTCAATTCCTTTGTAACTAGTTTAGATAAGCTCCAAATTACAAGCGAGCTTATATACCATCTAAACTTATCTTGATAAACCTTTTCCCAACTTTGCTACACATAATTCAATATTTGAATGAAGTTTTCAAATTATGGTGCTATGAATAAGCTTAATTCAACTTAATTGAATCAAACTCAATTAATGACTTCAATCTTCCTATCTCATCATCATCTAACTTATCTTTTGAGATGTCTAATCCTTTTACAAATGCCTCATTGAGTTATTCTTGAAGTTCACTAACTACATTTCTTTGTTCCTCATTGTCTTTCTTAGTTTCAAATTTCCTCTCATGGTTCCTTCTATCATTATGTTTCTTCTATCATTACTTCTGTTTCTAAAGTTTCTTCCATTGTTCCTTCTATCTCTAAATTTTTTGTCCATTCTACGATACTTTTTTATATGTATGAATTTTTTGTATAACTAACATACTAGAGTTTTACTTCTAGAATTCTGATGATCATCAAGTGCATGACAATTCTGAGCTATATGTCCAAAGTTGTTACACTTATAACACACGATATGTCTTCTTTCTTCATAAGGTCTTCCTTCTCTCAATGTCCTTTCATTGGATCTTCTTGTTGTTGGAAATAATCAAGACTAGCTAGGTTACTAAGAGGGGAGGGGCGAATCAGTAACTTCAAAAACTTTAAATCAATTCAATACTTGATCCATTTATCATTCATTCATCTAATCTATTGTATGCATGAGAAAGATAAACATTTATAACACATGAACTTAGAATTTTGGTGACCTAGAAACCTTCCAAATAGAAAATAAAACTGGGTTGGGGATGATACCCACAAAACTTTTCTACTGTAGTATGAAGTTAGCCTATTAGGGCTTACATTGATCACTTCTGATGATCTACCCTGTTAAGAGCAATTTGGACTACTAGATCAACCTTGTTAGAGGATTTACAAACATACAATGAAGTATGCACCTTGTTAGGAGATTTATACAGAGACTGTTAAGTCTACCTTGCTAAAGAATTTACAAAACTGATTCACCTATTAGGATGATATAGTGGATCTACTTACAACTTGATTTCTGATTAGATCCTTGAAGTATAGATCACCTCTTGTGACTGATGAATCTTTACTACTCCTTGTAGACCTTGCTGAATACTCTACTCTACTACTGATTCGCATTTATTCTTCTCAAAGCATTACATGTCCATTCCTTAAAAGCATATTCATACATTGAAAATGATATAATACATTACATATATACCATTCCAATAATTACAATTGCAAGGTCAGCTAAAACACAAGTGAACAAAATATTACTGAGTTAGCCAAACAGTAGAAAACTTAGGTTCTTCAAGCTAACTTGGTAACCTTCTGATACTTAGCATCCATTGCATTACTCGGCATCATCATGCACTCGGTAGAAGTAGAAACTTAGTCCATACTAATCACACAATGTAGATTGGAACTCAGTAATCATTGGAGACTTGGTGGACATAGTGTCACTCGGTAAAAATTGAATCCTTCATTTACCTTGCTTTCACTCGGTAAACACTACACTTCCATCACTCGATAAACACTAGCTTCCATCACTCAAACTAATGACTTGGTAAACACTATGAATCTTAGTGAACACTATAGGCTTGGTAGATACTGTTGGGCTACACACTCACTTGGTAGCTTCAGGAATGCTTGGTGTGAACTACTTAAGTGATGAACCTACAAGGTAACCATTGAATGCTTAGTATACACTATAGACTAAGTGATGAGCTCAATAATCATTCAGAGTTGAATAAGTGTTATCACTAATGAAAAATACAATATAATGCCAACAATCTCCCCCTATGGAATTAGTGACAAAAAAACTTATGAGCCAAACATTGTGTACACTGACATACTAGATTTGATTTTTCAAAATTGATCTTTGTAAACCTGTTGTATATATATTTCTTACACGTCTTTACATATCTCCCCCATACATATGACATGGTATATACATAGCTTATCACTGTACATATATCAATCTATTATATTCTCCCTTATTTTCTCCATTGTCTCTTACTCCCTCTTTGACTTTTACTATCTCTTACTCACAATAATCTCCTCCTTTTTTGACAATAATGCCAAAGGTAATCATACTTATATAGAGACACCAAAATGTGAGAAAAACTCAGAATGTACCTTAAGAATAAGAGCCAATGTCTTATCCCAGTTCTCTTGCAAAATTTTGTAGGTGGAGAGAGCCATTTGAACTTCTGCAGAAAGTTCAATCATATGATCTGCTATAGAAAAATTGTTATCATGGATCAATGTTTTTGAATAAGCAATGTGCTTCTGCATTGTGTCCATGATAGGAAGGATCATGTTTTGGATGTCTATTAGTGTAGACCAGATCCTTGCTTCCTCTCTTAATAGTTCTTCCTGCATGTCTGATAGGAATATGATCTTTATGTGATGTGTGGAGCTTGAACTGGAGTCAAGATGCAACTTTTCAGCATTGACCTTCACATCTTCATCAATTTTATTCAATTTTACATTTATTTCTTTTGTGTACTTGGTAATATCACATAGCTTGGAAAAAAGGGATGTTACATTTGTAAAAGAATTTTCAAGATTGATCAAAATTGAAGATAGTTCAACCTACTTTATTGCAATGTGCTCAAGCACTTTATTATCAAATTTCTTCTTTGCCTTTTCTATAAGCTTCTCTTGGCCAAAAGTGTCATCATTGAACTTTTGTACGGCCTCTTCCAACTGTAAAAAAATGTGTTGATATGAATCCAAATCAACACCTATTGCCTTAGTAATTATATTTTTAGCACTTTCAATTATAGTGAATTCTTTAGCTCTCTCATCTCTAAGTTGTTTCTGCCTTGCTCTTTGCTCTAAATGTTGACTAACCAGTCTCATTTCATCAACTGTGGCAATATCCAGATTTATCTTAGGTATAATAATTTCCTTGTCCAAGTCTATATCCTCATCAATTGCCTTGCTAGTAAGCAAAAGTTTTAGTGGAGTCTTTGGTTTTACTTTAGTGCTTACAATAGTTGATGAAGTTGGACTAGCAGATAAAACTTGAATTGATCTAACTTGAGGAAAACTGAGAGAGGTGCTAACTGTATCCAAAATTGATGTGCTTCTCAAAATGAAGTATCAATAGGTAATGTACCAACTAGAATATTTACAACTGAAGTACTAACTAGAATATTTACAACTGAAGAATTGGCTGGAACAAAAATTGATGTAGTTGAAGCTATGGATGACAAAATTGTAGAACAAACTGGAAAACTTACTGTACAAGCTACAATAGATGACTTAGGAGCTGATAAGGAGGGTTAGAGCTCGGTAGATGAAGTGCTTGACACTTTCATTGAAGATACTTGCAGCTGGGAGGTGACAAGTGATGATTGAGCTATTGATGTGGCAATTGTGCTCACAACCTCACTTGTAGAAGCTATCTTGATAGTAGATGTAACAGTATTTGGTGGAGAGTGAGGAAGGGATGTAATAAATTCTTCTGCAATTTTTACTAGATCTTCTTCATCCTTGTCTTCCTCTTTAGCTTCATCATCATCCTTTAGTGCTTGATAGTTGTCAACATCAAAAGTGGCACATGGAGCATTATCTCCTTCATCATTGTCATTGTCATCATCATCATCTTTGATTTCTACAGGATCATTACTGGGCTTTTGCAGATGATAGATGTTCTTCCACATGTGTGTTGCATCTCTAACAACATGCTCAATGTCCTTAATTAAAATCAAACATGTGTTAAATCTAATCATCATTTTACCTTCATTGTTCTTCATAGTTGCCTTTATTTCTACTTCAGTAAGACTTGGTAGAAGATTCTTCAAGGATTTCTCATATATGTCCTTGGCCGTTTGGGTGGCTGACTCCCACCTTAGTTGCAATCTTAGCAATAGCTCTTTGGAGATTTTAGGGGCAAGCTAATCTGGGGAGTATTTCCATTTTGCCATCTTGTTAAGTACTAGTTCCTCAATCTACATTTTCTCTGCATCAGTCCTTGTTTCAAATTTCAATGCCTTGAAATTTGTGATGCTAGCTCCCTCTTCCATTTGTTTCAATCTTTCTTGGAAGGTCAACTGGGGCTTGTTGAATACTACTTCATCTTTGTTCTTACCTTTTTCTTGCCTTGTGAAAATAGCTGTGGAGGCTTTAGGTGGCTTGGTAATGATTACCTTGCCCTTCTTTTTGACTAGCTCTGCCTCCTTCTCTAATTCTTCATCTATATCTTCTGGTTCCTGCTCCTCTTCTTCATCCTCACCTTTTCCCTTAGTAATCATTAGGGGCTTAGTAGTATTTTTTAACTTGGCAACCTTTCTCTTGCCTTTATTAATTGCTTGAGGAAGTTTGATTTCAAGCTCAATTCTAGCCTTTGCCTCATCATATGTTCCAAAAATTGTTTACTTTAGATCTACTGGCTCATTCACCAGTGCTTCAATAATATCCTTGGTTTCATCAATATTCACCTCATAAGGAAGAGGTTTCACCCATGCAACTTGAGACCTGACTGCCTAAATGTATACTTTATCGCAATCAACCATAAAGCATACATCATCTTTGTAGTCTTCAACCAATTTTGGTGGAATTCAAAACTTGTTATTCATCCTTTCCCTAAAATATTCAAAATAATTATCCATGATGGTATCAAAGTTTACACCCATTTTTGCTACAAACTCATTTATCTGATATAGAATAGGAATATATTTTTTCCACACAACAGTTTCTTTGGATGGAAAGAATTTTCGTACATAGAAGAAAAGACATGTCAACAAAGAACCAAATTTGCAAGGGTTGTTCTTTGAAGTCCTAATGCTGTCCATATTCTTGTTCAGTTATATTAACAATAATTCTGACAGATCAAATTCCAAATTTTTCTTTACCACCTTAAATGCCAAATCCACAGCCTCACAGGGCACACTGTTCAAATGACTAGAACTATAAATCTTGTGAGTGATGACATGAATGCCAAACCTTAATTCAACATCAGAAAAAATGCTAACCTTCAAACGTCTACTATCCCATTCAGCTAGGGTTTTCTTCTAAAGTTCGTCCTAACCTAGGGTTTTGGTAGTTTTTCTTTACTTAGCATGGGGAGACCAGTAATCTTATGAATCATCTTCTTGGTGATTAATACTAGCTGCTCTAACCATAGTTGACCATTGTGCACACAATTGAGGATGTACCTAATCCACTTAATCTAAAAACTTCTTGGCATATGCGAGATAATCCTTTGGTCTCTAGATGCTTATGCTCAGGTTTCAAAGAGCCATCAACACTCATTTCTCCTAGGGCATTGTCCATTTCTAGGTTTCCAATCTCTTGAATAGAACATTTGAAATGAGTATGAATATCATTGATAAAGAGTACCTTTGGTGGAATTTTTGATTGAGCTCCATTGGGGTTGAGTAACTCTACAATTGCTGGAACTAGCTTTAAATTTGGTGCCTTCCACTCCACACCCTTACCTAGCATTTTTGAACCTCTTTTTGCCTTGGTGCTATTGCTACTCTCGGATGCCATCGATGCTTGGTAAAAGATAGAAATTTTTTGAACAAATCCTTCACTCTAAAATTGCTTGAAATAGCCTAGATGCATCTAAAATTGCTTAGCTCTGAGGATTTTGAAGATGCAATGAGAAATGAAATCAAATTCTGCCTTTTTGATTAAAATCTCCCATTAATGCTCAGTAGGAAAGTTTCTTTGATGACATAGTGCTTGACAGGTTGTCATCCACTCACTTGCTTGGTAGAAACTTGAGACTTAGTGATCGAACAAAACTTTTGTTATTTTCGATCTAGCTCGGTTGAGTCTATGACTGACCTTGCTCGGTATGACCTGATTTCTTATGACCCTTTGTATATGAAATATTGATTGGATTTTTTTCTTTCTTTCATTTGAAACTACTCTAGATATAGCTTGATGATATAGTTCTAGATCCTCCTTTATGAATTTAGTTGAAAATGGTGGAGTCACCCACTTCTTGAGTGATGTGGCCATCATTTGAACTATTTTGCTTGGTAGATTTAGGAATCCACTGTTGTCTCATCTATTTTCAAATGTGATCAAATTTAGCTTTATTTTCATCTTCAATTCTTCCTATATTCATGCAATTATTGGCTATATGATAGAGTTCAGTGCATGTATAACATCTTATTGTTGTCTCTCTTTTTCTCAAGTGATGCCTTGAGAAATCTTTGCCAATGTGTCCATATTCTCCACAATAATGACATCTGCACCAGGTATTGTAATCTCATCCAAAGATTGCCTTAACAAGTTGTTCAGCTAGATTGAATTATTTTGATCTGCATTGGAATGCCTTGTGACCATGCTTCTTGCATTTGTGACATTTGCCTTCAAATTTTGGTTTTTTCTTGCATTCATTAGCTTTGTGACCATGCTGATTGTAGTTGTAGAATTTTTCATTGAATTTTACTTTCCCATTACTCCAAATTTTTTTTGATGTATGGCCTAACTTACCACAATGATTGCAAGTAGGTTTTTGATTCCTTTGAGCACCTTGTTTGGAAGATTCACCTTCTTCATTATATCCAAGTCCTACTTTACCCTTTTGTCTATGAAGATTCTACTCATTTTGTTGGTTTAATTGATTCATATCTTCTTAAGACTTAATCATTCTCTCATTGATTTACTTTTCAGCATTTAGGTCATTTTCCAAACTTTCTCTAATTTGTCTTTCAGTGATTAAATCAATCCTTAGGCTTTCATTTTTAGATCTCAGATTCATGATTTCTTCATTTGCATTGGATAGTTGATTGATAAGAATTTGATTTTCATTGATCCTTTCATTTATCTCATTTTCCAATTTGTTTCTTTGTTCCAAAATTTTACATAACCTTGCTGACTGAATTTCTTGTTCCCTTCTTAGCATTCTTACTTCTTCCTGCAGAGAGCCATTCTTTGCTAGGAGTTCCTTGATTGCCTCATTAGCTTCATTTGAGTTGCTTGATGGTAAAAGGTCTTCAATCTTTTCTTCAACATATCGATGGTCATTCATTTGTCTTACAAGTTCCTTCCTTCTCTTCATGGATTGACAAAGATGTTGCTTTGCTTATTTGAGTTGAGCCATGGCCATTTTCAGATCTAGCTTTTCATTTTCAATTGCTTTGTCAAGTCTGAATATCTCCAATTGTCCTTTAGATCTTTGCTCAAGCTATCAAAATTTGTCCTAAGAACCACAATGCTCTAATACCAATTTTTTGAAATAATCAAGACTAGTTAGGTTACTAAGAGGGGAGGGGTGAATCGGTAACTTCAAAAACTTTAAATCAATTCAATACTTGATCCATTCATCTAATCTACTCTATGCATGAGAAAGATAAACATTTATAACACATGAACACATAATTTTGGTGATCTAGAAACCTTCCAAATAGAAAGTAAAACTGGGGTAGGGATGATACCCACAAAACTTCACTACTGCAGTATGAAGTTAGCCCGTTAGGGCTTACATTGATCACTTCTGATGATCTACCCTATTAAGAGCAATTTGGACTGCTAGATCCACATTGTTAGAGGATTTACAAACATACAATGAAGTATGCACTCTGTTAGGAGATTTATATAGAGACTATTAAGTCTACCTTGTTAAAAGATTTACAAAATTGCTTCACCTATTAGGATGAAATAGTGGATCTACTTACAACTTGATTGCTGATTAGATCCTTGAAGTATAGATCACCTCTTGTGACTGATGAATCTTTACTGCTCCTTGTAGACCTTGCTGGATACTTTGCTCTACTATTGATTCACATTTATTCTTCTCAAAGCATTACATGTCCATTCCTTAAAAACATATACATACATTGCAAATGATATAATACATTATATATATACCATTCCAATAATTACAATTGCAAGGTCGGCCAAAACACAAGTGAACAAAATATTATTGAGTCTGCCAAATAGTAAAAAACTTAGGTTCTTCAAGCTGACTTGGTAACCTTCTAATACTTGACATCCACTACATTACTCGACATCATCATGCACTCGGTAGAAGTAGAATCTCAGTCCATACTAATCAGACAACATAGCTTGGAACTTGATAACCATTGGAGACTCAGTAGACATGGTGTCACTTGGTAAAAATTGAATCCTTCATTTACCTTGCTTTCACTCAGTAAACACTGCACTTCCATCACTCGGTAAACACTAGCTTCCATCACTCAAATTGATTACTTGGTAGACACTGTGAAGCTTGGTGAACAGTATAGGCTCAGTAGATACTGCTAGGTTGCACACTCACTCGGTAGCTTCAGGAATGCTCGGTGTGAACTGCTGGACTGCACACTTACTTGGTAGCTTCATGAATGTTCAGTGTGAACTGCTTAGGTGATGAACCTACAAGGTAACCACTGAATACTTGGTATACACTGTAGACTGAATGATGAGATCGGTAATCATTTAGAGTTGAATAAGTATTGTCACTAATGAAAAATACAATATAATGCCACCACTTCTATCTATAGGGTTAGTATTTCCAAACATTCTACTATTTCTTCTATCATTATCATATTTAGGTTTCCTACAATCAATTGCTTTATGACCCATACCATGACAATTATGATAATAAAAGTCCTTAACATGATTAAATGATTTATTTGCACAATCTCTTTTCAGGTTCATCCAATATCTCAACTTCCTTGTCTTGTCCAACTTCTTTAGGTTTATCAAAAGATTGACTAGATTCAATCTTATCATCATATTTATCTTTTTCTTTCTGATCTGATCTATTCTCAAGTTTCTTTGCAGCCATGTTGAATAGATAACCAAGACCAATCTTATCATAAGTAGCTCTCTGTATTGACATTGAACCATCAAGCTTTTCTCTGCTAGAATAAGGCTTCTCAAGTTGTTGCTTGCACTGAGTTAAATGACCTTTCACAATAGTATATTTCTAAAGTTCTTCATGATTTTCTTTCAATGTTTCAAGCTCAAATGCCTTCTTTGCTAGACTTTCTCTAAGATTTGCATTGTCAATCTTCAAATCAATTTTAACTTTGCTGGGATCACTCCTCAAAGTTAACTTCATATTCATAATATTCAATTCATGCTTCAAGATCTTGTACTTTGTCTTTAGAATCACTAGTTTCAAATTTAGTAGATTCACACCTTAATCTAAGATGTTCAATTTTTTCCTTTAATTGTTCAATGTATACTTTGGAGTCTTCATATCTATCCTTCAACTTATCTCTTTCTTCAATAAGGAGATCAATTTGTTCAAGTCCCTCTTCAAGGTTCTTCATCAACTATTCCATATCCATAGGGATCTTACTCAAGTTCTTAAGCCTCTTTTGAGTAATTGTGCTCTGATACCAATTATTAGAAATAGGAATTATTTGGGGGAGGGGTAAATCAATAATCTACAAACTTTAGTCACCAACTAGTTATTATTTGTTACTTTGAGCCATACATAACAAAGTAATAAAGTAATATGATGCCAAAATCAACATCTTCTTTCGGATTATGCTCCAAAATTGCATCTTGATGTTGGATAGCCTCACAAAGAGGGGAAATATGAAGCCTAACAGATGCATTCTTTGTAAAAATCAATGTGAGAGTGGTGATCACCTTTTCATCCATTGCCCTTCAATTAACATTATATGGTCTCTTTTCTTGTGTTTTTTAACATATCCCAGTGCTTTCCATCCAACATCTTGGATGTGTTTGAGCAGTGGAACCATGATAGATTTGGGAGTGATGATAGGGTTTTGTGGAATTGGACCTTACCCCATGTTTTTTGGGGGATCTAGAAAGAGTGCAACAATAGAATTTTCAAGGACAAGGAAACCTAGGCAACTCAAGAAAAGATGGAGCTGGAGGTATTATTAGAAACAACTTTAAGAAAGTTATTGTTGTGGTGGCTGCTCCCCTTGGAACTCAAACCAACCATTATGTGAAGGCTATAGTGGCTCATTATATCAGTAAGCTGGCTAAAGAAATGGGTCTAAGAAAAATTTGGTTTGAAGGTAATTCAAAAAACATTATAGATTTCCTTAAGGAGAAGAATAAACCTACCTAGTTAACAGAGAACATTATAGAAGAATGCATTCTTCTTCTCAAATATTTTGAATAAATCTATGTGGTACATGAGTACCGGGAGGCCAGCCAAGTGGCTGACAGCTTGGCTAATTGGGCCATCAAGTACAATGGGATGGCCAAGTGGATGGAAGGCAATAATCTCCCATTAGAAATTAATAATATGATTGAATGGGAAAACATCCCAAGAAGATTGGGCATAATTAAAAATCATTATGATAGATAATACGACTTGGAGGAGGGTGAAAATTTTGATGTATAAATTTATTATGATAGTTAGTGCTTTACGGAGAATATGTAGAAATGAGATGTGGAAGTATGATATCACTCATACTTCTCACATAAATCATCTATATCCTCTTAGTTCAATGATAGATTTTAGATTGCTAGATTTTAAGATTGATAATAGGCTAAAGAAAATGAGAAGAAACTCTTTTACTCTGAGGGTTTTTGATACTGGGTTTTAGGTTAGCATCAAGGGTAAGATGGTTGGGGAAAGGCACATGAGGTAAATGGAGGATGAAGCTGAGAAATGGCACACAAGGTCAAAGGTCTAGGAAATTTTGAAAAAAGGGGATCTCACAACTTTTATAGAAAGGCTACATGGTTGGAAGCCCTCAATCACCAAGGCTATGGTGAAAAGTTGGAATGAGGGCATTGTAAAAATTGATGGATTTAAGTTTATGCCATGACTAAGGATGTTGTTTCTATATTCATTGGTATTCCCATCATGGGGAAGAAATTTTACAGAGACTAGAAAATCTTAAGCTAAGCGGTAGTGGAATTTACCAAAGATTAAGAGGAGAAGAAAACTCTTGCAAAGAGAGGTACCCATTATCTGCCAAGTTCCATAAAGTAGCTATTGAGCTTTGTTTTAAGGGCTATTATCAAGTATATCACCCTTGATACCAGATTTGATCAGCTTTGCACATACCACTTTGTGATTTTAAATCACTTTAGGTATAAGGCCAAAATTTCCATCTCCTTTTATCTTTACTCTTCAATTAATGAGAATATAATTGAATATTAGAAGAAGCACACTAGGAATCCTATGCTCCATGAGGGGCTGTTACTTTTAATTTATGAACTCATCAAAGTTAGGATAATGGGAAAATAAATTAAACCTAAACAGGATTGGAAGAAGGACAGAGAGGACTTGGAAGAGTTGAAAGACAACTATCTACCATCTGACACAGAAGAAAGCTGAGACATGTATACTAAATTGGATAAGGATGATACTCCATAGAGAGGCTCTCAGAAACACAACATGAGATAGGAAAACAAAAGAGATACTACTACTCAACCCAAGCATGACCTTGACTCCGCCTCTAATAGGGAGTATAATGAAGGGGCTAAAGGAATGGACACAAGGGAAGAGAGTGATGAAGGCACAGAAGAGAATAGAGAAGAGGAGGGTTTGGAGAGGAAAAAGGGAAAGAAAATCATCACTATAAAAATACTAAAAAACAAAGAGGATTCTGAGAATACTCTCAAGGGTCAAAAAAGAAAACATCTTAAAGCTAAGAAGGAGAAAAAATGGGTTGAGGGGGATTAGAAGGAAGTGAGAGGGATGATCAAAACCAAGGCTTTGAGGATTTTAGTACCAGCTAATACAAGTGCTCAATTACTAGTAGAGATAGAAAGGTGGTATGGAGAAATTTTGTCACCACCTCAGCTAGGATGGGGTTAAATGGATAACTAATTAGAACTCAAGTAAAAGAGGATGATGAAAGAAAAATACCAATGGAGCAATTAATCAATCTGGCCCTAATTATTTTCAATGACATTGCTAAGGAGCACTTGGATATGGACATCATCGATAATACCAAGAACAGTGCAGTCGATAGTTTCTATACTACTAAATGGATCTTCCATGAACTCAAAAACTTAAAGTACAAGGTGTGTAGCCTTGAAAGAGAAAACTATAGCCTAAAGAATAGAATCATTGAGGAAGAAAAGAACAAGAATGATAGGATGCAAGATGTCATAAAAAGGGTTGAAATAATGGAAAGCTCCATGAGGATCATTGTAGAACAAAGATACAATATCCTTAAGGAAGCCAATGAAAACATCAAGATCCATAACAACTATATGGAGGATTAGAGAACTAGCAAGGATAATGAACCAACCTCCCATAGCACCAAGGAAAAGACCCCTAAGGATTGCTCTAGGAAGCACACAAGATCTAGCACAAAGAAGAAGGATACTCTGGATCTTGATAAAGAGCATTTAGAAATGAAAGAGGTAGCAGGTAGACTTTCGGAGCTTGAAATCAATGCAATAGAAATGTTAAGAGAGATTTCCTAAGCACCCTGGCTTTTTTGGGTTGGCTTGGCCTTTTATCCTTTCTTCGTGGCTTTTCACTAGTTCCTATCTTTTTCTAGGGAGATGTTTCTTTGGTATGCTTTTAGTTATTGTTGCTACTTTAAATGATCTTTTATGACTTTTCTTTTTATTGTATGGATTTTAGGACCCTATTAAATCCTTTTTTCTTTAATAAAAAACAAAGTAATAAAGTAATGTTGAATAGTAATAGTAACCATGCATAAAGATAACTCATAACACCATATTTTGTTAACTAGGGAAACCCTAGCCAAGGGAAAAGCCTAGTGGGGATGATATCCACTAGATAATAAATTGATATATAAGTTTCTTGTTAGAGGATGGACCTTTTTAGGAGCCAATGATAAAATTTATTATAGAGAGTCCCTATTAGGAGACTTTGAATCCCTATTGAGAGATTCCAACCCGATTAGGAGTAGTATTACATTAGATGAAAGATGAGCCCACTGCCCAAACATGCACTTCCAATTACAAGAAGAGCTCACTACCTAAACAAGTAATCAAACTTCTGGAATGTAGGTATCGTAACTTCTTCCTTAGTTCAATATTGGATCACAAAATCAACTTTACATATATCACTTTCATATAAATTTTGCATATCACAATATATCACACAATTTTACAACACTTCACACACAACTTATCACAAGATTTCCTTTACATAAATACCATGCCTTTTCATAAATTCTTTTTGGGCCGGCTAAGACCACAATACACTTTTCCAACTTAGAGTAAGCATCTAGGATGTCGGCCCTAATTGGTCAAGTAATTATTTTGTAAACAAAATAATTCTTTTTGTTTAATTCTATTGTGCCATTTCATTGATAAAAAAACAAATATCTCTTTTTCATACAGTCTATACTAATTTTTGAGATTATACACATCATCATAAACATGTATACTATCTCCATCTAACTTCACTAGTCATAATATGACATCAGTAACAAGTTACATACAAAACAATACACTATTGTATACAAAATTAAGTATAAAAAGCTAAGTGTCTTTATTTCTAAGGTTTCCTATAAGCACGTACATTATGTGTTCTCATAAATGAAAACAATTACATATCTTCCCCCCCCCCCAGATTCAATGCAAAAGAACTTTGAAAAATGAGACCCTCCGAACAAAAAGAAAAAATAGGAAAGCAAGGACAAACTTCTCATAAACAAAATAGGGGAATAAAGATTTCAAGCCTTGATACCATGTGTGAATTTCATGAAATATCATCCCCACATCTCTCAAGAATCACCTGCATGCAAACACCTTTCACAGAAAGAGAGAAGCAAAAGTTATGGAGGTTGAAATCACCAGATCCACAAATGAGACATTCTTGATGAGCAAAAAGAGAGATTGCAACTATCAAAAGTGAATTAATCTCAATGAATTGTCTACAATGAGAGGTTATCCTTATAAAGGAGATCAAAACCCTAAAAAGGTCCAACCTAGGTTGCATCATAATAATTAATAAAAGAATCAATTATTAGATGTCTAAAGTTTATTTTAAGTAGATAGAGTTAGTTAGAAAATATCTAATTACTCTAACACAATCACCTTGTTAGGAGTGAGCCTTATTTGAAGACTTTAGACCATTCACTTTGAATGTCACTCAGTTAAAGGATTTAAAAATGACTATTAGGTCAATCTTAATCTAAAGAATTTACCCTAGACTGATACAATGATTAGAAAGTAACAGTAAAACTTGATTTTAAAAAAATTACAATTTGCTTGCAGATTATAGATCTCTATTTTAGTCCTCTATTATGCTTGGATTTCACACACTTTAGCTTTTATAGCTTATTCATACTTCAAGCATTCATACTTATAAGACTTTTTTCTTTTCTTTTAAATAATAGTGACTTTTGTTTGGCCACTGAATGAAAAAAAACCCTAGACTCCTTATTTTCTTTAGGTTCTCGCACATGACAACCTTTGCTTTTGACCAACTCTCTCTATAAATAGATATTTTAGATCTTTTTTCATTCAACCTCAATCATCCATTTTGGGGTTATGTAGGATTAGGTAGGATATAATGAATCTACCCATATTTTCATTTGGTTCCTCTAGAAACTTCTCCCTTTGAATTCACCACAAAATTGTTTACCTTGAATTATGTGCCACCATCTCATCATAGTTATCTTCCACATGCTTCACATAATTCAAGGAAACAAAATAGTTGGGTTAGATTCGTTAAATATATGATTTAAGATGAATATTGGCACTTGGCATCAATATGTTGACACTCAGTTTCCATATTGTTCTTTCACTCATCTTCAACTAGTTAACTTGAAAAACACAAAAGTTTATTGATGCTTGACATCAACTAAACTTTACTACTCTTACACTAAGTTCACTCAACATACACTGAATCTTGACTTTGTTCAGCTCCAATTGATTTTCTACTTGATTTTCACTAACTCTTCTCGGCACCTACTGTGCACTTAGCCAAGCTTAGCAAACTGAATTCTTCTTACTTGTTCTTCTAGACTTAATCAATGTATCCAACATTTGTAGCCTTAAGTAGACAATCAATAAACTATATCATCATTGTCTTAACTGATCTTAGTACTCCTTTTTCATACCATAACTAAACCTTTCCTCTATGTACTCTTGTTATCGTATTTGATCAAATCCTCTCCATCAATCATACAAATGATAGTACTCACATCAACTAAGTGGTTGTCTTACCAACAAGTAACAAGTTTGACATCAGTGACAAAATGATGATTGAAACACATTCTCACACTTGTATCAATCTTTTCACATCAATCTCCCTCTTTGGAATTGATGGAAAACTAGTACCAACAATAATACCAAAAATAAAATAATTCCTTGTATTGAAATCTCTCCCTCTATCATCATCTTTTATCTTCTCTATAGGCTACAAAATTATATTTTGGCCAATAGAAAATCAACTCTTCCTTATGACTCCTTCATTAATTTATCCCTCTTGCTAGGTAGATGTATTTCTTTCAGTCATTTCTCCTTCTTTAGAAAACATCAGGTATACTAGCTCCCTCTGAGTGGATATTCTTTATTTCTCCCTTAACTATTTCTCCTTAATCTTATAGCTCTCTCTGTACTTTCTCCCTCTTTGGTAATAATGCCAAAGACTTGTCATCTTAACATGCAAATGTTAACAATTTTAGTTTCTCCCTCTATCACCTTTGATGGGACTGATATATTGTTCTAGCTCTTTGATTACTTTAGGCAGCTCCTAAAGTAAGATCCACTACATCAATATGTAACATACGACATTTAACTCCAGTTGATGCAGGGCACTACTTGTGCTTCTCAAGAAGATTTTGATAGGGGTATCACCCATAGTTTACCTCTTAGATACTCATGAGAATCCTTACATAATTCTTTTGTGAAGATATTAGCTATCTGCTCTTTTCTATTCACATATTCCATCATCGCTTCTTTGTCTTGAACTAACTCTCTCAAGTAATGATACTTGATTGAAATGTACTTAGTTTTTTTGTGCATCACAAGGTTCTTTGATATATTTGTAGTACTTTTATTATCGCAATAAAGTACGACTAGTTCAGTGATCTCTTCCTTCATACTTTTATGTAACTATTTGATCCATACAATGTTTGTACAATTTAATGTAGTAGCCACATATTCAGCCTCAGCAGTAGATTTGAGATATGCAATTTTGTTTCTTGTTGGTCCAACTAACCATCCTTTTTCCTAAGAAATATTCTCCTCTACTAATGCTCTTTGTGTCATCAATGTTTCTAGCCCAATCAGCATTAGTGTAGGCTCTCAACTCAAATTTCTCATTTTTCTTGTAGTGTAGACCATAGTCTTCCGTTCTTTTTAGATATCTCATAATTCTCTTTACAACTATCAAATGATTCTCTTTAGGATTAGTAGAGAATATTGCAACTATCCCAACATATAATGCAATGTTAGGTCTACTATGTACTACATATTACAATTTGCCAATATTAGACTTGTACAATGTTTGATTCACATCAGTTGAATCATTATTCCATGATAACTTGTGTTATATCACCATAGGTATGCTAATTGGTTTGAAATATTCCAATCCAAAAAAAATCAATATTTCCTTCACATACTTATACTAAGTGATGTATATACCATATTTCATCTAATATACTTGCAAACCAACAAAGAAATTGATCTCTCCAAATGTAGACATCTTAAATTCCTTCTTCATTTCATTTGCAAATGTTTTACATAATCCATCTTAACCTCCAAATTGTTGGAATTATAGATAGAGTAATTGAGAAGGGGGGTGAATTAGTTACCACAAAAAAAAATCCACAAGTCCCTTAGATGTTTCAAAACTTAATTACTACTGTCACTCAGTAGCCACATAGAAAAATGTTGTAACTTAGTAGATTAACTTGTTATTGATCTTTAAGCATTCACAATTATTAACATGCACGCAAAATAAAATAACATGAACACAAGAGACACTAGATTTAATGTAGAAACCCAATATAGGAAAAACCACCAAGTAACTAGCTACCAATTTTCACTCTTTTGAAGTGAGCCCTATTAGGAGCCAACCCTATTAAAGGTTACAAAACACACTGTTAGGTGTGACCCTGTTAGAGGATTTAATCACCCTGTTAGGAGTGGCTTTGCTAGAGGACTTTAGAATAATTCAGTAGAACTGCCCACCTTGTTAGAGGATTTGCAAAATGGTTGTTAGACCAACTCTGTTAAGAGATTTAGGAATAATTGTTGCAATGGTGAGAAAGTAACAATTAGTGACCTAAATGAGATGCAACTAAAATTTGTTGATACAAATCTCTACTCTACTTCAATAGATCCTCACAAATTGAATACAACTTTGTTGCTCCTTAAGGATATCTAATCCTTCTTCAAAATTTTCTCACACTTCCTCTTCACACAATCAATTCACTTGCATGCTCGCTCATTCATACATCCATCCATACATTTGAAATCACAATTTGACCTTTTATTTATACATTACAGATGTTCAAGTCAGCTCATTTACAAGTTGTGTTTACTAATAAAAAATACATTAGTCAGCTACAGACATTACATGAAACAAATAAACATTATTTCCCAAAATAATGAAATCCTTCATTGGCCAACACTGCTCGGTAAATACTGCTCCAAAAATGATTTCAAGTGTTAATTAGGTGAAGCTTGACAAACACTACAAACTCTACAAAATCCTTTGGAGACTGAGTGAACTCAGTAAGAACTAATTTTCCTTTGCTAACCTTGTGAGCTTGGTAGAAGTTAACTTTTCTTTGTTAACCTTGGAAGCTTAGTTAACACTAACCTTTGTCTTAGAATCCTTTGACGCCCGAGTGAGCTCGGTAGAAACTATCTTCATAGTGTAACCTCTAGAAATGTTTGGTAGACTCTGTAATTCACTTCACTAAACTTCTAAGCTTGGTAGACTCTATCTTTTTCCTTGCTAACCAACTAAGCTCGATAGACTCTGACTAATAACTAATACGACATTTGTGTAACATCAAAGACAACACACAATTGAATAATTGTATCCAACAATCTCCCTCTTTGGCATTGATGGCAACACAACATGTCACAGTACAATGAAATTTGAAAACAAGTCTTTTCTAATAGAATGTTTCTCCCTCTTACATTTTATTCCATAAAATTTTCAAATATAGTAATCTCCCTCTATGAAGGAATTACATAGCTTCTTTACAATCATCAAACTCTTCATAAACATATTCAAATTTTAAAAAGATATGATAGTATGCTCTCCCTCTTTGACAACACATGTCAAAGACAACACAAACCAAATGAATAGCAATGTACCTTATGTACTGATTCATATGAAATATTTTCATGATTATTCTGCATCAACTGAAAGATCGTCAACTTGATACCTATTGATACATCACTAAAACTTCATTTTAGTGAGCTTTAGATAGGGGAATGACCCCTAACTTACCTCTTAGACACAAAAATGCATCCTTAGGTAAAGGCTTTCTAAATATGTCAGCAATTTATTCTTTTGTATGGACATATACCAATCTGATCTCCTTATCCTACAACAATTCTCTGACAAAGTGATACTTTATTGCAATCTGCTTTCTTTTTTAATGCATCACTAGATTTTTAGATATGTTAATTGCACTTGTATTGTCACAAAACATAACAATAGATTCTTTGATTTCTTCTTTCATACCTTCCAATAACTATTTGAACCAAACAATATTAGAATAGTTTACTACTGCTACAACATACTTTTCTTCTGCTGTGGATTGGGATGTATAATTTTTCCTTTTACTTGTCCAAGAAACCAACCTTATTCCAAGAAAGAAAGCTCCTCCACTTGTACTCTTTTTGTAATCAATATTTCCTGCCCAATCTACATTAGTAAAGGCTTTCAAATCCAGATTACCTCCAAATTTGTACCATAATCCATAACCTCTAGTTCCTTTCAAATATCTCATGATCCTTTTGATTGCCATCATGTGATTTTTTCTTGGTTTTTCTGAAAATATTGCTACAATACCAATTGCAAGGGCAATATCTAGCCTTGTATGCACTACATACTACAACTTTCTAATCATAGATCTATACAATGTCTAATCTACCTCCTTTGATTCATCATCCTTGGTAAGTTTCAATCTAGTACACATAGGAGTCCCAACTAGTTTGCAGTCTTCCATGCCAAAATTTTTCAGTATCTCCTTGATGTATTTGGATTGAGTGATGTAGATGCCATTCTTACACTACTAAATTTGAAGACCAATGAAAAATTTGATCTCACCAAACATTGACATCTCAAATTCCTTGTTCATTTGTTCTGAAAAATCTTTGCAAAGATCATCATCTCTTGTGAACAAAGTATCATCTACAAATATTTCTAACAAGACAATCTTATTATCTGGTCCTTCCTTGATATACAAGCTACTATTATCATTAGTTCTCTGAAAACCAATCTGAATAAGATAGTTATAAAATCTTTCATACCATGCTCTAAGGGCTTGTTTCAGACCATATAATGCTTTGTGCAATTTGCAGACCATGTCCTTCTTGTATGGATCAACAAAACCTTTAGGCTACTCAATGTAAACTTCTTCATCCAATATACCATTGAGAAATGCTAACTTGACATCCATCTAATAAACTTTAAATCTTTTGTATGTAACATATGCAAGTAAGGTCCTGACACCTTCCAATCTTGCAATAGGAGCGAAAGTCTCTGTATAGTTTATTCCTTCTTCTTGAGAGTATCCTTTGCACACCAGTCTAGCTTTGTTCCTTGACACCTTGTCATCTTCATTCAACTTATTTATGAATACCCACTTAGTTTCAATCACATTTTTATCTTTAGGCTTGGGTACAAGAGTCCATTTTTTTTTTCTCTATTTGCTCTATCTCTTCATTCATAGCCTCAACCCAACTTTCATTTTCTAATGCATCTTTGACACTTCTAGGTTCAAAATTAGAAAGTAAACAAGTACCTTTCAATTTACTTCTTGTCATAGTACCTTAAAATTTGTCTCCAATGATTTGATCTAGTGCATGATGTCTCATGACATACTTGGCTAATACAGGTTCCTTGAATTTTGAATGCTTTGCATTCTCATCCTCTTGCATTTCAACTTCAAGTTCTGGCTATTCTGTCTACTACTCAGGTCCTTCAGACCCGGTAGGCATTGACTTAGTAGCATCAAAACGTGACTCATTTTCCTTTAACTCTATTTGAACTTCTTGCAACTCAGTTATTGAAGACTCAAGAGTAGAAGATTCCTGATTGATAGGCATATCTGGCACTGTATTAGGTTCAATGAAAACAAATCTTCTGTAGTCTTATGGTTCCCTTTTGCTTTCTTCTTCAATTCTTTTCGCAAACTCATCAACTTTCACATGTGCACTTTCAATGACTTTGTGAGTAGACAAATTCAAACATCTATATGCTTTACTTTTGCAAGAATATCTCAAAAATATTCCTTCATCACCCTTCACATCAAATTTATCTTTTCTATATTCTTTCAAAATGTAACATTTGCTTCCAAATACTTTTAGGTAGCTTACATTAGGTTTATAGCCATACTATAACTCATAGGGGTTTTGAATGAATCCTTCTTCAGTTGTATTTGGTTCAAGGTATAAACTGTAGTTTTGATAGCTTCCTTCCAGTATTTGATAGCAATGCTCTTTCCAATCATTAAGGTTCTTGCACAGTCTATGATAGATCTATTCCTTCTTTCAGCTATTCCATTTTTCTCAGGAGTTCTAGGGGCTAATACTTGTATTTTGATGCCTCTTTCAATGAAAAAATTATTAAACTCATGTGACATGAATTCACCACCTCTATTTGACCTCAAGCATTTCAATCTTTTTCCTATTTCCTTCTCTAGTTTGGCTAGATACCATTTGAACTTCTCAAATGCTTCTGATTTCTCTCTTAGGTACATGATAGTCATCATTCTTGAGCAATCATGAACAAAAAGAATGAAGATCTTTTCACTAGTATAGCTTTCAATTCCAATAGGTCCACAAAAATTAGTATGCACAATTTCTAAAACTTCCTTAGACTGATAGTTCTTACTTTTAAAGCCAGTCTTTCCCATCTTGCCAATCTGACAATTCTTGCATAGACCAACCTTAGGTTTCTTAATATTAGGAATGCCTCTTACTTTCCTGAATTTACTTATTTTCACCAAGTTATCAAAGTTCACATGACACAACCTCCTATGCCATAACCAACTTTCTTCAACTTGAGCAATAAAACATGAACATTCACCAAGTTTAAGATAGAACAAGTTACCTTTTGTCTATGTGCCTAATCCAATTAGCTTTCTTTTGTCATCTAGTAGTCTTGCTTTTCCATGTATGAATTCCACTTTGAATCCATTATTGAGTAGTTGAGCCACACTCAATAGATTATGTTTTAGTCCTTCTACCCAATGTGCGTTATCACATACAAGCTCTTTGGTTAGTGAGATTCTTCCTCTTCCTTTTATGCAACAAGGTTCATTATTACCAAACCTCACACTACCACCATCATAGTCTTCAAAATGTTCAAACTTTTTTTTATCACCAATCATATGATGAGAGAAACAACTATCTATGATCCATGTATCATTTTTTATCACATGAGAGATAAGTTTCATTTCTTCATCATTGTTAGACTCATCTTTCATAGCAATGTAAACAATTTCATCTTCTTCTTCATCAGAATCATTAGAATCCTTGGCCATGAAACATGTTTTCTTACCTTTTTCCTTGAATGATTTGAAGTCTTTCTTGCCATTGCACTTGTGACCTTTCTTCTCATCCTTTTTCTACTTATTTGGGCACCTAGCAACAATATGTCCAATTTCCTCACATAAAAAGCAAATTAGACGAATCTTGCTTTTGCATTTTCCTCTGCCTCTAGAATATTTCCTTACTAGTAGAGCTTCAACCACCTCAAGATCACTATCATAACTCTATTTTGATTCTTCTTCACTTTTTGACTAAGAATCCTTTATCTTCTTTGCTTTCTCCTTGAGTGAAAGCTTGGCTTCAAATTCTTATTCAATGTTCTTGGTAGCTAGAACATAGTTATCATAGTTATCTAGCTCAAATGCAATCAATCTTCCAACTATGGCCTCTAAATTTATCTTATGATTTGCTTCACATCTTCTTTCTTGAATTGCAAAAACTCTAATTGCATAAATGGGAAGTAATGTTCTAAGGACTTTACTTATAACTATTTCCTCCTTGATATCTCCTCCTAAAGCTTTGATTGTACTAACACTTGCTTTGACTCTTTTAACATATTTTACAATTTTTTCATCCTCATTTGATTAAATTGTCCTCTTAAACTTTTTTCTTTGTCTCTTCTTAAATTATCATCTCCTCCATAGATATCTTTCAGCTTGTTCCACATTTCAAAGGCAATTTTGTAGTCTTTGACATCATCAAATTTTGCATAGATTAGGGTAGATGCAATGTCTATCATCATGGTTTTATGAGTCTTCTTTTCAACAATGTTATTAGTAGATAATGTGCTAGAAGGAGTTACATATGCTTCATCAAGATATTTCAATCTTGTGTCTCCAATGGAAGCTAGATAGAGTCTCATGAGGCCTTGCCATGCTGAAAAGTTATCCCTATTATGCCTTGAAATTTCCCTCTTGTAAGACATCTTGATCTTTAGCTTAGATACTTAAAATCTTTTCTACAAGCACCAAAAGCTCTGATACCAATTGTTGGAATTACAGATGGAGTAACTGAGAGGGGGGGGGGGTGAGATAGTTACCACAAAAACAAATCCATAGATCCATTAGATTTCTTAAAACCTAATTACTACTATCGCTCAGTAGCCACATAGAAAAATGCTATAACTTGGTAGGTTAACTTGTTACTGATCTTTAAGCATTCATAATCATTAACATGTATGCAAAAGAAAATAACATGAACACAAGAGACACCAGATTTAATGTGGAAACCCAATATGAAAAAAATTACTAAGTTACTAGCTACCAATTTTCACTCTTCTAAAGTGAGCCATATTAGGAGCCAACCTTGTTAAAGGTTACAAAACACACTATTAGGTGTGACCTTGTTAGAGGATTTAATCACCCTGTTAGGAGTGGCCTTGCTAGAGGACTTGAGAATAATTCAGTAGAACTAACCACCTTGTTAGAGGATTTACAAAATGGCTATTAGATCAAATCTATTAAGAGATTTAGGAATAATTGATGCAATGGTGAGAAAGTAACAATTAGTGACCTGAATGAGATGCAACTGAAATTTTTTGATATAGATCTATGCTCTGCTTCAATAGATCCTCACTAATCAAATACAACTCTGCTACTCCTTAAGGATATCTGATCCTTCTTCAAAATTTTCTCACACTTCCTCTTCACACAATCAATTCACTTTCATGCTCACTCATTCATACATCCATCCATACATTTGAAATCACAACTTGACCTTTTATTTATACATTACAGATTGCCAAGTTGGCTCATTTACAAGTTACATTTACCAATAAATAATACATTAGTCAACTACAAACATTACATGAAACAAATAAAATTTATTTCTCAAAATAATGAAATCCTTCATTGGCTAACCCTGCTCGATAAATATTGCTCTAAAAATGATTTTTAGTGTTAAGTAGGTGAAGCTTGGTAAACACTGTGAACTCTACAAAACTCTTTGGAGACTGAGTGAACTTGCTAAGAACTGATTTTCCTTCATTGACCTTGTGAGCTTAGTAGAAGCTAGCTTTCCTTTGTTAACCTTGGGAGCTTGGTTAACACTAACCTCTATCTTAGAATCATTTGATGCCCAAGTGAGCTCGGTAGAAACTGTCTTCATGATGTAACCTCCAGAAATGTTTAGTAGACTCTGTAATTCACTTTGCTAACCTTCTAAGCTTGGTAGACTCTATCTTTTTCCTTGCTAACCAACTAAGCTTGGTAGAATCTTACTAATAATTGATATGACATTTGTGTAACATCAAAGACAACAAACAATTGAATAATTGTATCCAACACAAATATGGTAACATCAACAAAAATTTCAGCTAGTATAATACCTTTTCATTTATTTGTCTTCAAATACAGATTGATGTTATCATTAGTCCTTTCAAATCCAATCTTCACAAGATAATTATGAGGCCTTTCATACCATGCTCTCGAGTCTTTCTTTAAACTATATAAATATTTGTGCAATCTACATACCATGTTCTTGTTGTTAGAATCAACAAATCCTTCTAGCCATTCAATGTAAACCTCTTCTTCTAATATGCCATTCAAAAATGCATATTTCACATCCATTTGATAAACTTTGAAACCTTTGTATGCAGAGTAAGCAAGTAGACTTCTTAATCCTTCAAATATTGCAATAGGGGTAAATGTTTCTCCATAGTCTATCCCTTCTTATTGTACACACCCCTTGCAAAATAATCTTGCCTTCTTGTAACTTCACCATTTTCCTCTATCTTGTTTCTATACATCCACTTGGTTCTAGTCACATTATTGTCCTCTAATCATAGAACCAGAGTCCATGTCTTCTTTTTCTCAATTTTTTAAATTCCTTCTTTCATGGCTCTACTCCAATCCTCATTTTCTAAGGTAGCTTTCACTTTCTTAGGCCTATGCATGCTCAAAAAATATGTATCACTTTTCAGTCAATTCCTTATCATTGATCAGCATTTATGTCTCCAATAATTTTTTCAGCAAGGTGATGTCTCTTGACATACTCTGACTATCTTTGTTTTGTCTTTCCTCATTAGGTCTATCAACTTTTGAATCACTATATACTTCTCTATTAGGTAATTCAACATTTCTTTCATGTACAATAATATTAGACTCAAAATGTTCCTGAACTTCAATCTACAACTTGGCACCTGACTATAGCTCAGTTCCTGAATGCAACTCAGTATTCATTGTATGTGACTTGGTGATTAATAAAACTTGTTATTGATTTTCAAATTTTTTTACAACATCTTCATTAGTAGTCATACATTCATAAAAGAATAAAAAAATATTTTTATTCCTCTAGTTCTTTTATAAGTTTAGCCTCATGTAACTTTGTATATTCATCAAACTTTACATTTTTACTTTCCACAACTTTGTTAGTGTTATTATTTAAAAAATTATAATCTTTTCTTCTTGTGGATTAGCCAAGGAATATACCTTCTTCACTTTTAGCATCTAATTTTTCATTCTTGAAATTGTTGAGAATATAGAACTTACTTCCAAATACCTTAAAATATTTTTTATTAGGTAAGTATCCATACCATAATTCAAAAGGTGTTGAATGAGTACCTTTCTTGACTTGCACATAGTTCAAGGTATAGATAGCTATACTTATAGCATCTCTCTAGTATTTCAAAGAAAAATTCTTCTCCATCATGAGTGTCCTAGCACATTCCATTATAGACATGTTCCTCCTTTTAGAAATTCCATTTTGTGGAGGGGTCCTAGTTGTAGATGTCTTTCTTTTGATCCCTATGTCATTATAGAACATCTCAAACTCATTTGATGTAAATTCTCCTCCCCTATTAGATCTTAGACATTTCGAGATTTTATCTATTTTCTTCTCAACTCTTGCTAAGTACCACTTAAAATTTTGGAGATTATTAGATTTCTGTTTCAAAAATATAACTTTCATCATCCTAGAATAATCATCAACAAATAGCATAATGTACTTGTCACCCTTGTAGCTTTACACATCAATTGGTCGACACAAGTCAGTATGAAAAATCTCAAAAATTCCTTTAGTGGTGTGAGTCTTACTCTTAAAACTAGACTTTTTCATTTTGCCTTACTGGCAGTGTTTACAAATTATATTGTCAAGTTTCTTCAATTTAGGCAAATCTTTGACTCTTTTTATGTTACTGATACTAACCAAGTTATCAAAGTTAATGTGACATAACCTCTTGTTCTATACAAACATCAATAAATTCTACAAAAAGAAAAGTAACATTATTTATATCAAGATAAAATAGATTACCTCTAGTTTGATAACCTTTACCAATTAGATTCCCATCAGTATTATACATCTTAGCTATCCTATTCTCAAACTCAACTTTGCAACCTAAACTATTCAGTTGTGACACACTCAACAAATTATAGTTAAGTTCTTCAACATAATAACCATTGTCACACAAAATCTTTTCTCTAAGTTTGATAGATCATTTTCCTTTTATCAAACAAGGTGCATCATTGCCAAACCTTACACTATTTCCATCATAATAATTCATGGAAGTGAACTTACTTTTATCTCTAGTCATGTGATGTGAATAACCACTGTCAATGATCCATCTGTCACTATTGTTCACATAAGAAACAAGTATAGTTGCCTCATCCTCATCAAAATCATCCTTCATTGCAACATACACCACTTCATCTTCATGATTATTAGATTCATCTTTGGTTTTCTCTTCTACAATGTAGCAAGACTTCTTGCCTTTGTCTTTGTAATCTTTGATGTCCTCATTTCTTTTACTTTTGTATTTGTCTCAACTTCTATAGTTCTTCTTCTTAGGACATCTAACAACAATATGAGAAACCTCATTGGAATTAGAACACATGATAGGTAACTTACCTTTAAATTTTTCTTTGCCTCTATGAAATCTCCTTGCTAACAATGCTTCAAGTTGTTCTACATCCTCCTCATCTGTGTTACTATCGCTAGAAACATTTTTCACCTTTTTTTTTCTTCTCTTTAGGTTCCTTTAATTTGTCAGGTTAGCTTTGAAAGTAGATTCAACATTGTCAGGTTTGAAATTATTAAAATTAGATAGCTCAAAGGTATTGAGCCTACCTAACAAACCTTCAAGTGTCAGGTTAGAACCTAGTATGGATCTCAATTCTTGTATGGAAAAAACTCTAATAGCTTAGATGGGTAGCAATGTTCTCAGTAATTTTCTTAATACAATATCATCATCAATAATGCTAGTAGCTCCTCTTATAGTATTAACAACATATTTTATTCTAGAGCAATATGGAGCAACATTCTCACCTTCTTGCATTCTTATATCTTCAAACTTACCTCTAAGAATTTCAAATTTGGCTCTCATAACATTTGTGTTTCCTCCATAAATGGTGTGAAGAGCATCCCACATCTTCTTTGCAGTATCAAAACCCTTGATATCATTAAAATCTAAATAACTTAGGGAAGAGGCAATCTCCAACATTTTCTAATTGTGTTCTTCTTTTTCAGATCTTCGGCAGTTAGGGCTCCAATAGGATTGATATGCTTAGTGATGATGGTAGATTGTGCATGATATCCAAGACCTCCTAGGTGTAGCTTCATCAAACTTTTCCATGCAAGAAAGTTCTCCTTGTCAAGCTTGGGTAACTCTCTTTTTGACATCTTGATCTTTTGCTTCTAGTACCTTCAAACTAGTCCTCTTAAATTGATGGCTCTAATACCAATTGTTGGGATTCTTTAGATTAACTGAGAGTGGGGAGAATCAGTTATCCAAGGTCTAGATGTACAAATAAAACTTTTCATATCTTAGTGAACCCATATCCATAAAACATTTTCATGCATTCATCCATTAGATCATACAATACTTAAACTTTGTAGGTTATTGTCAAAACAACTTTGCAAAAATGTAATCATGAAACATAATAGATTCAATAACACATTTGACACAATGAATTTGCATAGAAATCTAATTTGGTAAAAACCACTAGTAGCATGCTACTAATTCTCACTCTTCTGAAGTGATGCCTTGTGAAAGGCCAACCCTGTTAAAGGTTATAATACACACTATTAAATGTGACTTGGTTAAAGGATTTTAATCACCCTATTAGGAGTGAGGATTGTTAGAGGACTTTAGACCATTCACTTGGAATGTTACCTAGTTAAAATATTTATAAATAACTATTAATTCAACCTTAATCCAAAGGATTTACCCTAGATTGATACAATGATTAGTAAGTAATAGTAAGGCTTGATCTAATAACAAATTACAACTCACTTGTAGATTATAGATCTTTTTTTGTTCCTCCATTCTACTTGGATTTCACACACTTCAGCTTTGATAGCTTATTCACCCTTCAAGCATTCATGCTCTTAAGCTTTCTTGTGTTTCTTTCCAATAGTAGTGTCTTATGTTTGGCCACTAAATGAAGCAATACCTTGGACTCCTTGTCTTCCTTAAGTTCTTGCACATGCCAATCTTTTCTTTTGACTAGCTCTCTCTATAAATAGATATTTTAGATCTTTTGTTATTCAACCTCAATCCTCCATTTTAAGGTTAGGTAGTATTAGGTAGGATACAATGAATCTACCCACATTTCCATTTGGTTTCTCTTGAAACTTCTCCCTTTGAATTCACTTAAAAATAGTTTACCTTGTATTCTATGCTACTAGCTCATCATAGTTATCTTCCATATGCTTCCCAAAATTCAAGAAAACAAAATAGTCAACTCAAATTCATCAAATCTATGATTTAAGATGAATACTGGCACTCAGCATCAATATGTTATCACTCAACTTCCATATTGTTCATCTACTCATCTTCAACTAGTTAGCTCAAAAAACATTAAAGTTTACTGATGCTCGACATCAACTAAACTTTACTCAATTTACACTAAGTTTAGTTTGCATACACTAAATCTTCACTTTGCTCAGCTACAACTAATTTTTTTCTCAGCTTGCAATAACTCTTCTCGGCACCTACTGTGTACTCAATCAAGCTTGGTAGACTCAATTCTTCTTACTTGTTCTTCTAGACTTATTTAGTGTATCCAACATTTGCAACCTTTAGTAGATAATAAATACACTATATCATCACTATCTTAAATCTTGGTACTCCTTTTTCATACCATAAATCAACCTTTCCTCTAGGTGCTCTTGTTATCAAATTTGATCAAATCCTCTACATCAATCAGACAAATTATAATACTCGCATCAACTAAGTAGTTGTCTTAACAAGAAGTAGGAGGTTTGACATCAGTGACAAAACAATGATTGAAACACATTCTCACACTTAGATCAATCTTTTCTTAGCATTTAATCCTCATCATCAAAAATAGAACTTGTGATGAACCTGATGACTTTAGACCTATAGGTTTATGTAACACTATTTATAAAGTTCTATCAAAAGCATTAGTATCAAGACTTAAAATCATCCTCCCTAAACTAATATCTAGTCTAAAGATTATACCAAGAGAATGAAAGAAATTAGGTAAGAATTTGGAATCACGAATATCTGAATGAAGCAAATCTAATAACTTTATTTAGAACTAGGAGCCCTTCTAAAGGGTATTGTTGGAATTATAAATGAAGTAATTGAGAGGGGGGGTGAATCAGTTACCACAAAAACAAACCCAGATCCCTTAGATGTCTTAAATAACTAGTTACTATTGTCACTCAGTAAACACATCACAAAAATGTTGTAACTTGGTAGATTAACTTGTTACTGATCTTTAAGCATTTATAATTATTAGCATGCATGCAAAAGTAAATAACATGAACACAAGAGACACCAGATTTAACGTGGAAACCCAATATGGAAAAAACCACCAAGTAATTAGCTACCAATTTTCACTCTTATGAAGTAAGCCCTATTAGGAGCCAACCATGTTAAAGGTTACAATACACACTGTTAGGTGTGACCTTATTAGAAGATTTAATCACCCTATTAGGAGTGGCCTTGCTAGAGGTCTTTAGAACAATTCAACTAAACTATCACCTTGTTAGAGGATTTACCAAATGGCTGTTAAACCAACTCCATTAAAAAATTTTGAAATCACTGCTACAATGGTTAGAAAGTAACAATGAATTGATCTGAATATGATGCAAATAAATTTGTTAATTATAGATCTCTATTCTGCACCATTAGATCCTCCTTAATCAAATATAGTGTTGCTTCTCCTCAATGATCTCTAATCATCCTTCAAAATTTTCTTTCACAATAATCAGTCCTCCTTCACACTCATATCACATCAAATTCATCACACACTAAGAATTCACAACTTGACCTATACCATTCAGATTATCAAGTCAGCTCATTCACACGTTACATTTACCAATAAACCATACATTAGTCGGCTACAAATATTACATTAAACAAATAAACTTTATTCCACAAAACAATGAAATCTTTCATTGGTTGACCCTGCTTGGTAAGTACTACTTCCAGAAACAATTTCCTAAGTTAACCATCTCAACTCGGTTAATACTGCAAAATCTGCAAAATCCTTTGGTTGCTAAGTTAACTTACTAAGAACTAAATTTCCTTTGCTGACCATGAGAGCTCGATAAGAACTATTTTCTATACTATTTTCCTTTGATGACCAATTTAGCTCAATAACTACTAAATTTCCTTGATTAACCTTGATATCTCAGTAACAACTATCTACATGAGGTGAAGCCTGAGAATGCTTGGTAGACTCTGTAAACCTTCTTTGCTAACCTTCTGAGCTCAGTAGACTCTATCTTTTGCCTTACTAAACAATTGAGCTTAGTAGACTCTATCCGATGGCTAATATGACATTTGTGTAGCATCAAAGACAACACACAACTGAACAATTGTATCCAACAATCTCCCTCTTTGGCATTGATGGCAACACAACATGTCATAGCAGAATGAAATTTGAAAACAAGTCTTCTCTGACAGAAAGCTTCTCTTGCTTATACAAAACTCCTCAAATATAGTAATATCCCTCTTTCATAGTAATCTCTCCCTCTTACATACACTCTCTTTTTCTTGCAAATTTTAGAAAGATATGACAATAAACTCTCCCTCTTTGACAACACATGCCAAAGACAACACAACTCAAACTTAAATGAAATTCAATGTACCTTAAGTACTGATTCATATACAATGTCTTCATTACTTTGTTGCATCAACTGATAGATCTTCAATTCTATTTCTATTGATGCATCATTAAAACTATATTTTAGTGAGCTTCTGATAGGGGAATGACCCCTAACTTACCTCTTAGATACAAGAATGCATCTTTATGTAAATTCTTTGTGAATATGTTAGCAATTTGTTCCTTTGTATGGACATATTCCAATTTGATTTCCTTATCTTGTACCAATTCTCTAATAAAGTGATACTTTATTGTAATGTGCTTGGTTTTTGAATGCATCACTGGATTATTGGATATGTTGATTGCACTTGTATTGTTGCAAAACATAACAACAAGTTCTTTGATTTCTTGCTTCATACCTTTCAATAACTATTTAAACCAAACAATGTTTGAATAGTTTACTGCTGCTACAACATATTCATCCTCTGTTGTGGACTGAGATGTACAGTTTTTCTTTTTACTTGTCCAAGAAACTAACCTCTTTCCAAGACAAAAGCTCTTCCACTTGTACTCTTTCTATCATCAACATTCCCTACCTAATCTGCATCAGTAAACACTTTTAAATCCATATTTCCTCCAAGTTTATACCATAATCCATAATCTTCAGTTCCTTTCAAATATCTCATGATCCTTTTGATTGCCATCATTTGATTTTCTTTTGGTTTTGTTGGAATCTTGCAACAATTCCTACTACAAGGGCAATGTCTAGTCTTGTGTGCACTACATTTTACAACTTTCCAATCATAGATCTATATAATGTTTGATCCATTTATTTTGATTCATCATCCTTGGTAAGTTTTAATCCAGTACACATAGAAGTCCCAACTGGTTTGCAGTCTTCCATACCAAACTTTTTCAATATCTCCTTGATGTATTTATATTTAATGATGTAGATGCCCTTCTTACTCTAATGAATTTGAAGACCAACAAAGAATTTTATCTCACCAAATATTGACATTTCAAATTCCTTGTTCATTTTTGCTAAAAATTCTTTACAAAGATCATCATTTCCTATGAACAAAGTATCATCTACAAATATTTCTACCAAAACAATCTTATTATCTAGTCCTTCCTTTATGTACAAGCTAATATTATCATTAGTTCTTTGAAAACTAATCTAAATAAGATAGTTATGCATTCTTTCATACCATGCTCTAGGGGCTTGTTTTAGACCATACAATGCTTTATGTAATTTGCAAACCATGTCCTTCTTGTCTGGATCAACAAAACCTTCAGGCTATTTAATGTAAACCTCTTCATCTAGTATACCATTGAGAAATGTATACTTGACATCCATCTAATAAACTTTGAATCTTTTGTATGCGGCATATGCAAGTAAGGTTCTGACACCTTCCAATCTTGCAATAGGAGCAAAAGTCTCTCCATAGTCTATAGCTTCTTCTTGAGAGTATCCTTTGCATACCACTCTAGCTTTGTTCCTTGACACTTTACCATCTTCATTTAACTTGTTACTGAATATCCAATTAGTTCCAATCACATTTTTGTCTTTAGTTCTAGGTACAAGAGTCCATGTTTTATTTTTCTCTATTTGTTCTATCTCTTCATTCATAGCTTCAACCCAACTTTCATTTTCTAATGCATCTTTGACATTTCTAGGTTCAAAATTAGCAAGTAAACAAGTGCCTTTCAACTTACTTCTTGTCATTGTTCCTTCAAATTTATCTCCAATGATCTAATCTGGTGCATGATGGCTCCTAACATACTTGGCTAGCACAAGCTCCTTTCCTTTTGAATGACTTGCATTGTCATCCTTCTGTGCTTCAACTTCTAGTTTTGGTTGCTTGGGCTTGGTAGCTATTGATTTGGTAGCTTATATTTGCAACTTGGGTTCTTGGAACTCGGTAGGTATTGACTTGGTTTGAACTTCCTACAACTTGGTTACAAAAGACGCTAGAGTAGAAGAATTCTAATCGACAAGTGTGCCTAGCACTATATCAGGTTCAATGAAAAAAAATCTTCTATAATCTTTAGGATCCCTTTTGCTTTCTTCTTCAGTTCTTTTTGTAAACTCATCAACTTTTACATGTGCACTTTCTATGACTTTGTTAGTAGACAAATCCAAACATCTATATGCTTTACTTTTGCAAGAATATCTCAAAAATATTCCTTCATCACCCTTCACATCAAATTTACCTTTTCAAGATTCTTTCAAAATGTAACATTTGCTTCCAAATACTTTTAGGTAACTTACATTGGGTCTCTAACCATACCATAACTCATAGGGGGTTTTGAATGAGTCCTTCTTCAGCTGTACTCGGCTCAAGGTATGAACTGTAGTGCTAATAGCTTCCTTTCAATATTTGATAGCAATGCTCTTTTCAATCATTAAGGTTCTTACATAGTCTATGATAGATTTGTTCCTTCTTTCAGCTATTCCATTTTGTTTAGGAGTTCTAGGTGCTAAAACCTATCTTTTGATTCCCCTTTCAATGCAAAAGTTATTGAACTCATGTGAAATGAATTCGCCACCTCTATTTGACCTCAAACATTTCATTCTTTTGCCTATTTCCTTATCTACTCTAGCCAAATACATTTGAACTTTTCAAATCCTTCTAATTTCTCTCTTAGGTACATGACAATCGTCATTCTTGAGTAATCATCAACAAAAAGAATGAAGAACTTTTCACTAGTATAACTTTCAATTCCAATAGGTCCACAAAAATTAGTATGCACAATTTCTAAAATTTCTTTAGATTAATAGTTCTTTCTTTTAAAGCTAGTCTTTCCCATCTTGCTAATATGACAATTCTTGCATAGACCAACCTTAGGTTTCTTTATGTTAGGAATACCTCTTATTTTCCTGAATTTACTTATTTTTACCAAGTTATCAAAGCTCACATGACACAACATCCTATGCCATAACCCAATTTCTTCAACTTGAAATATAAAACATGAACATTCACCAAGTTCAAGATAAAACAAGTTACCTTTTGTTTGAGTGCCTGATCCAATCAGCTTTCCTTTTCCATCCAGCAGTCTTACTTTTCCATGCATGAATTCCAATTTGAATCCATTATTGAGTAGCTATGCCACACTCAAAAGATTGTGTTTTATTCCTTCTACCCAATATGTATTATCACATACAAGTTCTTTAGTTATAGAGATTTTTCCTTTTCCGTTCATGCTACAAGGTTCATTATTACCAAACCTCACACTGCCACCATCATAGTCTTCAAAATGTTCAAACTTAGTTTTATCACTAGTCATATGATGAGAATAACCACTATCTATAATCCATGTATCATTTTTTCTTACATGAGAAATGAGTGCCATTTCTTCATCATTATCAAATTCATCCTTTACAACAATGTAAACAATTTCTTCGTCTTCTTCATTATCAAAATCATTAGAATATTTAGCCATGAAATATGTTTTCTTACCTTTATCCTTGAATGATTTGAAGTCTTTATTGCCATTGCACTTGTGACCTTTCTTCTGATCCTTCTTCTCCTTATTTGGGTACCTAGCAGCAATATGTCCAATTTCTTCACAAGAAAAATATATTAGAGGAACCTTACCTTTGTATTTCCCTTTGCCTCTTGTATATTTCCTTGCTAGCAGAGCTTCAACCACCTCAAGATCACTATCTGAACTTTGTTTTGATTCTTCATCACTATCTGATTGAGAATCCTTTATCTTCTTTCCTTTCTGCTTGAGTGAAAGCTTGGCTTTAAATGTTAATTCAATGTTCTTAGTAGCTAGAACATAATTATCATAGTTGTCTAGCTCGAATGCAGTCAATCTTCTAAATTTATCTTATGATTTGGTTCAAATCTTCTTTCTTGAATTGCAAAGACTCTAATTACACAAATATGAAGTAGAGTTCTAAGAGCTTTACTTATAACTATCTCCTCCTTGATATATCCTCCAGATGCTTTGATTGCACTAACACTTGCTTTAACTCTTTCAACATATTTTTCTATGTTTTCATCCTCTCTCATCCTCATCTGATCAAATTGTCCTCTCAAACTTTTTACCTTGGCTCTTCTCACATTATCATCACCTCCATAGATCTCTTTTAGCTTGTTCCACATTTCACAGGCAATTTTACAATCCTTGATATCATCAAATTCTTCATAACTTAAAGTAGATGCAATATGTATCATCATGTTGTTGTGAGTCTTCTTTTCAGCAATATGATTGATAGATAATGTACCAACAAGTTCTGCATATTTTTCATCAAGGTTCTTCAACCTTTAATAACCAATAGAAGCCAGATGAAGTCTCATCAATCCCTGCCATGCTGAGAAGTTGTCCCTGTTAAGTCTTGGAATTTCCCTCTTGTAAGACATCCTGATCTTTAGCTTAGATCCTTGAAATCTTTTCTTGCAAGCACCAAGAGCTCTGATACCAATTTTTTGAATTATAGATGAAGTAACTAAGAGGTGGGGTAAATCAGTTACCACAAAAACAAATCTAGATCCCTTAGATGTCTTAAATAGCTAGTTACTATTGTCACTTGGTAAACACATCACAAAAATTATGTAACTTAGTAGATCAACTTGCTACTGATCTTTGAGCATTTATAATTATTATCATGCATGCAAATGTAAATAACATGAAAATAAGAGACACCAGATTTAATGTGGAAACCCAATATGGGAAAAACCACCAAGTAACTAGCTCCTAATTTTCACTCTTCTGAAGTGAGCCCTATTAGGAGCCAACCCTGTTAAAGGTTACAATACACACTATTAGGTGTGACCTTGTTAGAGGATTTAATCACCCTATTAGGAGTGGCCTTGCTAGAGGTCTTTAGAACAATTCAACTAAACTGTCACCTTGTTAGAGGATTTACAAAATGGCTGTTAAACCAACTCTATTAAGAGATTTTGAAATCACTACTACAATGGTTAGAAAGTAACAATGAATTGACCTAAATATGATACAACTGAATTTTTTGATTATAGATCTCTATTCTACACCATTAGATCCTCCTTGATCAAATATAGCATTGCTACTCTTCAATGATCTCTAATCATCCTTCAAAATTCACTTTCACAATAATCAGTCCTCCTTCACACTCATATCACATCAAATCCATCACACACTAAGAATTCACAACTTGACCTCTTATATATACCATTCATATTATCAAGTCAGCTCATTCACATGTTACATTTACCAATAAACCATACATCAGTTGGCTACGAATATTATATTAAAAAAATAAATTGTATTCCACAAAATAATGAAATCCTTCATTGGCTGACCCTACTTGGTAAGAACTACTTCTAGAAACAATTTCCTAAGTTAACCATCTCAACTCAGTTAATACTACAAAATCTACAAAATCCTTTGGCTATCGAGTTAACTCAGTAAGAAATAAATTTCCTTTTCTGACTATGAGAGCTCGATAAGAATTATTTTCTACACTATTTTCCTTTGATGATCGAGTTAGCTTGGTAACAACTAAATTTCCTTGATTAACCTTGAAAGCTCGGTAACAACTGTCTGCACAAGGTGAAGCTTGAGAATACTCGATAGACACTGTAAAACTTCTTTGCTAACCTTCTGAGCTTGGTAGACTCTATCTTTTGCCTTGCTGAGCAACTGAGCTTGGTAGACTCTATCTGATGACTGATATGACATTTGTGTAACATAAAAGACAAGACACAATTGAATAATTGTATCGAACAGGTATAACTATTGAACTTTATGCTACAATTCCACAATATCATTAGTGATTATGCCACATGGGACTTAGGGAAAGAGGAGGAAGCCCTATTCTGGGAAGAATCTTGGGATGGATTCCCCCTTCTAATAATCTCAATATGCATATAAACACATTACTTTTCTTATGGGGTAAATAGGTAAAAGATTATAAACAAGTCAAAATGGAAAATTGGGAAGATTTATGGACGCAGAAATTATTAATAGGAACTAACCTATCCATGGAAGTGATATGGGGGGATTAAAAAGAAGGGTAGTGCAGTGTAAAAAAATTTATGCCCTAATAATTAATTCACAAGGATGGAAGAACTATCCCCTTGAAACTTTTTTTGGAATCTAGCTTGTTTACCGGAGGCTGCGATTTTTTTTTGGGTTGTAGTACAAAGAGAATTTTAACAACTAACAAATTCCTAAAGATGGGCTTCAAGAGACCATCGATATGTACGTTATGTAAATAAAATTCAAAGATAGTCGAGGACTTAGTATTCCAATTTCCCTTCACAAGGGAATATTGACATTGGCTCTATCAAAAGCTAAATTGGGCTTAAACCTTCCCTGAAGACCTTGAGTCTCATCTAAATAGTTGGCCTTACAATGGAAGTTCTAATATCTATAGTAAATTATGGAATATTTCACCTTCTATTCTAATGTGGAAAATATGCAAGGAAAGGAAAAGGTAAATTTTTAACAATTTTTCCAAGTTTGGACAAGGATGGAGTTAGATACACAAAGAATTGTGACAAGTGTCAATGAATGGGAAGACCCACTAAATTAGATGAAATGTTCATGTAGCCTCAAGTAGTTGTTGCACCCTTTGACAAATGGGGGATTGACTTTGTAGGACCTATTGAACCTTCTTCATAAGGCAAATCCTACATTTTGGTTTGCACTGACTATGTAACCAAATGGGCAGAGGCTAAACCCATGAAACACCTAAGGGATATCAACATGGAAAAGTTCTTGTATGAATCCATCTTTACATGGATTGGAGTCTCTAGGGAGTTGAAATCTGATCAAGGGGCTCAATTTACATCAAATTTGATAATTGCTCTTATGAAGAAGTATACTATTAGGAATGGTAAATCATCACCTTATCATCCAAAAGCTAATGGTCAAGTAGAATTTACTAATAGGGAGCTAGAATCCACTCTCACTAAGACAATAGCACTCCATATGAAGGATTGGGCCACATGCCTTCCTAAAGCTCTCTAGGCTTATCATACCACTTGGAAATCCACAACTAGTTTCACTCCCTTTGACCTTGTCTATGGTAAGACAGTAGTAATGCCTATAGAATTTGAATATAAAACATTGAGGATTATCTTGGAGCTTGGTATGGAACTTACTATTGCACAAAAAGATTGAATCCTAAGTTTAAATGTTCTTGATGAATGGAGGAAATCTATGTTGAACAACATTGAACTCATTTAGCAACAATGAAAACAATGGCATGATAGGTTTATCAAATAGAAAATGTTTTCTGTAGGAGACTAGGCACTTCTTTATGACTCCAAATACTAGCATAATTGGTGCAAGAGCACCTACATAAAATATTTTGGGCATGATTTCTACTTGAAGAATTTATCCCAATTTTGTCATTATGATAAGATCTTTTCTTTAGTTCTTGAATACAAACAATTTTTTTCCAATCCCGCCATTTAGAGTGGAAAATTATATATTATGGAATTGGGTTGATTGCTCATAAGTAAGAAAACCCTAACTGGGTGAAAGACTTGTTCAAAAGGGATGAGATCATGCCTAATAAAGATACCCACCTCGTTTTCTATCAATTCAACAATTTATGTGTCTTTGTACTCAAGGGGAAAATCTGGTAATTCTATCTAGTGGGGAAAAAAGATAACATCACTCGATTTTGGGTATAATTTTGTGGAAAATGGATAGGTAGATATGCCAAAACCTTTAGAGAACCACCCTTTGAATTTATGTGCCCAATCCCTAGTCTCAGCTAAAGTAAAGAGAATAGTAAAATAGTTTAAAACTTAATCATGGAATAATACCTCTTTCATACCTGGCCAGTTACTAAAAATCCATGCTTGTATGTCTATTTTGCTTAAATTATGGATTTGAATCTGCACCCTAAGTGCTATCTTTCTCAAAAATTCAACATGCAGGGAAATCAACCTTTTTGGAATACTAATTTCCATTACTGCCCAATCTTTAAACCCTATATCTACATGAAAAATATTCTCTGATTAATTCTTCCTCCAAATCCTCTTTGGTTTACTAGCATTTTTATTAGCCTTTGAAGGTTTGGGTTTGGAGGGAGCTCTCCCAAAGTTTCTAGAAATCATTTGCCTTTGCATTCCTTGCAATGAAGTCTCACCCTTCTCCCATAAACCCTTTCTTACCTAAGAAGAACACCCATATAACTACTAGTTGGGATTAACATTAGCATCTCATTCTTTCAGTAACCCTGGTTCTATGTCTAAAGTAGAAGGACACCCATTATCTTGCTGATTGGGGATATCACCATCCATAACCCTTTTCTTGTCAATCGATTCCCACTAAGGACCATTGAATGGCATCCCTTTTTCAAAAATTTTGAAGGTCACCTACTAAAAAAAATGGTAGATAGGGAGGCATTATGACATGATAGTAGGAAATGGTAGACAGGACATGATAGTAGGCAATGGTAGACAGGGAGGAATGCAGAGAAATTTTAGTATTCTAAGCAATCAAGCAGGGAGAATTAGTTTCAAAATGCTAAAGGCAAACAACTCAAATCTTGGGATAAAATCTTCTTCAAAAGGGCTATTATTTTTAGTTTAAGAATGGTTTTTACACTTGAGTGCCAACACACTTAACCACTTTCTACATTAAAGTTGAGTACACTATGTATGTCGAGCCATAGGTTGTGCCGAGTCAAGAAAGCCATCAGGTGCCGAGTGATCTTTAGGTGTCGAGTAGCCTTCAGATGCTGAGTGACTATAGGTGCCAAGCATGATCCAAGTGCCAAGTCATAAACAATGCCGAGCAAGATAGGAACGATACAGGAGCCGAGTTACAGAAGGTGCCAAGCATCAGGAAGCAGTAAGTGCCGAGTAACTCAAAATTAGCATATGAGTTTGTAACTTCACAAATTTAGATATAAACCATTTTCATGGCCGACATATGAAAAATCTTGAAGGATTTAAGTGATAAGATCAAATCATTTATATTTCCTATGCAATCTACATGCAGCCAATAAGAAAAATGGAGAAGGCATGCAACCAATGATAAAAGTGCAAGGAATGAGCAAGAATCACATATTCAATATGGATCGTAGATCCATGTCTAACCCTAAGTCTTTGAATGTCTTTATAAGGAAGATGAAATCTTATTGAATCATGTAGATGGATGAAGGAGTAAATGAAAACTCTAGTGGAGTTCAGAGTGAAGAATAAAAAGACTTAAAGAAAGAGATTAGTAGTAAAATATCTAGTTAATCAGAACAAAGTATGTGATACAAATGAGTATCAGATCTTAGAGGATCAAGGTCAGAAGAAAGTAGATCAAGTGCCTATATTCAACAATCAAGGATTGTAAGCTATCAGGTTTATTATACCTAATACTCTTTAGCTATTGTATTAGAAAGGAAATCCTATGATGATAGGTTGGCTTAATAGCTATTTTGTTGATCCTTTAAATAGGTGATTAAATCCTTTGACAGGGTAACACTTCATGTAAAGTGTTTATAAATCCTTTAACTAGGTCACTATTGATATAGTGTAAAGCCTTTAACAAGGTAGGCCTTTAACAAGGTAGATCATTAGAAGTGGTCAAACATTATTACTGCAGTAATTTTGTGGGTATCATCCCCACCCTAGTTTTACCTTCTTATTCCTGGAGGGTTTTTGGGTTACCAAAATCTCAAGTGTTATTGATGCATATTTGTTTCTCATGATTTCTTAATGCTTATATGCATGCATGTTCATTTCAAAGATATGTTATTAAGGATTTAAATAGGTCAAAAGCTAGTACTTCTAATTCACCCCCCCCCCCCCACCCTCTCAAAAGCATTCTTTCCAATAAGATATTACAACAATTGTGTAGCCGAAAAAACCCTTTTTCTTGAACCCTAGGTTCTATATCAAGACTAATGCAAAATCAAAGTAATAGGTGCCCTTCAACATTTGTTAAAAAGAGATGTCATTCAATGGTCCTCTGCAGGAATCGATTGACAAGCAAAGGGTTATGGATGGTGATATCCCCAGTCAGAAAGGTAATGGGCATCCTTCTACTTTAGATATAGAACCAAGGTTACTGAAAGAATGAGATGTTAATGTTAATCCCAACTAGCAGTTATATGGGTGTTCTTCTCAGGTAGGAAAGGGTTTATGGGAGAAGGGTAAGAGTTTTTTGCAAGGAATACAAAGGAAAATAATTTCTAGAAACTCTGGGAGAGCTCCCTCCAAACCCAAACCTTCAAAGGCTAATGAAAATGTTGCTATACCAAAGAGGATTTGGAGGAAGAAGCAATCAGAGAATATTGTTCATGCAAACATAGGATTTAAAGATTGGGTAGTAATGGAAATCACTATTCTAAAAAGGTTGTTTTCCCTGCATGTTGAATTTTTGAGAAAGATAGTGCTTAGGGTGCAGATTCAAATCCACAATTTAAGCAAAATAGACATACAAGCATGGATTTTTAGTAACTGGCTAGGTACAAAAGAGGTATTATTCTATGATCAAGTTTTAAACTATTTTACTGTTCTCTTTACTTCAACTGAGACTAGGGATTGGGTGCATAAATTCAAAGGGTGGTTCTGTAAAGGTTTTGGCATATCTACCTGTCCATTTTCCCCAAATTTTTCCCCTAAATCAAGTGATGTTATCTTTTTCCCCACTAGATAGAATTACCAAATTTTCCTCTTGAATACAAAAACATAGAAATTTTTGAATTGATAGCAAACAAGGTGGGTATCTTTATTACGTATGATCTCATCCCTTTTGAACAAGTCTTTCACCCAGTTAGGGTTTTCTTACTTATGAGAAATCAAAAACTAATTCCAAAATATATAATTTTCCACTCCAAATGGAGGGATTGGAAAAAAAAAAATTGTATTCAAGAATTAGAGGTAATTGATAAACTTTCTTTGATTTTGGGCCATTTTAATGTTGACTGCCAAGGTGCTAATTTATAACAGATTATGGTATGTGAGGATCATTCATCAATGCCGAAGAAATGTAAATTTAGGTAGGTTGTTGATGTAAATAGTATAGATGCCCATCGAATTACTTGTAATAATGATGCTACTCTGCCTCTTTCTCATTTAGACTTGGATGTACCAAATGAGCCTTCAAAATATCAAATCCCTACATCAATTTCACAAGATCAAATCCCTACATCAAATTTGGAAATTGAGGGTACTCTTTATTTAGATCATTCATCCCTCTCTTTTTTAGGTCATTACTCTTGTGTAAATCCTAAAATGGAGGTATGTAAGGATAACCAAACTAGTCCTGGGTTGGAACTATAGATTTCCAATACTTCATATAATTTCCATAAGACTATGGATAGAAGGGGCCTTGACAAATGTCATTTTGTGAAATAGTTTCTAATATATTTTCTAGGAGTAAGTTTCAAAAATCAATTTGTTTTGATGGAACATGCTTAAAAATTCCATAACATTTCATTTCATCAAACAATTTGTAGGTAGTTGAATTATTAGGATTTTAGTTTATCTTATTGGTCCAAACAAAGACGGTCTATAGGAAATTTAGTCACATATCATGTTATGTTTAATCAGTCCCCTCTAGAGATGTTTTTCTTGACATGTAAATAGACTATGCAAGGCATCAGGTTGGGCAGCAATGTGGAATCTAAATTACATCAATTAGCTAATGAGATTTCAGCATTTGTGGTATCAAAACAACTTCAATTAATTGCAAAAGAAGTTATGCAAGAAGATATGTACCAGATATTAGTAGATAATTTTGAGGAAGCTCAAAGGCAATTAGGAGATTTCAAAACTGAACAAATGGCCAATGGCAACATTGGTTGTTGGTCCACTTTTTATTTCTCACAGACCTTTTCAATTATGAAGTCACCTGGAGATCCCACTATGGTATCTTCTACTCCAAAGACTCATGCCAGAAAGAGCAAAATTACAAAAGCTAAAGAAAAAATTGTAGCAGGCATTCAATCCACTTTGGAAGAAAATTTTGAATCAATAAAAAAAGTCACTAGAAGGACTATGTGTCCTCTAGTAGAAGGATGAAGATCATAAGATGGAATGTCAGGAGTATCAACACCCCTGACAAAAGAAGCAGGATTAAAAAACTGCTTGATGAGTTGAAAGGAGACATTATATTTCTTCAAGAGAAAAATTTATCAGATGAAAAGTATGAGGAGTCTATTGGTAAATGGAAGTAATGGAAATCTATCCATTGTCCTAGCGTTGGGGCTTCAGGAGGTTTAACCACTTTGTGGAACCTGAAGGTTGTTTTTGGAAGCTTAATAGGACAATATCTGGGTTGGCAATGTTTTAAGTTTCAACATTTTGAAATTTTGATGGTTATCTTTAACATTTATGGTCCTGCAAGTATTTTAGATAAGGTTAAATTGTGGAATGTAATTTTAGAAAAACTCAGATCTTTACCACAACAAAATTGTATCATAGGTGGTGACTTCAATGCAATTTGAAATAATAAGGAGAAACAAGGAGGAATTTTTCCATCTCTAAAAATTATGGAGAAATTTGTTAACTTTATCACTACCAATGAATTGTTTGAAATTGAAATATCCAATGGATGCTTCACTTGGCATAATAGAAGAGATGGTTTCTTGCAAATTGCTAAGAAACTTGATAGATTTTTAGTTTCACAAGCATGGAAAATAACATCTATCCTATTCTTGGTAGAAATTCTCTCTTTCCTGGGATCAGATCACTTTCCTATTTCTTTATCCTTAGATAAAAGAGAGTACCAAACAACATCACACTATAAATCTTCTTTTAAATTTGAAAGGATTTGGTTTAGACATCTAATCTTTATTCCTTTAATTAGACAATGGTGGGTCAGTGCTCCACAGGAAAAAGGTAATAGTATGTTTTGGTTCTATAAGAAACTTAAATATCTTAAAGGAAAAATTAGAATTTGGAACAAATAGGTTTTTAAATTATGTTTTTTAGGAGAAAAAAATGGTGCAAAAGGAACTCCAAGAAATTAATGAAAAAATCATCAGTTTTGGACTGAATTCAAATTCATATGCTCATTAGAAAGAGAAGCAATTTCAATGGGTAGAGTTGTGTCATAGGGAGGAAGAATATTGGTAGAAAAAATCTAGAGAATTATGGTTAAGTGATGGGGACTATAACACAAAATTATTTCGTGCTTCAGCAAGTCAAAAAAAGGCAAGTAAATCCATTTTTTCAATCATGGAATAGCTTACGGGTAAAAAATTATTAGATGAAGTAGGTATCAAAAGGGAAGGGTTCAGATACTTTAAAGAACTCCTTGATCCATTAGTGAAAATGGATGTAAATAATCTTCAACTTAACTCATTCTTAGAGGAAGTTCCAAGAATTATATCAGATCAAGATAATGATGCTCTTACAAAACACTTCACTTTGGAGGAAATTTGGAAAATAGTTCATTCCCTACCCCCAGATAAAGCACGTAGTCCTGATGGCTTTACAGCTCTCTTCTTTCAAAAAAGTTGGGATGTTCTAGGGTGGGATTTACTTATGGCCCTAGAATCCTCCTAATGCAAGGGCTACATGTATGGAAATTTTAATTCTACTAATATTGCCATTATTCCTAAGTCTGGTGATCCACAGACTTGTGTTGATTTTAGACCAATTTCTTTGTGCAACACTATACATATAATCTTCACAAAGGCTATTTATCCTAGACTTCAATTTTTGTTTCCTAATATCATTTCTCTAGAACAGGGTGGTTTTATGCCAGGTAAAGAGATGCTAGAAGGGGCAATTTTGGCTCATGAAACTCTTCATCATATCAAGAAAACCAAATTCCTTCCTTTGTTATTAAACTAGATATGATGAAGGTGTATGATAGAGTTAATTAGTCCTTTCTTATCAAATTATTGGAGAAATTTGGTTTCAGTAAAGCTTGGTTTAAATGGATCAAAGCTTGTATTTCAAGGGCTACATTTTCGGTTCTTATCAATGGGTCTCTAGAGGGGTACTTCAAATCTTCTCAAGGAATTAGACAAGATGATCCCATTTCACCTACCTTATTTATTTTAATGGTAGAAGCCTTTAGTAGGGCCATAATTCAATCTCAATAGTTGGAGATTTGGAAAGGCATTCAATTTGGAGGAAATGATCTAGTAGTCATTCATTCTCTCTTTGCAGATGACACGTTGTTGTTTGGATCTACAAAAATTAATGAATCCAAGCATATTAAGTATTTAGTAGACCAATATTCACTATTCTTAGGGAAGAAGATCATCATGGTTAAATCTAAATCTTCTTCTTCAACACAGCTCCACCAATTACACAAAGGATTAAAAAGATTCTTGGTTTTGAGGAGGAAAAATTACCATCTGCATATTTGGGTGTTCCCTTTTTCATGGGTAGTAATAAAGCTTCTTATTGGAAAAATATAGTAGATATAATTAAAGCTAGAACAATGGCTTGGAAGGTAAGATGTCTTTCTCTAACTGGCAAAATTCTTTTAGTTAAGTCTGTCTTATCAGCTATCCCAAATTATTACTTCTTTATATTATCAGCACCTAGGTTTATTATTAAGTAGATTGAAGACATTATTTGAGATTTTTTATGGATCAAAAATATGTCAAGTAATAGTAAAATCCCTCTCATCTTGTTAAAGGAAATGTCTTTAGAGAAGCATCAGGGTGGGATTAATCTTCCTAATTTTGCTTTAAGGGATATTACTTTTGGAGGAAAATTAGTTTGGTCTTTGTATGAGAAAGAAGAGGCTAAATGGTGCAGAATATTACAAAGAAAATATTTAGATTCTTTTGACCCCTCTAGAATTTTCACTATGGACCACTTTCCTAAAGGGTTAGCCATTTGGAACTTCTTGGTGGAATCTCGTGATTGAGTTGCTAGATATTTGACTTGAAAAATTAACAATGGTTTTAAGGCACTCTTTTGGTAGGATTCATGGAATGGCCTTCCTCCACTTTGTAATAATCAATCCTTTGACAATTAGATTAAAAAATTTTGTGTTGAATGGGGCCCCTATGTAGTTGATTATTTTTAGTTTGTTGATCTAATTTTAGGTAGGGTTACTTGGAAAAACCCAGACAAGTTACCAATTCCTAATCAGATCAAACAAGAATTTGTTAGTATATGTAATACAAGGACTATTTTAGTGTCTAATCTCCTAGATACACTAATCTAGGCCCCACATCAAGAGGGTATATATTCAGTAAAATTGGGTTACTTAGCTGCCAAGAACCTAGAAATTGGTTACAAGTCATTTTGGGCATTCAAATTTTGTTGGAATCTAGTAGTCTTACCAAAGGAAGGTAATTTTACTTGGCTAGCTTTATAAAAGAGAATTTTGATAGGAGAAAAGTTATCAAAATTGAATATTGTTCAGAATATGAAATGTGTATTATGCATAGAGGTAGAGGAGAATGTTGATCACCTCTTTGTTCAATGTAAAATGGCATATCAATGCTGGATCTTCGTCCTTCAAAAACTAAATTTGAGTATGCCCCTCCCAAATACCTTATGGGATATGTTCCAAGATTGTCCAAGTCCAATTAACCACTCTTACTATTTGTGTATTTGGAAGTGGATCCCAACAATTGTTATTTGGGCAATTTGGTGGTAGAGGAATAAAAGGATTTTTTGAAAGCAACCTTTGACATTGGAAATGGTGTTGTTAGCATTAGAAGATTTAGTGGGTGAAGTTTTGGTAGCCCATATCAAAAGAACTTCTAAACATCTTATTATTATAGGGTGAGATATTGCTTTGGCTAATAGATGGACTTATTTACCTTCTTCATCTTATTAATTCATTACATCTGGTGGACCTCATGAGAAAGTTAATAGAAAGTTTGTGAAATGGATTATTGCAAGTTGAATTTTGATGACTAATCGAGAGGCAATCTTGGTGAATCGAGAGTTGGAGTGTGTATAAGAGATCATAATGGGTAGGTGTTATGTATGTTGGCTCAAAAATTGTTGGTTGATACAAATAACAAAGCTGAAGCCATGGAACTCCTTCTTGGTTTAGATCTAGCACTTTAGCTAAACATAGTTAATATTCACATTGAGGGGGATTCTTTAGTGGTTATCAATTCATGTGTAAAGAAAAAATTAGAGAATTGGAAGTTTGGTTATATTCTGGAAAAAGCTTGGATAATGATTGATAAATTTTAAGGGGTGTCCTTCTCTCATACCCTTAGGGAGGGAAACTAGGTTGCAGATAATTTATCCAATATTGGTTGTGACTTGAAGAATAATGAGGCAAGTATTATAGAGTTTATTCCTGCCAACTTTCCCACTTTATTTACCTTAATTCAGTAAGAGTAAATCTTTTAATACTACCTTGATCCCTTTATCATTTTCTGATGGTTGCACAAAAAGTATAAGTTTGGGTTTAGTATTGACCAAGTTACTCTTGGCTTAATGTTTACCAAGTTCAGTATTGACTGAGTTATTCTTGGCTAGTATTGATCGAGTTACTCCTAGATTAATGCTTACTGAGTTTAGCATTGATCCAGTTACTCTTGGCTTAGTGTTTATCGAGTTTAGTATTGACCAAGTTCACTAAGTTCAAGTTCACTATTGATTGAGTCACCCTTGGCTCAATTCTTATTGACCAAGCTTGGTTTTTGTATTGACTATGTCACTTGAGGATTACCGAGCTATTCAATTTATTGATTACCAAGTTCCCCTAGGTAGGGTATTGACCAACTTCCAGTTAGGTGTTTGCCGAGTTAACAAGGAAGAGGCTCATGCCAAGCTATTTGTTCATAATTTTACTGAGTGCTCATGGATATGTTGTCCAAGCTATTTGATCTTGCTAAGTGATTCAGGTAAATGTGGTGGTATGGTGTCCAAGTTTGTGAAAGTCTTAAAGAGGAATTGTAGTGGCACAAAGCTACTTTTATGTCCAAGGAGGTTCGCATGTGCAAGATTATGGTGAAGTCATACTATATCTTTCTACACTATTTAGTATCATATTTTATTGTCATCACTTGAGTACCTTGTGTGGTTTTACATTTGGAAAGATCAAATCTAAATTTAAGTCAAAAGTGTGTCTCAAGTTGACCAAGGATGACATTAATAGATGTTAATAAGGTTTTTTCCATTCCAGTACATACAGATGTAGAATATTCATTCTTTATTCAATTTTGGGGTTATCAATCTTGTTCTTTGCTCTATACAATTGCAATTGGGCTTTGATGTAATGGCACCTTATTTATTACTCATATGGGAGCAGGCATGTCATACATTTTGAGTGTTTGGTGAGATTTTATAGGTGATCAATGGATTTCCTTTTTTGATTCCTTCTTCCCTGCTCCCTTTGCCTCCCTTCTCAATTTCTAGAATGTCATTCTCATTGGATGCTTATGTGAAATGTGAGTCTTGTCATCAGTATCATAGAAGCATCCTACCCAAAAATTATAGATTTTTTCTTCAACCAGCAGTAGATGAAGATGCACTCTCTCATTCCTTAGATGATGAGATGTTGGATATTATGTTCAATATGCTTTGTTCTTCCACCTGTCGTGCGATTCAGAATGTCATTGGGGAGGACTTCTTCTCTGCAACTTCTAGACAAGTGTTATATCCCTCAAATTTGGTCTCCATTTTTCTATCTAATGCTATGGATCTTCTTCAGTGAACTTCAAGACTAGAAATCATTCCTTACAAGGTGGTTAGACCAAAGTTTTGGGCTCAAAATAAACTTAAGAAGGCTATGCAAAATTATGATTTATGGTCTGGAAATGCCTTGGTGGGAGGACTATTTTCAAGGACCATTTTCATGAAAAAACATGAAGTTTTGGTGATTTTTGAGGTATTACAAAAGGCATGTGAAAAGTATAACTCGCGGTTCTTGACTAAGACCTTGCAAATCATGATAAAAGCTTTGGGTTTTTAGATGTTTGAAGATGTGAAGAAAATTGGCTTTGCACTGCTTGACATTTTGGGTCTTCTAATTTATGATGTACATGTATTATCTGCTCATAAGAAGATGCCTTTGGCTCCCTCAATTTGGTTGGTTCATGAAACTAGTGACTGGTTCCTACTCTAAGTGTTGTTAGCTCAAGACACCTTGTCCAAAAACCCCATTTGGATCATCTCAAACCAATAGCCTGGGGGGTTATTTCTCATTTTTTTGTTGAAGGCTCAAGCTTAGGATGGGAGGTGGCTCCACTACCATGCTCTAATTTTGGATGAGGTCACTCAGTACAAACTATTGTAGAGGGTGTCGAGGACATGGAAGAAAAATAGTTTATTGGCATTCTTCTATTTTTTGGACTTTTCTTCTAAACTTCAAGCATGTTTTGTGAAATGTTTGAAAATTTTGGTTGTATTCTTGAAAAGGAAAAATTTGATAAAGGTTGAATTTTGGAAAAATTATTATTTTTCCATCAATAAACTATGATTGTTAAATTCATGCTTGTAATTTGTACATACTGTGACGATGCTGGGTTTTCTTTACTAGTTCTTTCCTAGTTGAGCTCTTGAAATAGTTTTAAATAATATATATATCTAGTGGCTTGTCCACTTTGCCAAAAAAAAAGGATAAGATATTTTTTTGGGATTCGTACAAATCATTGTGGGGTCATTATTCCCTATTCTATATTGATCTAGAGTTTTCTATAAGCCATTTTGGCAGGAAGTCTCTTTGGGTCAATTTTCCTATTTTGTAATAATCTAGAATATTCTGTAGACTGACCTAACAAGTTTAAATAGAGTTTTTAGGTTTAGGTTTAGGTCAAGTATTTGGATATGAAGTTATGAGGGAGAAGAAATTTGGAGGAGAGAAAGTGTATATACTATTCATTTGATGAATCAATTTGAAGAATATTATTATCTATCTCTTTTTGGTGCTGGTTATTTTTGTTTTTACTTTTGTTGAGTTTATCTCTGCATCATTTTTTTGGTATCAGAGCTTGGGGAAAGCTCCTGAGGAAATTAGATTTTATGTCTAGATCAGAGTCAGAAGATGAAACATCAAACATGGTCACCAATGTTGAACTGGCAAAGAAAATGCAAAAACATAAGAAAATCAACAAGTGGTTATTGGATGAATTTGAGAAGCAAAAGGGTTGGATGGAAAATAGAGCAAAGGTTTCCTCAAAGAAAGAGAAAGAAGGGGAAGAAGAGGATATCCCTAAGCAAGAGGTGGTTAACTTACCCGCAGACCAAATATACTTCATAGAAGCCCTTGAAAGAGTTGGCAAGAAGGATGCCAAAGGTGACCTACCCATCTTCTTGGGAAAGATGGATCCTGATGCTATTGTGGATTGGATAGAATCATTGAACAACCATTTTGAATGTGAAAATATAACAAAAAAGGATAAGGTAAAAATTTCCAAGTCAAACTTGAAGGGACCAACCCTCATTTGGTGGAATTTAACTCAAGGAGAAAGGGTCAAAGAAGGTAAGAACATGATAAATTTACAGGAAAGGATGTGTGCCAAGGTGAGAGAAACATACTTAACTAAGGATTATGAAACCCAAATTCATCAAAGGAGACAAATTTTAAGACAAAAGGAGCTAGATGTCACAACCTATACTAAAGAATTCCAAAAATTAAGCCTGAGGGAAAAGAAGAGTGAATGGGAAAGTGTAAAAGTTGCTAGATATCTCAATGGATTGAGGCTAAATATTCAAGAAGAAATTAATTTCTTATGTCCTAATATAGTACAAAAATGTTATCAACTAGCATTGAAGGTGGAAGCCAAATTGAAAAGAAGGCAAGAACAAAATAGTAGAGGAAGAGGAAGAAATCAAAGGGGAAGAGGAAATTTCCAAGGAAGAGGACAAAACCACAAAGATCATAAGGAGACAAAGCAAGAAACAAGTCAAAGCAAAGGAAATTTTAGAGGTAACTTTAGAGGCAGAAGAGGCAATTCAAGAGGTGGATTTGGTGGTATAAGGGCAAGTTCGACTATTTTTTTCAATTGCAATAAGGAGGGACATTATGCATCTAGGTGTTCGGATAGAGCAAGTTCAAGTTCAAAAGGTAAAAGAAGAACACATTTGGTACAAGATGATGAATACCAAGAGAAGGAGATGGCTAACTCAAATAGTGTACCTAAAAGAGGAGAAAGTTTAATGATGAAAATAACACTTTTGAAAGTTCCTACTACCATGAAACAACAAAAAAGAAAAACTATCTTTAGGATTTCTTGCAAATCCGAAGGTAAGGTATATAAAGTCATTATTGACTCAGGATCTACTAAGAATTTAGTTTCTCTTGAGATGGTTTAGAAGTTAAAACTTGGGAGGATACCTCATCCTTTTCCTTATAAGGTTTCATGGCTAACAAAGGGTCAACAAACTCTTGTAAATGAGCAAGCATGGGTTGATTTTTAGATTGGAAGTATAAGTATAGAATTTTGTGTGATATAGTTGACATGGATGCACGCCACCTATTATTTGGTAGGCCTTGGTAGTATGATTTTCAAGCACAACATGATGGAAAACTCAATATATACACCATCAAGAAGGATGGAAAGGTGATTAGATTGATTCCATTTGTTGATCATGAAGAAGTGGAAGAAAATAAAGAGAGGGAAGCCAAAATTATGATGGTTGATAAAAAGGAATTCTTACAGGACATGAAGGATGAACCTAAGCCTTGTTTCCTTTTGATGCCTAACCCACAACCACAAGAACCCATTGGAAATGACAGAAAGGAGGCTGAAACAAAGAAGGCAATTCCTAATAAAGTGAAAGAACTTTTGGATAAATATAAAGGTTTGATTTGAGAAGGTATGCCAAAGTCTTTACCACCTATATGAGACATTAGTCATTGTATTGATTTCATTCTTGAAGCTACTTTACCCAATAAGGCTGCACACAAGATGACACCACAAAAAAATGAAGAGATTGCTAGACAAGTAAAGGAGTTACTCGATTCTAGCTTGATTGTGAAAAGATTAAGCCCATGTGTTGTACCTACTATTTTGGCACCAAAGAAGGAAGGAACCTAGAGGTTGTGCATTGATTCTAAAGCCATTAATAAGATTACTATCATATATAGGTTTCCAATGCCAAGAATTGAATATTTGCTTGATTTTTGGGAGGTGCAAAGTATTTCTCCAAGATTGACTTAAAAAGTGGGTACCATCAAATAAGGTTAAGAGCTAGAAATGAGTGGAAGACAACATTCAAAACCAATGAAGGATTATATGACTGGAAGGTAATGCCATTTGGACTCTCTAATGCTCCTAGTACCTTCAAAATATTTATGAATGAAATACTCAAAGACTTCAATGGTAAGTTCATCATAGTATATTTAGATGACATATTAATTTTTAGCAAGACAAAGGAAGAACACCTAGAGCACATTGACATGGTTTTCAGAAGACTTCATGAGGAGAAATTGGTAATAAATTTGGAAAAGTGTTTTTCCATGCAAGAGGAGCTGACATATCTTGGTTTTGTGATCTCCCAAGGTAGCTTGAAGATGGATAAAGATAACGTAAGTGCTATACTATCCTAGCCACCCCCAAGAACAATTGGAGATGTTAGAAGATTTCATGGTCTTGCTACATTTTATAGGAAATTCATAAAAAATTTCAGTCATATATGTGCTCCTATGTTAGAAGCTATTAAAGAAGGAAGGAAGTGTAGGTTTGCATAGAGTCAATCAGAAAATGAAGCTTTTGAATTGCTCAAGAAAAGAGTTAGTGAGCAGCCAATTATTTATTTACCTAATTTTAACAAAGTTTTCCAAGTAGAATGTGATGCTAGCAAGGTTGCTATAGGGGTAGTTCTTCGTCAAGAATAAAAACTAGTGGCTTTCTCAAGTGAAAAGCTCAATGAAGCCAAGCAAAAATACTCTTCATATGACCTAGAAATGTATGCATTGGTTCAAGCTCTCAAAAAGTGGAGACATTACTTGTTGCCAAAGTAGTTTGTTTTGTATACCGATAACCAAGCACTTAGTTTTCTGAATAGCCAAGACAAATTAAGTCATAGGCACATGAAATGGGTGGAGGATTTATAGGCCTATACCTTCACCATCAAGCATAAGAAGGGCATATTAAACAAGGTTGTTGATGCTCTTAGTAGAAGGAATTTTACTATCTCCTAGATATAGCTAGAAAGTGTGGGAATTGAAGCACTCAAGGATGTGTGTGTAGTAGATCTAGATTTTGGCGACATCTAAAAGGTATGTATGGAGTTTGGTGAAAAACATCATGCTAATTTTCCTAATTTTTTGGTACAAGAAAGACTTCTTTTCAAAGGAGGATAACTATGTGTACCCAGGTGCTCTATGAGGACAAACATTACCAAAGAGAAGCATAGTGGAACAATGGGTGGGCATTTTGGTTTGGATAAAACCTTAGAATTGGTTAGAAGGTACTACTATTGGCCTAAAATTTAGACTAATGTTACAAACTTTGTGGAAACATGTACAATTTGTCAAAGGGCAAAAGGAAGGACTAACAATGTAGGGCTTTATCAACCTTTGCCAATACCATCTAGACCTTGGGAAAGCATAATGATGAATTTTGTAATGGGGCTGCTATGGACACAAAAGGGGCATGATAGTGTATTTTTTTTAGTAGATAGGTTCAAAAAAATGGCTCACTTCTTACCATGAAAGTTGACCTATGATGCCTCTCATATAGTAGATCTCTTTTTCAAAGAAGTCATAAGGATTCATAGGCTACCTCTCAACATAGTTTTAGACAGGGATGTGAAGTTTGTGGGACACTTTTGAAGAACTTTATGGAGGAAACTTGGAACCAATTTATTATTCTCATCATCCTACCACCCTCAAATTAATGGCCAAACAAAGGTAGTTAATAGAACATTGGGAAATTTGTTAAGAACACTCACAAGACAACATGCAGTAAAATGGGATGTAATTCTACCCCACACTGAATTTGCATATAATGACTCCATCAATAGAAGTACAAGAAAGTCGCCATTTCAAGTGGTGTATGGAATTCATCCTAGAGGGTTTTTTGATTTGAGATATATGAGTTCATAGTAACAAGTTAGTGCCCACGGAGAAGAATTTTCTACAACCATAAAAGAAATCCACGATGAAGTCAAAGCACAACTCCAAAAAACCTCTAAAAAGTATAATAAGCATGCAAATAAAAAATGGAGAAACTTAGAATTTGAAGTGGGAGATTTAGTATGGGAAAATTTGAAGAAAGAGAGGTTACCAAAAGGTAAATCTACCAAGCTTATGTTGAGAAAACTAGGTCCTTGTTAGATATTGAAGAAGTTTGGAACCAATTCTTATGAGATTTTATTGCCACTTGAGATTGGCCTTTCTCCCATCTTCAACATATTAGACCTCACACCATTCAAAGCATCCAATGAAGAAATTGATACAAGATAGATTTTTGATACATAAGACATTCAATGTCTACCATTTAAGCAGATACCATAGCTAGAAAAGATGCATGACACCAAAGTCATAAAGCAAACAAGAGGAAAGAAGTCCAAGTAGTATTTGGTAAAACTTAGAGGTTATTTAGATGTAGATGCTATGTGGATGACTAAACAAGATATCAAGAAGCAAGGTACCACTCTACAAACATTCATCTCAAGTGGGCTTGAGATAAAATTTCCTAGGGAGTATGGTGTAGGAGCACCCACATAAAATATTTTGGATGTGATTTTTGCATGAAGAATTTATCCCAATTTTTTCATTGTGATAAAATCTTTTCTTTGGATTTGTTCAGATCATTGTAGGGTCATTCTTCCCTATTCTATGATCTAGAGTTTTCTGTAAGCCATTTTGGTAGCAAGTCTCTTTGGGTCAGTTTTCCTATTTTGTAATAATCTAGAATATTCCATAGATCATCCTAGAAAGTATAGATTTTTTAGGTTTAGGTTTAGGTCAAGTATTTGGATACAAAATTACAGGGGAGAAGAAATCTGTAGGAGAGCAAGTGTATATACTATTCATTTGATGAATCAATTAGAAGAATATTATTATCTATCTCTTTCTAGTGTTGGTTCCTTTTGTTTTTGCTTCCGTCTAGTTTATCTTTGCATCAATAATCTAAGAAAGTTTCAAACAAGTTTCTTAGGACCATATAAGATTGTTTCTATATTTCCCAATAATGCAGTCTAGTTATCTACCATTGTTCCTATCTGCTTCAAGTTACTTATCAATGTCAATTGCCTCAAGATTTACAATAAACCATTTATCTGTGAGGAGTTCCAATAGTAATTCCAACATAATGAGGATATTATCATTCTTGTAGCCAAAGAGTTTGGGTCTCCTACCTTGACTTCTGATACTTCTTGACTCCATTCAAGGCATTCATAATAAACACTTGCTTCTTGAAAGTACTTTCTTCACTAGCCACTCCACTTCACCTTCTCTCTCATCTTATCATTCCATCTCATCACTCCATCAATTATGATAAACTTTTCCAAAACATCTTTCCTATAGAAATTTCTAGGTACCTATTACATAACTTTACATGCATTTTATTTTATTTTATTTATGCTTTGTTAGGATTTTGCATTGTTTATGATTATGCACTCTTGCATATCCTAGCCTAGTGGGACCCATGCCTTTTTACAGTTGGAGGAAGGGAAATATTTAAATATTTGTTCTCAAATCAATTTCAAAGTGCGTGTAACTTTAAAAGTTAATTGAGATGACTGGAAGTAATTGAATTCTTAATGTCACATGTTTATGATTTTTCCTTAAGTGATTGTGTCATTATGAAATTAAGGACATTAAAAGTAGTTACTTAACTTCTAATGTTAATTTTCAATGTGCTTGGGTGATGAACCTATACACAAGCAAAAATTATGAAACTTGATGCAAGAAGGATATTATGAGATATTGTGCATTAAACTCTCCAAGTACACACTATTTTTTCTAAATTAACCAATGTCATAATATTACAAACTTTGATTCACCAAGCTCTGAAACATCATCATTTTTTTCAAAATTATGTTGAAATCAACAATGGGTGGAGGTCTCTAGAGGAATGAACCAATTGATCATCGGGTTCTTTTGGGTGATGCAGTCAGTTGTGACATGTTTAGAAGAAGGGGATGGTTGGATTATTTTCTTAGTTTAAAATGATTTGATAAAGAGGTTGATCTTTAATTCATGAGCACCTTAAAGGATGACATTGTAGTAGTTAAGGGCCTGAGAATTCAGTTCATAGAGGAGGTAGTAGCTGAGGTCATTGGGTTGCCCTAGGAAGGAAAAAATGGGAAAAAGAGTTTGACCTACAGATAGCTAGGGCATAATTTAGTATACACTAGGATCCTCCACTAGACATTGACAAGAAACAAGGTACTTCTAGATTATCCTTGCCAATGGAGTTTATTCTATTGGTAGTGTTTATCATCTAATACTTCAGGTGTGAAGGACATTACACATACATGCATGCACTACATTTCAAAATTTTGGCTCACCTATGGCATGATTGTAGACAACCTTCCAAATTTCTTGTTTAATTTTATTAAGAAGCAAGATTCTTTAGTGCAATCAAGGAAGGATCAGTCTCTCTCACCATTGATTAGTAAAATTAATTGTAGAAAGGGAGTTAAATAAGCAAGCAATTGGGACATGGGAAGATTTTTTGTGGTTAAAAGAGGTAGAGCCTAGGTTGGTCAGCCTTAGAGGCTAGGGTGTTGGACATAGTGAAAGAACATCTAACTATTTCTATAAAGTTGCTCCCAAAGCTAAACATTTTCCTGAAGCCTCTCCCTCTAGTTCTAGATGGACTAAGAAGAGGATTTGCAAAATTGAACCCTCCATTGCTAGCAAAAAGAGAAGCAAAAATATAGAAGTTGCTAGTGCCCTTGAGACCCCATCATCTACTAACAATACATCTACCAATAAGGAAGGTAAAGATAAAACTATATAACCTAAGGAAGAAAGGTTAGAACAAAAATTGGATGAGGACAATAACATTAATGAAACCCTACACTTGCAAGAGGAGGAAGATTCAGAAAAACCTCCTAAAGCAGCTACAGTGGAAATACCTATAAGCAAGAGGAAATGAAAGGATCCTCCATGCTTGTCAACACCACCCACAAGGTGAAGTGTGAGGCTTTCTTAGGGTAGGGTTCTTGAAACCTTTGTTCCAACAGTTACCCCTAAGTTTTCTAAATGTGAAAAGGAGTCCTCTCCAGAGGAAAAATTACAGCAAAACACAACCAATGGGAATGAGTAAAAAGCCCAAAATCTACAATTGAGACTTGACTGTAGTGCTGATTATGTGCTTATTGATAGTGATAAGGAGTCTAGTGAGCTTGAAGTATCTAGGGAGTTCGATGAAAATCTTAATATGCAATATATTGGTGAAAATACTATAGAATTCCCTTTGGAGGATTATCCAAAATTTAGACCTAAAATTGTTAAGGAATTAATAGAAAAAATGGATTAAGAAGGGTTAGACACATTAGCTACAACAACTACTAAATCCAATAGGGAATAAAATGTGGTGACAACAATTTTCAAGAGAAAAGGAGAATACTCCAGACCATAGTGTCAACAATAATCCCCATTTGGCATTTGAATGGATAGATATCTTTAATCAAGAACTATTTCCACCACCCAATCTATCTACACCTTTGTCTGCAGGCATTAATTTGTTTCAACACTTGTCATGGGAGAGAGCTCAATGGAAATTGGAGAAAGAAAAATTAAAACATGTTATTAATGAGCAAAGTTACAAGTTGAAATAGAGTTTAGATCAGAATCAAGTCCTAAAGAGAAGAATTGATCAGATCATAGGATTGAATCCTGAATTAATGGAATGTAGGTCACCATTTCTAGTATATGACTTGTTTCTTAAAGAGAAATCTACAAATTTTAAATTCACTAGAATTGTGGAAGGTCTTAATCCTTCTATTTCTACCCCACATGATTTTTATGATGCATTCCAATCTATTCCTATGACTTTAAAAAATGTACTATGTGAGTTGTATCTCCATAATTTGGTAGTACCTAATGACAAAGAGTGGAATTCACTCATGTATGTAGGGGATGTGCAACTAAGAGAAGTAATGTCATGGATACAAAATGAGATAAGCATAATGGACTAAACTAAAACTTGATGGAGCGTCCAAAGGTAATCTTGGTAAAGCTAGAATAGGATGTATCATATTCTTGGATAATGGATATTCGATAGTCAAGCAAGCTAGGTTGGTAGGCATAACTACAAATAATATAGAAAAACTAGAAGTTGTAGACAAATGGATCAAACTAAGTCTAGAATTGAGCATAATGAAACTAATTAGTGAAGGTGACTCTCAGATTATTTTGAATGTATTATGAAAATGGAGAACACCAAATAGGATAATAAATTCTAAGCTTGAGTCAGTAATGATTCTAATAGACAAGTTTAAGAAAATTAGAAACCAACATATATATCAAGAGGGAAATAAGGAAGTAGATTAGCTAGAAAATAGGGGAGTGGATGGTGAGTATATCACCCTATGGATACCTTAGACCAGACTCATGCATATAGACCCCTTTTCCTTCCTTCGAACCCCTATTTTTATCCTTTTATTCCTCTTTCCCAAAGTTCTCATTCAAGACTTTATAATTTACGTGTTTCGTAGTTTTGTATATTTTAATTTCTACCCTTTGTTACCCCTCCCTTTTATCCCTAAGAATGGGAAATTTAAAACTAAATGTTAAATTAATTCACATAGGTTTCTTTATCATAGATATTCCTCTACTATATCAATAGTCACCCTAAACTTGAATGAGGGAGTATACTGAAAATGGAGGAAATAGTTTTAATTCACACTCCCTATAATACTATAAATAAAAAACATTAAGGCATGTATAGGGATCCTTAACAAGATTCTATTATTTTTATAAACTATGAATTAAGTAGTTCTCTACTCAAGATTATGTCTGATGAGAAACACATTTAATCTAGGTAAAATTAATTGAAATATTAATGATGTGTCCCCCTATCCTATGAACTGGTATACTAATTCATTTTTCTTAATTTACCTAGGAAATGGTCATTCTCAGTAATAAGAACACTTCATCATGAGATGAGTCTATCTCTCTTATGTACTCATGAAGTCTCTTCATTTCTTGATGACTAGCTTGTTCCCCTTCAGTTAATAGTCTCTTCCATCTCCTAGATCCTTCTAAAGGCTTTGCTAATATATATCACCATTTAGTCACATTTATCACCCTGCTCTCACCTTTCTCTAAATATTTTTTGAAATTCCTTTGTGGCCTTATTATGGAATATGTGATTAATTTGTTTCATGCTTTTGAATCTAGAATCATGGACTTTGGGGGATCTATCAAACCCAAGCATAGGAATGGGATTTTTAATCCAATTGATGATATGTCTAGGGTGGCCATTAGTAGGACCTGAGGGGATAAGGCTTTTAACTATGACTATACCTAGTGTTCCAATAGATTGATTATAGTTTCTTTCATAGCCAATCTATCTAGGGCTCAAATTGGTCATTAAGAAATCACTTAGCTTTTTATAACTTATTTGACCCAACTTGGCAAGAGGGGTTAGAGCATGTGGTTGTTAGTGTGAATAGGAACCTAGTAATTCCATATACAAATAATTACATATCCAACGACCCAGGTAGCTTACACTAAGAAAATGTCCCAAGATGCCCTATTTTACAAGTTTGAGGCAACAATTTATTCAACAAGGAGTGGTTGAAGATAAAGGAAAGTCTCAATTTCTTTCTTAGATAGAGAGGTATTATTGAGGACCAAGGTCAAGAATGGTTTCTCAACTACCTCAGGATCTTTGATTCTTACATCGAGCTAGGGGTGGAACTCTCTTATTTGAGCAAACTAGATTTTACGTTACCCAATTTCAACAAATCTAGAAAGGAGAAAATAATTTTTTTCTTGTCATTAGACTCAAAGGAATTCAATCTATATGAAATGAAACATCTCATTATGATATTCTATAAAATAGATAAAGTATCTTAAACTTGTGGGTTTTAGTGTTTTTTTCCTTTTATGCTATGTTGTATGGGTTGGGCTCTTATGTTTTGTTTATGCTGGGGGTCTTTAGGGTTTAGTTTTTCTAGATTCAAGGCCTTTTTTTTCCTTGTGCCCTATCATCCCCCTTTTAAAAAAAAAAAAAAAATCTTATATATATTCTTGGATCTAGCCTTTGTATCAAGCCCTTAACACTGGCTCCATTGGTCATTGGTTGGGTTTGCCATCTTTTATGGTTCTTCCCATTTGAATGAGTATGGTGATGAGCCTCTAGAAGGCCATTATTTGAGATCCTTTTTATCTTGTTTTTAGACAATTATCTTGCAAAAAAAATTATGACTCTATGGTTTAAGAAAAAGAACTTATGTTTCTATAAATATGTTATCTATATGTCAAGACATGAAGTTGAAGAATATATAGTTCAGATATGCTATGTTTTCTTAAATATATGTACTTCTATGGTATAATGAAGGGAAGATACATGTTGATAAATGTTTCCTCATCCATGTTGTGCTTGGGTAGATTCCTTCCTGTATCCATAGGATTTGCAAAGAGTGATAGTTTGAACATTATACCTTTTCTAACATTGACGATGAAATAAATATATGTATGTGGAAGTTTTATGTATTCAATTTTTTTTAGGTACTTGATACGTGTATTCAAATTCAGCACTTTAGTGCTAAGTCAAAGATGACCAGATAACTGAATTACCACAACAAGTAGATTATTGTGATCTCTGTTATGGTAGCACATGAATATAGTTCTCTCAACATGCTATATTCTTGAAGAATTTAATCGTGGTTAATGATTTTTTTTTGTAAACTTTATGAACCTTTAATTGATCCTCATTGATGGATTAATCATATAAGTAGGAAGTTGTTGTAGTTTTCCTATAAATAACGCATGTTGTATCTTCAAAAGAAGTTTTGCCAGGAGAAAGATAGAATAGATTGATTTTCATAATAGCAATGTGTGATCTTATTTTTAATCAGATGTAATCACATACCATGAATGAATAGAATACAAAGTTCAAGTTTTCATCTTCTATCTTGATTGTCTTTTCTATTCACTCATCCAAGGGGGCCCACTTGGTGAGTGAATTACTTTGTTAGAATAGATTTCATTTCCTTGTGTCATTCTTTGTAAGGTAGAATTCTTTTGTTCCTATAACCATTGATAATAGAATTAGTGAACTATTCCTGCAACATAGGTGCATAGATAGATTTACTATTTGTAGCATTATTTTAAGCTCTAAGATAGGATGTTGTTTCAGTTTCTAGCTTAAGTCTTCTTCAGAATTCCCTTTTGTTTTAGTTGTAATGACTTAAAGAGGAATTAGAGCATATACTTTATAGCCACCCTCTCAAACTTATGCTTCTGGGTTGACAAAATAAAATGAAGTCAATATCTTATTCTTAGGAAAAAAAATGATTCTATCTAATCATGGAGTGACTATGAAAGTATGTCCAATCCTTTGTTACTAAGGCATTAAGTTGACCAGCCATATGGTATTTTGGTCATTAAATTCAATTTTGTACGTTCATCATGAAAATATGAATGAACTGAAAGTTTAAGTTGAAGCATCTATCCTTTCCAAATAATTTTTATGTGTTGTATGATTATTTTAGATATTCCAAAGTAGCAATAAATTTAGAAGACCCTATGTTTAGTATTTAAAATAAAGGCAGGAAAAGCTATAGATAGATAAAGTTATTTTAAAATTATTTCTTCTTAAATTAACATAGATGATAGATCGAGAATCAAATAATAAATAGAAAATACTAATAACATTAGTATTATTAATTCTAACTGTACAATTGAACACGGAAATAGTTAACATTTTAACTCACAAGTGGAATTGTATAGAGATGTTAATGTTATCTTATCTATTAACCTTCATGAACAATTTGAAACAAAGATTTGAAAATCTTATAAATGTTTGGACTTTAGCATAGCCTAGTTCTTATAGTCTTTTAACCTTCATCGAAAGGACTAAAGTTGAAGACATATAAATTTTATATTAATTCTTTAGAAAGTATAGGAATACCTTAGTTATCTAAACATACACCAATTGAGTTATAGTACTAATAATTAAAGTTTATAAATATTAGACAATACTTGCATGATTGATCACATCTTACACATGCATTCAAACTCCTTCTTTCATTATCATTGAGCTATGAGAATGATTGAGAGATTGTGGTTGTTAATAGAACTTATCTTTGCCCTCTTCTCTTTGGTTTCCCTATAATATTAAATAGTAATTTTTTTTGTTTTTCATTGCTCATTTTGTCCCTTTCCTTAGCTTCCCTCTCTTAGGTTTTACAATTTCCTCTTTTATATTTGAAAAATTGAATTAACATAATTGTTTAAGATAAGATTGGCATTCAAAAGAGTAAGTGGATTGTTGAAACTAGTATCTTATTGCTTATTCTTATCAATTATAGATAACCCAGATTATATCCTTCATTTTCTAGAAATTAACTGAGGATAGTAAAAATGTGTTACTCACTACACAAGAAATCTCAAAGAATTTGATGACATTTTTCCATCTAATACAATTTGAATAGTAGATATTTGTTGAGCCTTATTCTATAGGCTCTTTGTATTCAATAATAGGTGGCTATAGTAAAATAAGGGTCAAGTTTTGATCAACCTCCCATCCATCTAAATAATCTTCCTTTATGTACTCTTCCATCCAATTGAGTATGGTTGCAAGCCAAACATGAAAATAAACTAGTATGAAAGCTACATTTCTCCTTACTATTAGGAGCCACTTTATTAGTAAAGCAATCTCAAATGTTGACACTAGAGGATAGAGGGGCACAATTTTTCTACTATCTGAGGGTAAATCATAATGACAAGATCAACAAATATACATATTATACTAAATATTGGAAAATACCTTATCTATATCTCCTAGATACTCAACCTTAAATATCCATTTGTAGAGAGTATAGATACTGGATTTGTTGGGCTCGGCTAGGAAACTCATGGCTAAGAACATCAAAGGAATATCACTAGGAACTTTATACCCTTCAAAATTACTAACAAATTTGTTTCCCAATACTCAATTACATCTCTCAAGATAAGGAAATGGGTATTTAGGAGAACAATAGAGAGATGTACGCTAGAAATAGGATCATCAAAAGCCATTTGGGGTACTAATCCCTTCAGTTATATTATAGTGTTCATATCAAAATTCTTATAGTTAATAGAGCCATATTCTTGATTACAACTATCTTTAATTATTTTTGTAAGTCTCCTTCATGAACAAAGAAAGTACTAAAAATAAGAAGGTTTAAGACTATTTTAAATAACAATTAATTGAAACATGTGTTATAATGATTCACCATAGGTTTTGGGGAGGTGAAAGGCCCCATGACTATTTTCTTCCTCTAGGATTTCCCTTAGACTTATACTTTTGATCTGCTACAACTCGTTAGGTGTTCCTTAGATCCATTACCACTCTCTCTACCCTTTCTCATCCCTTTTTCTTTTAGGATGTCATTTACCTTTGGATTGATAGGGTAGACTAGTTTTATTCATTTAGCTTTGCTTCAAGAAAAAGATAATACCAATATTCCTAAAAAAATCTCCAATCTTGATAATAATATAATTAAAATATATCTATACCTTGGGGTTCTTTTATTCTATCTATTAGACCCAAGTAATACATCTCAAATTTTCACAAGGTTATACAATAGAAATTTGTATGGATTAACATTATACTAATATCTAATTGGCATATTTCTTTGAGTTTTGAATGTTTATTAGTGATTCAAGAGCATCTTGGGTTGCCTTGTAATCCCACTTTTTTATTCATTCTAGTAGTGTTAACCAAGTACATGTAGTGTTAATTGACTTTTGGTAGTGTTAGTGTTAGCTAGAAGTGTTAATCAAGTTCTATGTTAACCAAGTTATCCTGTGTTGACCAAGTGTTCCTTCATGTGCCAAGTGAACCTAATATTTGTTGATGTTTGAGTCTTTCTTTGACTGAATTTGTCTATGATTGGTTCTTAGTTTGAGCTAACTCATGTATTTAATTTAGATCATGAATTTAATGATAGGATCTTGTCTTGGGATGAGTGCTAACCATTTTGAGGTCATCCTTTCTATTATGTCATATTCTAGAATCTTCTGTAAGCCATTTTGGCAAGTATAAGTAGTGGTATTTGGTTTAGTTTAGAGGTAAGACTTAGAGAGTTCAAAGCAGATGTTTTTGGAATTGTGAATTTGAAGTTGGATTTTAGATCTTGAAGTTTTATTTTATATCTAGTCATAACCCAAAATGCCTTATAGCTAAGCATGTATGTTGATAACTTGATGAATCCACAAAAGAGCTTCATTCTCTCTCTCCTTGGTGTTCTTCTTTGTGTGCTTGATTCTATTATGTTTACTTAGCAAGGTGTTTGGATAGTTAGGTGTACCTTTGGCCCTAATTTTTTATTCCCTCCTTGCATCAATAAGCACACAAAACAAAAAGGGAAGAAGAAGAATAATAAGAAATGTCTCAGAAAGTATCACCAAAAATAGATACAGAGATACAAGGGAGTGTCTAGAATATTATAGAAAGATTAATAGTTAAATGGAAACATAAGATTTCTTAAAATTTTGACAAGGAAGGAATTCCCTCCTAAATCTAACTGCACCATAAGGGATAACCATACAATTGTCCTTCTAGTTGAAATCTCTTGTAGCATGATATCATTAAAATACTGGGGTATGCCACTTTTATTTTTTGTAATTTGTAAAGGACCAATGTCTTGGGCAAGACTAGAGGTTTTCTTCTCCGTTCTTTCCTACCAATGTTGTTTGAATGAAGACTAGTACAAAAAATTCAATGTTAATATAAAATTTATATGGCTTCGGTCTATTACCAATCACAAAAAAATATTTTTAAAAAATTTAAAAATCTTATTTTTAGAATTAATAAATAATCATAACAAAAAATATTTTTTCTTTTTCTTGATATAATAAATCTAAAAATTCAATTTATGGAATTAATAATTCAATGTAAACAATGTTTTATTTTTATTTTATTAATATATAAATAATAAATCCAAAAATTACTATATATTTTATAAAAGAATATAAGTATACAATTTCTATTTTCACATGGCTAAGATCTTATGAAACATGCAATCATAAATTTTATTCATTTTCTATCTTGAATGTATTTGTTTTCTAGAAAGATTGGTAACTAGTCAATAATCTTGTTTAAATATGAGGAAAATATATGTGTTGTTTGATGAATCTTTATGAGGGTTTTTGTTGAAATTTTCAATAACTTTCTTTCAAACCTCAGCTAATAATTATCATTGTTCTCTAAAATTTAATGTTAAATTGTTTGTATGGTTTCTTAGGTCTAGGATTTCTAAATCAATTTTTAGCAGCATGATTCTACTGTTTACATTTGACTATAGTTTCCAAACAATGCATGAATCAATTCTATTTCTTTATTGAAAATCATAATTTCCTTCATATTTTATTCTATAAATTTCAACAAATAAATTTCAGCAATATGGAAAACACAAGGTAAATAGGTCTTCCAAAAAAAATTCTGCAAATGAGCTCTCAAACCCGACCTCAATCTAATAGCTGAAATTTTGGACAAACTGGTGAATACATGCAATCCAAATATTGTTAAGCTTTCAACAATTCTTTAACTTCCATTTCTAAATTTCTCTCCCAAAACCTGTGTGTAACTCTAAAATGACCAAAAAGCCTCTATAAAGTGCCTTAAAGTTTCTAATTTTTAATTTAATAAAAGTCACTTACTTTGAATTAGATATTAGATAACTTAATTTATTAAATCTTTTCAAACATATTTAACTCACTTTTTAATTAAAATAATATTTTATTTTATTTTTCTCACTTTATTATTTAATGCAAGCATGCTAAAAGAAATAACTCATTATTTTAAACAATAAAGATAATTAGAGTTCATTATTTAAGTGCAACTCTAATTTTAATCAATCTTGATTAAATATTTATACTAAAATAATGTTTAATATTTAATATTTAAGTCCTTTTATTTTAATCTTCTAATTTCAAACTTTAAATTAATTTTTTTAAATTAAGTATATATTCAAATAATTCCCAACACTTAAATATCATCTTATTTATTGTTTTCCCTTTTTTAGAAAAAAAAATAATATTCAATAATTTAAATATTAATGATTAAATCAAAAATCGTAAATGTGAATTGTACCAGGCAAATCATAAAGTTAAGTTGCATGAGATGCATAAGAAAAAATCAAACAATATACACACAAAAAGACTCATGGGTTTAAAAAGGGTAGACATTCAAACATGACTCCTTGTAGGACAAGTATTTAGGCTTTAGCTGGGATTGGAACAACTTGTAGATCCTGCCAATAAGATGACTATGACTTTCTCCCCTAACCACATGAGGTACATCAAGCAAAAATATAATAGACATGCACACCATACACATGAAAGTATGGGGTAAGTACCATAAATAAATCATGAATACAAATAACATCAGATTTCAATATAACAAATCATCATCATGAAGATACAATAATTGTCATTTAAAGACATATCATATAATATCATCTAGAAAATAATTTCATATACTAACTAAGAGTAATTTATGAAGATAATCGTAATTGTCGAATAGACACATGAAAGTATCATTATTGTAAGTAAGCATTACTATCTGGTATAATTAATTACCTTATATATCAAGTTATCATATTTTCAATATCAATTAAGGGCTAACTTATCTACATAAAAGTATAATAGAACTTTATCAATGAAGTCTAAAATGATAGTAAAGAAGGGGTATTACATATAGTGTACTCCACACCCCCAATTCTATGTTCTTGCATAGTAAGCCTTGGTCATATGGAGGAATTTAAAAATATAACACCTAGGTTCCAAGTACCAAATCTATCCCAAGCCTAAATCCTCCATATTTCTTTTGTCTTAGTGCTTATTATTTCAAAATGTGTGAATTGATCCTTCCTAACTTTGTAAGATTTTTTATCATATTCTTCCTTGGGTTTGACCCTTGACCTTTATTTTTACCTTTAGTCACATGAACCTCTCAATCAATTTATTGACTCTCATTTCCAATTTTCCTTGCACTCCTATTTATTGGCTCACTTCATCCTCCACATAGTTCAATTGCTCCTTCTACTTGAGCTCCAACTAAGCACCAAATAGATTTATTTCTTTTCACCAAAGTCTTGTGTCAAAATAGAAATGCTTGGGAATTGTTTTTATTGAATTCAACCATTTTTAAAATATCACCATTAACTAGAGTGAACCATACAAGAACCATTTCAAATTTTCACTCATGTTTTGGCTTCACAACACATGCCCCATTTCTATTTAGAAATAGGGACCCCCTTTCATCTTTTCTTTGAGTCATAGGACCCACTCTTCATAATAGGGTTCCTTCTGATGTATGATTCTATAGATGGAAATCTAATGTTTCAAGTAGTTAAGGTAAAGTGTATGCCTATGCACCTTGTGCACATGTGCACCCTAACAAGGTGCGCAAGTTCCCCAATTGCGTAGAATGTGCATGTGCACACATATGCACATGCAAACCTCATAGAGGTGTGTGAGGTGTGTAGGATTTCCTACCTATAAATAGGTTTTCCTACCCCTCTACTCACATCTCATCTTTGGCCTCCCAATACTATTTGCGCACCTTCACACCCTTGGCCTTTACAGCTTCAAGTTGGTGTACACTATGCACATCTATAGCTTCAAGGTAAAAACATGTGTAGATGTGAATCTTTCTAGGTGAGTAGGTGCATAATTTGTAGGCAACTTTGGCATATTGCACTCCCCCTTTTTTTACTTAGCCTCAGTGGGGAGTTGTGCATATGTGTAAATCTACCAAGTCTGCACCTGTCATGCCCAAAATATGGAGCAAAAATACACAGAATTTTTCTATTTTTTTAAGTTAATTAAATCTACTATGTTAATATCGGTTGACTAAATACATACATAAGCCACATTAGGTTTTGATATAATTGATAAATTTTGTTTCTCAAGTTAAAGTATAGGTATGTTGAAATACAGATCTAGGTTTCCCTAACAATACCCTAATACTCATTCCAATTTAAAACCAATGTGTAGGGTTAAATTATTATACTTAAACACTCATTATTAAATTGATTTTAATATTTTTTTGAATTATATTAGGCCCTCTTATAACATCCCCATTAACCATCTATACTAACTAACTCATCCTTTAAAATCAATCTTAATTTTCACAATATTAATATTAATAAGATTAATGTTGTCAATCGTATCTTAAGCATTACCAATACTAATCAAATATTACATGATAGAAATAATATATGTTTCAATTAAATTTAAATTAATCTAAAACAATATTAATTTTATTACTTTTAAAATATTGCACCTGCTAAACAACAATATTCTATATCTACAAATTAACTAACTACTAAAACATAATTTAAAACTAATAATACTCAAATCTAATAACATATCTAACATTCAAAATAGATAAATAAATAAAAATTTATCTAAATACATAATTTTAAATAATAATAGAAAGAACTTATTAACACACTAACATTTATCAATAAATGACCTTTACTAAATTCTAACATTGACAGATATTCTAACATTAAAAATTAACAACTAATTTAACTTACTAATTAAAATTAATTATAATTTAACACTAAAATATACTAATAAAATAACTTAATACAAAATAATAAAACTAACCCACTATACTACTCCTAACAACTAACCTAAGTAACTAAATTTAGCTTAGTACTTACTAACTTAACATTTAATAATAACTTTCCTTTACTAAATCCTAACGACTAACCCCAAACCCACTAACCTTACTAACCATTAACTACTAACTAACCAATCCTACCTAAGAAATGAAACATAGCATGAAGACATGAACTTGAAGGATTCCTACCTTCACAAATGGTTATGAAAAATTGAAATTTGAGAAGATTTATCCTTCTTCCTCCTTCAATCTTGACTTTGCTCTCTAAATCTAGAGGTTGGGTCAACGCCGTTTCACCCTCAAATCTACAACTAAATATGTTCATAACTCAACCACCTACAAATTGCAATAACTTCCTACTTGACCAAGGGCTTCTAGAGCCTTCTAGCTTAACCTCATCACTAAAGAGAACTTCAAGGTGGAGTATAACTTGACAACTCGTGGTGAAACTCCAATTTTTGTACTAAATCAAAAGTGGGATATTTGGGTGGTCATAGAAGTCAACGGGCTAGTAGGGTGGAAAATGCCCCCAACCCATACATATACCTCCTAGGAACTTAGTTTTCATAATTTTTGGCCTCTAGGACTATTTAATGACCTATTAAAATGCTTGAAATATTTGGACATTCTAAAAACCCTAAGAATGAAAATTTATCACTAAACTCTTATTAGAGTAATTAATCTTGATTAGTAACTAATTAGTATTAGGTCACTACCCTAGTCCAACTCAAATTTTTAGGTTACTCAACTAACCCTAATGATCATGTTGAAATGCATATACGAATCATGGGTGTCAAGTGACACTATAAGATCACTATTACAAAAAATTAACACTTAACAATTATAGAATTATATATACATTCAAATTTTATGATACAAATAAAATATGAAACAGGGTTTGCATCTTTTATTAGACTCAACCCTAGTCTTCACAAACTATACACAGGGTCCAGTTCTGATTCTTTGTTAGATTTCCTGGCTAATATTCTTGCACACTCATTTCACACATCAGTAGCTTGAGAAAAATCACATGCATATATTCAAACCTTATCTAGATAATTACATAAATCAAAACATCAATCTTTCATATAAATAATTGTTTATCTTATTTTTGCTCAAATATTTAACCATTTAAAAATTGCATAATCAAGGTGTTAATCATATTCCTAATTTTTCATTTACTTACTATACTGCATCATCAGTATGCATGTTCACAAAACTTTAAATAATATAATTAAATATCTCAAAGTAAAACATCACATGACATGAAATAACATAATAATGTCCAGTCTGTCTGACAAAGTCTTGACATATCAAGTCATGAAGTATCAAAATATCAATGTATCAATTGTACTATGATGGGTCGGGACAAGGCCTCACAACACCTTCATGCCCCTATTTCCCCTTAAGACTCATGCATGTGTACAGTCACACAACCTCTAGAGGTGCATAGAAATCTAGTCCTATGCATTTTTGCACCTTGCATAGGTTTGCATCTATCCCCCTTTTGTGCATTCTAGGCCCCTAAATATATTTTTTAGATAGTTTATTTGGTCTTTAAGTATTTATTTTTTATTCCTATCATGTTGAAACTAACTTCTTTCTTTTGTGGAAGTAATCATGACATCTTTTCCATCTACACCATCTAAGGCACCACCAAAACTAGTGGTGTTCAAATTCCAAGGCATCCCCAAGAAGTCTCACTTCATTGATAGACATTCAAAAATATGTAATACTAAGCTTAGTCATATTGATTAGAATTCCTTCTTGGTCCTCTGCAACAAGCTCCATAAGCAGTTAGAGATGATCAATGCAATTCTCATAAATTGATTAGTCAGCATTACCTCTCACCCTCCTTTAGTGCAATCATCAATTTTAATGATGACCCTCGCCCAAAATTTAGTGCCTAGTGAAAGGGTGGTGAGGAGTGTCATGGCAGAGTTGATTCTAGACCTCAAGATAAATAACATAGATAAGGTCTTCCATCTACCAGCTTGTGATTGTTAGAATTCTTTAGAATAACTGAGAGGGGGGTGAATCAATTATCTAAGGTCTAGATGTACAAATAAAACTTTTCATAGCTTAATGAACCCATATCTATAAAATATTTTCATCAATCCTACATCCATTCAATTATGTAATCACTTAAACTTGTAGGTTACTATCAAATCAATTTGTAGAAATATAAACATGAAACATAACAAATTCAATAACACATTTAACACAATGATTTAATGTGGAAACCCAATTTGGGAAAAACCACTAGTAACATGCTACCCATTCTCATTCTTCTAAAGTGATGCCCTATGAAAGGTCAACCTTATTCAAGGTTACAATACACACTATTAAATGTGACCCAGTTAAAGGATTTCAATCACATTGTTAGCAGTGAGCCTTGTTAGAGGGCTTTAGATCATTCACTTGGAATGTCACCCGGTTAAAGGATTTACAAATGATTATTAGGTCAAACTTAATCCAAAGGATTTACCTTAGATTGATACAATGATTAGAGGGCAACAATAAGGTTTGATTTGATAAAAACTTACAACTCAATTTGCAGATTATAGATCTATGTTTTAGTCCTTCATTATGCTTGTCTTTCACACTCTTCAACTCCGATATCTTGTTCACCCTTCAAGAATCCATACTCTTAAGCCTTCTTTCTTTCTTTGTCAATGTAGTCTCTACTCTTAGGTCACTGAATAAAGTAAATACCCTAGACTCCTTGTCTTCCTTAGGTTTTTGCATATGGCAACCCTTGATTTTGACCAACCATCTCTATAAATAGAGAATTAAGATATTTTTTCATTCATCCTCCATCATCCATTTTAGGACTAGGTTGGATTAGGTAGGATTCAATGAATCTACCCTTCATTTCATTATATTCCCTTCTCAAACTTCTCCATCAATCCTCCTTGAATTCACCTCAAAATAGTTCATCTTGAATTCTATGCCACCATATCATCAATCTTATCTTCTTCACAACTCACACAATCCAAGAAATCAAACTTGTCAGCTTAGATTCATCGAATTCATAATCTTTCTCATAATCTTGACACTCAATATTAATTGGCTTCTAATTCTTGACACATACTTTATTGCTCGACATCCATTGTCAAAACACTTAGCATGAACTAAAGTTTATTGATGCTCATTATCAACTAAACTTTACTTGACTTAAATTATTTCACTTGGCTTACACTAAAATTGACTTTGCTTGGCTTGAATTGATTATCTGCGTAGCTTGCACTAACTTTGTTGAGTACCTATTGTGCAAAATGTTAAGCTTGGAAAAAAAACTTTATTGAACTTGTTCTTCTAAAATTAATCAGTATAACCATCCTTTGCAACCTTGAGTAGATTATAAATGCACTATAATATCATTGTCTTAACTAATCCTTGTACTCTTTTTCATATCATAACTCAACATTTCCTTTAGATGCTATTGTTACCTCATTTGATCAAATCTTCTTCATCAATCAAACAAATGATAGTAATTAAATCATATAAGAAATTATCTTACTAACAACTAGCAGGTTTGATATCAGTGACAAAACAATGATTGAAACACATTTATCATACTTGTACCAATCTATTTTTAATAATCTCCCTCTTTGGCATTGATTGAAAACCAAACTGACCAAACTTAATCAGTATGACCAATCATAATACCAAAAAGAAAATAATTCTTTGTATTGAAATCTCTCCCTCTATCAACAACTTTCATCTTCTGAATAGGTTGCAAGATTCTATTTTGATCAATAGAAAATCAACTCATCCTTATGACTCCCTATTGATCACTTTGTATATCTCCCTCAACATTATCTCCCTCATACTAAGTAGATGTAATCAGCATGTACATTTTCTCCCTCATCATACTTACTCCCTCAATAGTTAGGATTTCTCCTTCATCTCTCTCATCTTGCATCTCTTAGTACACTTTATTTATTAGCATACTTCTCCCTCTTTGACAAAAATGCCAAAGACTTGTCATGTTCATATGTAGATATGAATATTTTTAGTTTCTCACTTTGTCACCTTGCTTGTGACTGATTTATAACTGTAGCTTTTTTATTACTTTAGGCAGCTCCTAAAGTAAGATCCACTACTTCAATATGTAACATATGTCAATCAACTCGTTTGATGTAGGGCACTACACATGCTTCTTAGATAGCCTTTGATAGGGGTATCACCCCTAGTTTACCACTTAGATACTCATGAGCATCCTTAGGTAATGTTTTTTTAAAGATATCAACAATTTGTTCTTTGGTGTTAACATATTTCATCTTCACCTCTTTATCTTGAACTAATTCTCTCAAGTAATGACACTTGATTGCAACATGCTTAGTCTTTGTATGCATCATAGGATTCTTTGATATATTTATGGTACTTGTTTTATCACAATAAAGTACCACAGGTTTAGTAATTTCTTCCTTCATACCTATGAGTAGTTGTTTGATTCATACAATGTTTGTACAATTTATTGTAATAGCAACATATTTAGCTTCAGCAGTAGATTGAGATATATAGTTTTGTTTCTTGCTAATCCAAGTAACCAGCCTTTTGCCTAAGAAAAATGCTCCTCCACTGGTGCTCTTTCTATCATCAATATTTCCAGCCCAATTAGCATTAGTGTAGGCCTTTAATTCAAATTTCTCATTTTCTTATAGGATAGACCATAGTCTTTTATTCCTTTCAAATATCTCATTATTCTCTTTACTGTCATCAAGTGATTCTCCTTGAGATTAGCACAAAATCTTGCCACTATCTCAATAGATAATGCAATATCAGGTCTACTATGTACTACATATTGTAATTTTCCAATCATAGACCTATAAAATGTTTGATTCACCTCAGTTGAATCATCATTCTTTGACAATTTATGTCTTATCACCATGGGTGTGCTTACTGGCTTGGAATCTTCCAATCAAAAAGTTTTTAGTATCTTCTTAACATACTTTGACTGGGTGATGTATATACTATATTTCATTTGATGTACTTGCAAACCCACAAAGAACTTGATCTCTCCAAACATAGAAATCTCAAATTCTTTCTTCATTTCATTTGCAAAAGCCTTACATAAAATGTCTTGACCTCCAAATATGATATCATCAACAAAAATTTTAGATAAAAAAATACCTTTTCCTTTCTCTGTCTTCAAGTACAATTTTTTATTATCATCAATCCTCTCAAATCTAATCATTACAAGATAATTATGAAGCCTCTCACACCATGCTTTTGGTGCTTGCTTCAAACCATATAATTCTTTGTGTAGTCTAGATACCATGTTTTTTTTTAGCATCAAAAAATCCTTTAGGTTGTTCTATATAAACCTCTTCCTCCAATATACCATTCAAAAATACATAACATCCATTTGATAAACTTTGAAACCTTTGTATGTAGAGTAAGCATGTAGAGCTCTTACTCCTTCCAAACTTGCAATAGGAGCAAATGTGTATCCATAATCTATCCCTTCTTCTTGTGCATATCCTTTATAGACTAATATTTCCTCATTCCTTGTGACTTCACCATTTTCATCTAACTTGTTTCTGTATACCCATTTGGTGCCAATCACATTTTTGTCTTCTAGTTTAGGAACTAGAGTCCATGTCTTATTTTTCTCAATTCATTCAATCTCTTATTTCATGGCTTTACTCCAATCCACATCTTCTAAGGCATTTTTCATTGTTTTAATTTCTTGCATGCTTAGAAAACATGTATCATTTTTCAACTTGTTCCTTTTCATTGGTCTAGCATCTTTATCTCTAACAATTTGTGTAGTAGGATGATGTCTCTTGACATACTTAGACAATCTTGGTTATGCTCTATTTTCTTCATTTAGTCTCTCAACTTCTAAATCACTATGTACATCTCTATGAGGTAGATTAGCATCTCTTTCATGTACACTAATCCAAGAATTAGAATGTCTGTCAACTTCATTTTATAACTAGGCATTTGAATGTAGCTTAGTTCCTAAATGCAACTTGGCCTTCATAGTATGTGACTCAGTAATCACTGAAACTTTCTCTTGGTTTGCAACTTGATTTATAGCATCTTCTTCAGCGGGCATACCTTCATAGAATTATATAAATGATATGTATTCTTCTAGTTCCTTCATAGGTTCAGCCTCATATACTTTTGTATATTCATCAAATTTCACATTTGCACTTTTCACAACTTTGTTAGTGTTAGTATTTAAACATTTATAAGCTTTACTTCTTGTGGAATAACCAAGAAATATAACTTCTTTACTTTTTGCATCTAGCTTACCATTCCTAAAATCTTATAGAATATAACACTTGCTTGCAAATACCTTAAAATATTTAACATTGGGTGAGTATCCATACCATAGTTCAAAAGGTGTTGAATGACCTTTCTTGACTTATATGCAATTCAAGGTATAAATAGTTGTACTTATAGCTTCTCTCTCGTATTTCAAAGCAACATTTTTCTCCATCATGAGTGTCGTAGTACAGTCCATAATAGGCCTATTCCTCCTTTTAGAAATTCCATTTTGTGGAAGGGTTTTCAGAGAAAATGTCTATCTTTTGATTCCTATGTCATCACAAAACATCTCAAACTCATTTGATGTAAATTATCCTCCTTCGATAGATCTCAAACATTTTAGACTTTTACCTATTTTCTTCTCAACTCTTGCTAAGTACCACTTAAACATTTGGAAAGAATCAAATTTTTGTTTCAAAAATATAATTGTCATCATTTTAGAATAATCATCAACAAGCAACATAATGTACTTATCTCCTTTGTATCTTTGCATTTAAATTGGTCCACACAAGTTAGTATGAACAATCTCTAATATTCATTTAGAGGTATGAGTCTTACTCTTAAACCTTGACTTTGTCATTTTGTCTAACTGACATTCTTTGCAAATTATATTGTTAGACTTCTTCAATTTAGAGAAACCTCTGACTCTTCTCATGTTACTAAAACTAACCAAGTTATCAAAATTAACATGACACAACCTCTTGTGCCATAGCCACACATCATCAAATTCTACAATTAAACAAGTAGCATCCTCTATATCAAGGTAGAATATATTATCTCTAGTTTGATCACATTTTCCAATTATTTTTCCATCAGTATCATATATCTTAGCAATTTTGTTCTCAAACTCAAACTTACAACCCAAATTATTTAGTTGTGACATACTCAACAAGTTATAGTTAAGTCCTTCAACATAATAAGCATTTTCACATAAAATATTTTTTGTGAGCTCAATAGAACCTTTTCCTTTTATTAGACATGGTGCATCATTACTAAACCTTATACTATTTCTATCATAATAATTCAAGGTAATGAGCTTATTTTTATCTCCAATCATGTGATGTGAACACCCATTGTCAATGATCCGCCTATCATTCTTATTCACACAAGACACTAGTGTAGTTTCCTCATCCTCATTAGATTCATCCTTCATTGCAACATACACCACTTCATCATCATGATTGACAAATCTATCTTTTATTTCCTCTTTAGCAATGTAGCAAGACTTCTTGCCTTTGTCTTTATAGTCTTTTTTGTCTTCATCTCTTCTACTTTTGTACTTGTCACCACCTCTATAATTCTTCTTCTCTAGACATCTAGTAACAATATGACCAACCTCATTGCAATTGAAACACATGATAGGTAACCTTTACCTCTATGAAATCTCCTTGCTAATAGCACTTCAAGTTGATCTACATCTTTTGCATCTATATCACTATCATTGGATACATATTTTTCCTTTTTCTTCTTCTTCTTCTCATCAAGTTCCTTTAATAATAGCTTAGCTTTGAAAGTAGATTCCATATTTTCAAGTCTCTAATTATCAAAGTTACATAGCTCAAAAGTAGTGAGCCTACCTACCAGACTTTCAAGAGTGAGATTATTCCCTGGCATACATCTCAATTCTTGTATTGCAAAAACTCTAATAACATATATAGGAAGCAATGTTCTCAAAACTTTTCTTAGTACAGTATCATCATCTATTGTACTAGTAGCTCCTCTTATTGCATTAACAACATATTTTATCCTTGAGCAATATTCTCACCTTCTTGCATTGTCATATCATCAAACTTACTTTTGAGACTTTTAGATTTGACTTTTAGAACATTATTGTCACCTCCATAGATAGTGTGTAGAGATCATCAAACTTGGCATAACTCAAGGCAAAGGCAATATCCAACATTTCATGGTTGTGTTCTTTCTTCTTTTTCAAATCTTCAGCAATTAGGGCTCTAGTAGGATTATCATGCTCAACAAAAATAGTAGTTTGTGCATGATCTCCAAGACCTTATAGGTGTAGCTTCATTAAGCTTCTTCATGTAGGAAAGTTAACTCTATTAAGCTTGGTTACCTCTCTTTTTGACATCTTTATCTTTTTTCTTCTAGTACCATCAAACTAGTCTTCTTAAGCAGATGGCTTTGATACCAATTGTTTCTTTAGAATAACTATAATCTATTCAAGATGTGCACTACAGTAGTGATTGCTTCCTTCTAGTATTTGATTGCAACATTCTTTTCTATCATCAATGTTCTTACACAATCCAAGATGGATATGTTCCTTCTTTTAGCTATACCATTTTGCTTGTCTCTTAATTCATATTTCAATTCAAAATTCATTGAGCTCATTGGAAATGAATTCACCATCTCTATCTGATCTCAAACATTTCAGCTTCTTTCTAGTTTCTTTTTCTACTCTTGCCAGATACCACTTAATTTTTTGAAAAGTTTCAGAGTTTTCTTTTAGACACATTATAGTCATCGTTCTAGAATAATCAACAATGAACAAAATGGAAAACTTATCTCCATTGTGACTCTCTATTCCAATAGGTCCTCATAAGTATGTATGCACAAGCTCTAATACTTCTTCATAATGATAGTTCTTGCTTTTGAAACTAGTTTTTCCCATCTTACTAATTTGACAATTTTTGCATAGACCCATATCAAGTTTCCTTAAGCTAGGAATACCTCTTACTCTTTTGTTTTTGCTTATTTTGACTAGATCATCAAATTTTACATGACATAATCTTTTGTGTCATAACTATTTTTCTTCTACTTGAGCAATAAAACATGAACTTTCACTAAGATCAAGATAGAATAGATTACCTTTTTTTTTTGCTAGATCCAACCAAATTTCCTTTACCATCCAGCAGTTTGGCCTTCCTATTCATGAATTCTACCTTGAATCCAATGTTATTCAATTTTTCCACACTCAATAGATTATGATTTAGCCCTTCAACCCAATAAGCATTGTCACATATAAGTTCATTGGTTAAGAGATACATCCTTTTCCCTTTATGCAACAAGGTTCATTATTTCCAAATCTCACACTACCACCATCATAATGTTTCATGTGTTCAAATTTTTTTTTTTGTTAGCAGTCATATGATGTGAGTAGCCACTATCAATAATCCCTATATTATTTTTGCTAACATGAGATATAAGTGTCATTTTATCTTTAATCTTCACTATTATTAGAATCTTTAGCCATAAAACCAGATTTCTTACCTTTGTCCTTGTAGTCTTTGTAGTTTTTGAATTCCTTCTTGCCTTTTAACTTGTTTCTTTTCTTTTCATCTTTGTCTTCTCTATTCGGGCACCTTGCAGCAATGTGACCAATTTTTTCACAAGAAAAATAGATTAGAGAAATCTTAACTTTTTACTTTCCTTTGCCTTTGGAATATTTCTTTGCAAATAGAGCTTCAACAACTTCAAGATCATTTTTTGAACTTTCTTCCGCTTCATCACTTTCTAATTGATTGGCTTTTTATTTCTTACCCTTTTCTTGAGTGAAAGCTTGGCTTCAAATGTAGACTCAATACCTTTGGAACTAGGGACATAGTTATCATAGTTATCCAACTCAAAAGCTATCAATCTTCCAACTAGAGCATCCAAAGTTATTTTGATATTTGGATCGCATATCATTTCTCATAGATAGGAAGAAGTGTTTTGAGTACCTTTCTTACAACTATTTTTTCATCAATGTCTCCTCCAAATGCTTTGATCGTGCTCACACTTGCTTTAATTCACTCAACATATTTTGCATTGTTTTCATCTTCTCTCATTTTCATCTGATCAAATTGTCCTCTAAGACTTTCAACTTTATCTCTTCTTACATTATCATCTCCTCCGTAGATGGGTTTAGTTTGATCCACATGTCATAAGTTGTAGTGCAACTTTTGACTTCATCAAATTTAGCATAATTAAGAGCAGAAGCAATGTCAATCATCGTGATGTTATCATTTTTCTTTTCAACAATTTCTTCAACTGATAATGTTCCAGTAGGAATATTGTGTTCACTATCAAGATATTTACAACCTAAATCACTGATAGTTTCCAAATATAACCTCATAAGTCCTTGCCATGTTGCAAAGTTGTCTTAGTTCAACTTGGGAATCCCTCTTCTGTAAGACATCCTAATCTTTAGCTTTGGTCCTTAAAACCTTCAATGCAAACACCAAAATCTCTAATACCAATTGCTAGAAATATACGAGTAACTAAGAGGGGAGGGGTGAATCAGTTACCACAAAAATAAATCCTAGATCCCTTAGATGTCAATACAAATCAAAACTAAACGGTGTTGTAACTCCATAAATCATAAGAAAATGTTGTAACTTGGAAAACACTAAAATAACTTGGCAAATGCTTAAGATATTATCTATGATTGATATTATTTAACTTAGTTGAAAATACATAAAAGAAATAGTATGAACATAATTGAAACCAAGATTTAACGTGGAAGCCCAATTTGAGAAAAACCACCAATTGCAACTAGTTACTAATTTTTACTCTTTTAGAGTGAGCCCTGTTAGAAGCCAACCCTATGAAATGTTAGAAAACACATTTTTAGGTGTGACCCTATTAGATGATTTAATCACCCTATTAAGAGTGGGCTTTTTAGAGGCCTTGAGACAATTCAATAGAAATTCCACCTTGTTAGAGGATTTACAAATAGTTATTAAGCCAACTCTATTAAGAGATTTAGCTTACTGCTACAATGATTAGAGAGTAACAATGAGATGACTTTCTTTTTTATACAAATAAATTGTTGATTATAGATGTCAATTCTAGCTTGAATACTTGATCCTTCCTAATCAAATGTATCTTCGCATCTCAACAAGGATATTCTACTTATCCTTCTAATTTTCTTCCTCTAAGAATCATCAAATCTTCAATTATGTTCCATTTATGCCTTCTTTTTAATCCTTAGCTTGACCTTATATTTATATCTTACACATTGTCAAGTCATCTTGAATACAACTTAGAATAATTAATATTCATCTTCTTAGTCAGCTAGAACCAACGAAAAAATCAATTGAACTCAATATGCAAAAATGAGAAAATCCTTCATTAGCCGACCCTGCTCATTAGACATTAACTCAAAGTGATTTTTTTGTGTTAACCAGTTGAACTCTGTTAACACTACATATTCACAAAGTTCCATTGGTAATTGAGTGAGCTCAATTAACACTAGTTCCATCCAAAATTTCCTTTATTAACTGAGTGAGCTTTGTTAACACTCAACTTTTGCAAACTTTCCTTTGTCACTTGAGTGAACTTGGTAGACACTTTCCTTTGAACTAGGCAAACTTTAGAATACTCAGTAGACACAAGAAATTATCTTCAATGCCCAAGTGAGCTCGGCATATATTGACTGGCAATGATATGACATTCTGTGTAACATCAAAGGCAATACAAAATTAATTAATTGTTTCCAACAATAATATTATTGTCTTAATTGATCCTTGTACTCTTTTTCATAGCATATCTCAACCTTTTCTCTAGGTGCTATTGTTACCTCATTTGATTTTATCCTCTTCATCAATCAAACAAATGATATTACTTAAATCATATAAGAAATTTTCCTACCGACAACTAGTAGGTTTGACATTAGTGACAAAACAATGATTGAAATAAATTTATCATACTTGTACCAATCTATTTTCAACTATGATCTTTTCTACAATATCTCATATAAGAGTGTCAATTGATGGTACTATAAAAATAGAGCCCATGCAAAGGAGATTGTATAGAGGAGATACCTAATTACTTAGACTCCCCACAAAAAGAGGCCTAGAAAGGTGGACCTTACTCATGCATACATGATATTCAACATCAAATATTGCATCTTACTTTTAAGATGAGCAATGGGCCTCTCCATGGAAAGCCACTTAAAGACATGGATGGTCCACTTCATTGAGAAGATAAGGACCTAGGACAACATGATTAACTAGGGAATGTTCATTAGCAACTCTCTATTTGATTAAATGGTATTAGTTCAAATTGACTCCAAATTTTACATGACTTCCTACACAATATATCTGTTGGCAACCCAACTACCCTAGTACCTAGGACTCACAAAAAGGGGTAGCATCCAAGATGAAAATGTGTGGCCATACATTATGTACCTACAACTAGTAAAGAAAGACATCCAGGATGGAATCCCTAAGTACATAATTGGAAATGATGCATTCATCTTCACGATAATACATTTTGTGGAGGAAGACTATGTAAAAAGGTTGTTTATAGAGTCCACCACATGGGTAACCCAAGTAGGGGGTTAATTTATCCAATTCAAAATAGTCCCTTATATCTGCATGGTTGGCTCCCTCCTTTTCCCCAAGAAGCTCCCTACTTATCCTTTAGATAGGCTCATTCTTTTGGAGATTACCAAGCAAATAGACTCAGCCTATGATTGAGTCAAGAAGAAGCATAGAAAGACTTGGTACCAAAAGAAAAAGCAAGACATTTGTACATACAGGGTTGAGTGGTACCAATACCCTTTGGAGGCCTACCCTCTTGCTAGGCCATTTTTTAACATCAACATTTTAAAACACATAGTTGAAAAGGACTTCATGCCTGGCTAATGTTACACCCACTTCCCAATGTTCCCCATTATATTCACTGATTAGGTTGGAGAAGGGGAAGGGAGTAAAGATGACTATCTTGTCCTACCCTACTAAGTCCCCAATTTTCGAAGAGATAGTCTATGGGCATGCAAGGGGCATAGCACATTTTGAAAGAGAAGAAAAGGGGAAAGGTAAGAAGAAAAATCAAGCCTCAAAAACTAAAAAAGAGGCTCCTCCCATAGATCCCCAAGATTAGGCCACTCCCTCAATCCCAAAGAAGAGTACAATGGAGAATGTAGAAGTTGGGTCAAAGAGGAAGAGATTGAAAAAAAAATGTGGCCTCCCCATCAATCCCTGAAACCCTACTAGAAGGGGTAGAGGATGAGGAAGAGGACAAAGAAAAAAATGTTTATATGAAAAAGAGTACTAGAGAAGTTTGGGAAATGGAGGGGGCAAGGAGAAAGAGCCAAACGCCACCACTGCTATTGACCTAGGACCAGCCTATCTAGATAGAAGATATTATACATCTAGAGGGGTGGAAAACATCTACTATAGGGAGTGGCTCAAACATTCTTTACTTTTATAATTTTAATTAGATGTTTGTTGGGATGGAGTTCAAGGAAGGACACTCCTTATCCTAAGCTGAAGGATGATGAAGATCAAAATATCCCTCATTTTTTGTAATGACCTCTTAGGATACCTCCTCCACCCCCAATAGAAGAAGAAGGAATACATATGTCTCCCCCTCTTACAAAAGAAGAAAAACTAGCTCCAAAGAAAGGAGAGGAGGATGTGGTTCAAATAGAAGAAGGAAAATGGGAGGAGAAAGAACTTGAACTGCTAACGTCAGGACCTACTAAAGCCTTCTCTTGGCCCCTAGTGATAGTCATAGTTGCTATCACTTCCATTAAAAAGTTGGCAACCACAAAAGAGAGAACTACCAGCTCTAAAATGAGGAGAGTCTTGGCTATGATGACCCTTGCATCACCAGGTTAAGATGTCTCTTTGGTGGGCACAACACTGACTTGGCTTTCTAGAGAAATGGAGACTTGTTAGAGAAGATATGTGTAGTCTGAGATAGAGGGAATGGTGGTTAACACTATTGAATTTGATAAAATATTAACCCCACAATTCCCAACAATCACCTGCATGCAAACACCTTTTAGAAATAATAGTCCACCAAGATAACTAAGAGGGGGGGTGAATCACTTATCCAATTAGAATATTTATCAACCTTAATTAATCTTAATAATCCAATCAAAGTAAATAGCAACCATAACAAGATGCACATACACAATTACACCATATTTGTTAACTAGGAAAACCTTTGATTAGAGGGATAACCCTAACAGGAATGATATATGTGTGTGTGTGTGTGTGTGTGTGTGTGTGTGTGTGTGTGTGTGTGTGTGTGTGTGTGTGTGTATGTATCTGTATATATATATGTATGTATGTATGTATGTATGTGTATATATATATATATGTATGTATGTATGTATATATATGTATGTATATATATATGTATGTATGTATATAGATAGATGTATGTATGTATGTATATATATGCATACATGTATGTATACATACATGTATACATACATCTATATATGTATACATGTATATATGTATATATGTATGTATACATATATACATATTTATACATATCTATATATGTATATATGTATGTATACATGTATACATACATGTATGCATGCATGTATGTATACATGTATATATACATGTATATGTATACATATATATACATATACATATACATATATATCTATACATATATACATATATACATACATATATATCTATACATATATATATGCATATATACATATACATGTACATATATATGTATATATATACATATACATATATATGTATATATGTACATATACATATACATATACATATACATATTCCTTGTTAGAGGATGGACCCTATTAGGAGTCTATAAACACATTCAATATGTGAGAGTCCCTATTAGGAGACTTTGAATCCCTCTTAAGAGATTCTAGCCCTGTTAGGAGTTGTAGAAGGCAGAACGACCCACTCTCCAAATAGCTTCTAGGGCAAGACGACTAAACTTCATTGTCCAATTGATCTCTCAAATATTCCTTGTAGAATACTTGTTTGTATTGTGCTTTAACCTCTTTCCTCTATCCTGTCAACTGGACCAATCACTATCAGATATTGTAAACTAGGCCATGCACCTCGGATCCAAATATCAAACCTCAAATCTTAGAATAAAACCTTGGCAATGAAGTTCTCTCCAACTTCATTCTGTTCTACTTATCCTTTCATATCAACTTGTTTCTCTTTTGTTTTGATCTTTGTGCTTCTTGTAATCATTTATACATTCATACATACAAAGGAAAATTTCCTTCCTTTATACTAAATCCATAAAACAATTCCCTAAGTTGGCTATTACACCTTCTCAATTAATTATTATAGAACCTCATTAAGAACATGTTATACTTAGGAATAACATTAATTTGTCACCTTGTAACTTGAATAACTTTCCATGCATGTAATAATATGATGAGAAAGCTTAACCACATCATCTCTAACATGCCTTTAACCTTTCTTCTTAGAATAATAAATCTACTAAGAGATATAACAAGTTTACCAGAACATGCTTATGTAAACTCTATCTTAGGATAGTCTTCACCAAAACTTGTATAACTTCTTCTAGACTCAATATCCTATGCTTTTGAGGTTAGTTCTATATATTAGAAACTTACTAGTATCTCCCTTTAACCTCACTTAGTGAAAATTTTAAAAAATCTATCTATACCAACTTGATCTTTACCGATGCTCTTCTGTCAAATACCATGAAAATTGTTATGTTGACATCAATGACAAACATGGTCATGAATGTAACATATCATCATGATAATGATCTAATCATGTTTCTACAGTACTCCCCCATAGAATTATTATCAACCTTCATGCTTCCAATAATCTCCCCCTTTAGCATTGATGGCAACATAGATGTAAAACATCTAGTTCCAAGAATACCAACTATAAAAGACTGATATCCTTTCTTTTCAAATCCTCTTCATCAGACATTCTCTCCCATTGATATACCTCAATGTGCTATATATCAAACTATTTTTCATGTTGCAATCTCTCCCCCATTGACATCAATGTCAATGGTAACAGCAACCATCTATCTTTGCAAAAACTATCTCTAACTTTCTCAAGTGTCCAAAGACACTATTCAAAAAAACAACTATTGAGAATCCTAGATGACTCTATCTAACACAGATACTCCCCCATATAGGAAGCATTAGCATTCAGTCCAAACTAATAATAGTGCTCAATATCACTAGACTAATACACTCTTATGTCATCTACTCTGATGTAGGTAGGGGGATAACCCCTAGCATACCTTGCAAATACTCAAAAGTCTCTTTGGGAAGATGCTTGGTGAAAATATCTACAATCTGCTCTTTGGTGCTTACATACTCCAATCTGATTTTCTTTTCAGCAACTTTCTCTCTCAACATTTGATATTTGATAGAAATGTTCTCAATTTTAGAATGCAACACTGGATTCTTAGACATATTTGCTATTTTTGTGTTATCACAATGTATGAAAATAGGTTCATTGAATTCTATCCTTATATCCTTTAGCATCTACTTCATCCAAACAACTTTACTAGAATTTTTTGTTGCTACAACATATTCCACCTCTACTGTAATATGTGAGATATAGTCCTACTTCTTTCTTAACCAAGAAACTTATCTTCCTCCAAGAAAGAAAGCTCCATCACTATTTCTTCAATTCTTTCCATGAAAGCATAGATTTCATCATAGTCTATTCCTTCTTTTTGTGAGTAACCTTTACATACCAATTTTGCTTTATTCCTTACAACTTCACCTTGTTTATTCACATTGTTCTTGAATACCCATTTTGTTCCTATTGCATTCTTTTCTACTAGTCTAGGGACTAATTCCCATGTCTCATTCTTCACTATCTGATCCAATTCTTCCTTTATAGCTTGCTTTCAATAGTAATATTACATGCCCCATATGCATTATTTGGTTCTACTTGAGATATTAGAAATAGTTCTTCATTGATTCTACTTCTTGTCATCACACATTTATCTATGTTGTCGATGATCTGCTCTAGCAGATGATTCTTTGTCATATTCTTACTAGAAGTAGAAATTGTTATCTCAACTCTTAACTCTATTCTAGGTTCTAAAAAATTTTCCTACCTTTTCTCTCCTTCATTATACAAATCATTATTAGTCTCAAATAATGCTTCATCATTCCTTAGTTTAGTAACAACAACATTCTCATCATCAAAATTGTAGTTAACTATTCTTTCTTGTATCCTAAATTTCTCATCAACTCTTACATTTGCACTTTCAAAAATAGTCTTAGTTATCATATTATAACATCTATAAGCTCTTCTTTTCAATTAATAACCAAGAAACATAACTTCATCACTTCTAGCATCAAATTTACCAACATCATCATCTCTTTTGATATAACATTTGCTGTCAAAAATTTTGAAATACTTAACTATAGGTGAGTGACCAAACCATAGTTCATAAGAGGTCATGTTTGTGTCTTTGCTTACTTGTACTCTATTCATAGTGTAGACTATTATATTCATAGCTTCTCTCCAAAGCATCTTGGATACATCATTCTCAGGTAACATAGTTCTTGTTGCTTCTGTCACTGACCTATTTCTTCTTTATGCAATTCCATTTTGTTCAAGGTTCTAGGAGCTAAAAATTGTCTTTTGATTCCATTAGCTTCACAAAAGATATTAAACGCATTTGAAGTAAACTCTCCTCCTCTAACTGATCTTAAACATTTAATCTTTATACCTAATTTAGTCTCAAATCTATTTTTTAATATCTTAATTTTATCAAATGCCTCATATTTTTATTTTAAGAAATTCAAACCACATCATTCTAGAAAAGTCATCAATAATAATCATGAAGTAATTTTCACCATAGAATCCTTTAGTCTTCGTAGGACCACTAAGATCTATGTTTACAATCTCCAACTTTGAAATGGTAGAAAACTTCTTACTGGGAAAAGAAGTTCTAGTATGCTTTGCTAATACAAACTCCTTGCAAATTGTGTTAGTAGGCTTTACAATCTTAGGAAAATCTCTAACTGCAAACATACTACTAGTTTTCACAATGTTGTTAAAGTTTATATAACAATATCTCTTATGTCATAACCAATTTTCATCCACCTTTGCAACCAAATATGTCATTTTAGTGGGATTTAACTAAATTACATTACCTCTAGATTTGGTTCCTATTCCAATTACCTTTCCATCTTTGTCTTTGATCGTACATGTCTTCTATATGAACCATAACTGATAACCTTTATTCACTAGTTATCCAACACTCAAAAGATTGTGTTTCAAACCATCAACAAAATATACATCCTCAATGTTAGTCTTACCATCAAGAGTTATAGATCCAATACTTTTCACATGGCAAGCTATATTGTTTCCAACTCTAACAATGCCTCCATCATAACTTTTGAAGTCAATAAACTTGTTCATATCACTAGTCATATGATGTAAACAACCATTTTCAATTATCTAATCATATTTTTTTTCAACCTATGATACCAAAGCTATTTTCTCTGAACTTTCTTCTTTAATAGTCACAAATCCCATTTCATCATCACTAGCACTTACTGCTTGTTCATTAAAATCATCTTCTTCATTTGCATACAAACAATCTCTATCTTTTCTAGGTTTGAACTTTCCTTTATACTTTTTTGCTCTTTTAGGATAGTTAGATGCATAATGACCAAACTCATTACAAGTCCAATATTTAAAGATTTTCTTACCATCTGTTTCTCTTCTTACTAGAAGTGCTAATCCTTCTATCTTTATATCCTCATTAGATCTACTACTGCTATCAAAATATCCTCTAGCACTTGTGCTCATTAATAGATTAGGTTGAATGTTTAGGGCACTAAAATTTGTCTCTGTTCTAGAAAATCCTCTGGATTGTCTAAGATCGTTCTCAACTAATTCAAGTCTCCCAAGTAATGTTGCCTTTGTGAAATCTTTGGTACAGGAGATGAACAATTGTATCATTTGAACTTCTTGCTTAAATGGTAGTGTTAAGCTCTTCAATATCTTCGAGATCACCTCATCATCTTCCTTGATTCCTCTTTGAGATTTGATAGTATTTTTTGATATTCTTCCTACGTATGTTCTTATAGATTCATCTTCCATCATTTTAGCATCTTGAAATGCACAAATCCATCTTTGTAGCTTCAATTTCTTAGAATGTTCATCACCTTCAAAACTATTTTCCAAATCTTTCCAAATATTGTAAGAAGTATCAAGTGTTTTTACCTCATTGTACACAATTTTAGGAAATGCATACAATAGCACTTCTCTAGCTCTCATGTTGCACATGAAAAGTTCTCACTCATCCTCAATACAAGTTTCCAAAGCACTTTTAGCAATTATTGTCTTTTATAAATTTGTCAAGATCCAATATCTTGGACCCATACATAATAGATATGTCTTCATCTTTCCTTCCAATTGTCATAATTTGTTCCAGTTGTCATAATTTGTTCCATCAAACTTTAGACTATCTTTTCTGAATATGTTTGCCATGGATCTCCCAAAGTTGTTAAACTTTATCTTCGAGGACCTGATGCTCTTATACCAGTTGTTAGAAATAATAATCCATCAAGATAACTTGGGTGGGGGGGGGGGGGGGGGGGGGTGAATCAGTTATCCAATTAAAAAATTTATCAACCTTAATTAATCTTAACTATCCAATCAAAGGAAAAAGCAACCATAACAAGATGCACATACACCATTACACCATATTTATTAACTAGGGAAACTCTTGATCAAAGAGAAAACCCAGGTGGGAATGATGCCCACAAAGATATAGTAATATATATATATATATATATATATATATATATATATATATATATATATATATATATATATATATATATATATATATATATATATATATATATATATATATATATATATATATATATATATATATTCCTTGTTAGAAGATGTACCCTGTCAGGAGTTCTAGAAGGCTAAAGGAACCACTGTCCAAATAGCTTTTGGGGCAAGACCACTAAACTTCATTGTCCAACTGATCTCTCAACTATTCCTCATAGAATACTTGTTTGTACTATACTTTAACCTCTTTCCCCTATCCTGTCAACTAGACCAATCATTGTTAGACCTCATAGACTAGGTCATGAACCTCAAATCCAAATATCAAACCTCAGATCTCAAAATAAAACCTCAACAATGAAGTTCTCTCCAACTTTGCTCTATTTTTCTTATCCTCACATATCAATTTGTTTCTCTTCTATTCTGCTCTTCGTGCTTCTTGAAATCATTTATACATTCATTTATAACTTTCCATACATCTAATATTATGTTGAATGAGCTTAACCATGTCATCTCCAACATGTCTTCTATGCACCTTTAACCTTTCTTCTCAAAATAAAAACTCTACTAAGAGATATAACAAGTTTACTAGAACATGCTTCTATAAATTCTATCTCAGGACAGTCTTCACCAAAACTTGCATAACTTCTAGACACAATATCTTATACTTTTGAGGTTAGCTTTATATACTAGAAACTTAGTAGTATCTCCCTTTAACCTCACCTAGTGAAAATATTCAATGATCTATCTATTCCAAATTGACCTTTATCATTGTTCTTCTATCAGATACCACAAAAAATTGCTATGTTGACATCAATGACAAACACAATCATGAATGTAACATAGCATCATGATAATGATCTAATCATGTTTCTAGAATACTCCCCCATAGAAGTATTATTAGAATTCATGCTTCCAATACACCTGCCACAGAAGGGAGAAGCAAAAGGCTATGGAGGTTGAAATTGCCAAATCCATAAATGAGACATTCTCGATGAGAAAAAAGAGAAATTACTTTTATCAAAAGTAAATCGGTTAATAATTACAAAAAGAGATTTTCCTTATAAAGGAGATCAAAACCTTAAAGAGGTCTAACCTAGGTTGCATCATAATAATTAATAAAAGAATTAATAATTAGATGTCTAAAGTTTAGCTTAAGAAAACTAGAATTATTTAGAAATTATCTAATTACTCTAACACCCTCCCTTAAGATAAACTTAGGGAGTAGCTAAAAACCTAGAAACTACTACTAAAATTAGATTTGAGTCCTAGTAAATAAGGCCCGATGAGGTACCCAATCAGAACCAAATCTTTGAAAAGAGGAGAAATAGAGAAAACCACATGGGAAAAACCTTACTCCAAAAAGAGATGGTGAAACATGTTGAAAGAAACTAGTGAAGGAATGAAGAAGCCTCCAAACTAGGGAATGTCCTAGAATAGAGGAACACAATATGATCATGAAGAACACCACTCAAGGATAAAGCTGCAAATCTCTATCAAAAGTAATTGCTGATTTAAAGAACCTCCACTAAAATAGAACCTAGCTAGGTAGAGAAGACTATAGTCTGCATTAAATCAGAAGGGAAAACAATTGAACTCAAGATATAAATGGAATGAAACACCAAATCTTGGAGATATGATCAATCAAAATAGCTCACTCCATCAAACCAAGGAAGCATAAAAAACAATAGAACCCCTGCTAATGTAGATAGGGTGAGGTGACAAGAAACTAGGAAAGTGGGCCAAAAGAACTACATGTCAAGGAACCATGATCAAGATGAACAAAAGAGTACATATGTGTGTACTAAGTTGATCAATCTTAGACAAATCATGAGGCTAATGTCATAGAAGAGAAACTCACTAGAGAAAGGAAAATGACAAACATAGGAAAAGCATCAACCCCTCATGGCACTTTAATCAAAGTAGTGCATGTACAATAAGGCACAATATATGGTACCTAAGAATACAATAATCTAAACAATTGTCTCAGATGACATTTCTTGAATCAAATGGAAAAACAAGGTAAAAACAACTGAAACAAAATATAGATGTAGTATGGCACTTTATCTTAGTGTTTTTGTAAGGATGCACACAAATGATGTCTAAATAGACTAGAAGAGACATAATAATAATACACTAGATAATACAAGTCATGATGAATCATTTGAAGCAACGAAGTTGATACTTGAACTTGAAACAACCAATTTATCCACCAGAATGCAAAAAAGTAAAAGACTGAATAGAATGTCCCTAGAGAATAATCTGGAAAAACAACTAGCATCACTAGAAAGAGCTCAAAAATATATTTTCAACAATATAAATAATTCCAAAATCAAATATTAGATGCCTAAGATATGTCTCCTGGAATGCAAAAATTTACCCTTACTTTGATAGTAGAAAATGCTATCAAAAAACATCAAAATTGAAAACTAACTATACCACCTTGATGGACTTGGAACTAACTTTCCATCGATCTCTTGTTTTCAAAAAACAAAGTCCATATGCTTCAGATATGAGAAAAATAGCAAAGGTAGGTCTAAACAAAGCTTGAAGAGGTGACAAATATGCTGATTCAATACTGATGTAGCAGTGATGTTAGCAAGTGACAAGCCTAGATTTGATGGGAAAATGGTTGTCGAGGTAAAAAAAGCCTAAAAATGACCAATTCACTAAAAATATTCATTAGGCAAAGGGCCATTGCTTGAAGAAAAATATGATGACCAATAAAAATGTGGGAAAAAGTACCCATAAAGCACATTTGGAAAAAACAAATTCCACAAACCACCATGTCACTTTCTATAAACTTTCTTGTCCAAGTGGAATGTTGATCCATTTCAAAAAAATGGCAATGAATTCTTGACAAAACTTGAGGTGTCACACCAAAAAAAAGTTAAGTAAATTCAATTAAGGCTTGTGGTTGAAATGAATAGAGGTGAGAGGGTTGATGGTCCAAACATTCTAGCATTGAGCAAGGGTCACAAACAATGTCTCCACCCATTAGAAAACCACACCTTAGAATGGCCTAAAAAATAGGCCTTGCATGCACAAGCCTCCTAAAATTGCATCCCAAAATAAAAAGTGTGCCCAAATGAATTTGCATGACACCCAAAATAGGATGCTCTTCCCCAAATAAAATGCAGTATTCACAAAATTTATGCAGAGGTGGCATGTGTAGTGGCTTAGGTGGCATGAGAGTACTAAACAAACATAAAGACATAATGGCATGGGAGCTAAGAGAGGAGTGTGAAGGTCAAGTGATATGCATGAGGACATGGTCATACATTAGTACTGGGATCCACCAATTGTGTGTCCCCTTCTTCCTTTTGAAAGGAAAATAAGCAAAGATATCATGAAGCATGCAAAGAAAACAAAAATTTCTTTGCTTCCCAAAATGCATGGGCCAAAAAATGTCTATCCACAAAAAAATTGCCAAGTCTAAAAAAAGAACTACTTTATTTCCAAATCACCATGCATAGGGACAAAGTGATTGGAGGCTGAGCATTATAAAAGGCTCCCACAAAAAGGTATTTCAAAACTACCCTCAATCCACCCACAAATAGTTGTTGGGAGCGAGAAACTACCAAGGATTCAAAAAGATCACCAATCGCTGCCAAAAAGCTCCACTGATATCAAAAACCACCTGGAGAACCATATGTGAAATGACAAAAACCATCATGTACAAAAATTAAAGTGCATTAAAACAATGCTTGAACCTCCATTGAATGTGATAGCTATAATTGCGAATGCAGCCTCTCATTTTAGAGTCAAAGAGAAGGTATGACCTCAAGCATGTTGGAAATATTCAAGATATGATAGGTTACTGAGAGGGGAGGGGTGAATCAGTAACTTCAAAACTTTAAAACAATTTATCACTTTAACTGTATATACTATTCACCATTCATTCATCTAATCTACTATATTTATGAAAAATCAAACATCCATAACACATGTACACAGTGATTTCTTAACCTAGAAACCTTCCAAATAGAAAGTAAAACTAGGGTGGGGATGATACCAAAAAAACTTCATTACTACAGTATGAAGTTGGCTTGTTAAGGCTTACATTGACCACTTCTAGTGATCTGCACTATTACTAGCACAAAGGACTACTAGGTCCACCTTGTTAGAGGATTTACAAACATACATTGAATTATGCACTCTATTAGGAGATTTATACAAAGACTGTTAAGTCTACCTTGTTAAAGGATTTACAAAACTGATTCACCTATTAGGATGAAATAGTGGATCTACTTACAACTTGATTGCTAATTAGATCCTTGACACAAAGATCACCTCTTGTGATTGATGAATCTTCACTGCTCCTTGTAGACCTTGCTGAATATTCTACTCTGCTGCTGATTCACATTTATTCACCTCAAAATATTACATGTCCATTTATTGATACTTTCTTGCATACATTGTAAATAATATAATACATTACATATATACCATTCCAATAATTATAATTGCAAGGTCAGCCAAAACACAAGTGAACAAAATATTACTGAGTCAGCCAAACAATAGAAAACTCGGGTTCTTCAAGCTAACTTGGTAACCTTGTGATACTCGGTGTCCATTGCATTACTCGGCATCATCATGCACTTGGTAGAAGTGAAGGCTCATTCCATACTAATCACACAACATAGCTTGGAACTCAGTAACCATTGGAGACTCGGTAGATATATTATCACTTGGCAAAAATTGAATCCTTTGTTTACCTTGCTTTCACTCAGTAAGCACTACACTTTCATTACTCAGTAAACACTAGACTTCCATCACTTGGTAAACACTATGAAGCTCAGTGAACACTATATGCTTGGTAGATATTGCTGGGCTGCACATCCACTCAGTAGCTTCATGAATGCTCAGTATGAACTGCTTGACTGCACACTCACTCGGTAGCTTCAAGAATGCTTGGTATGAACTACTTAAGTGATGAACCTACAAGGTAACCATCGAATGCTTAGTATACATTGTAGACTGAGTGATGAACTCGGTAATCATTCAAAATTGAGTAAGTGTTTTCACTAATGACAAATACAATATAATTCCAACAATCTCCCCCTTTTGCATTAGTGACAAAACACTTATAAGCCAAAACATATGTACATAACCTGACTCAATGAATTTTGGTTTTTCAAAATTGATCTTTGTAGAACTACTGCATATATATATATATATATATATATATATATATATATATATATATATATATATATATATATATATATCTTCTTGATGATGTATATACAAAGATACTTATGTACACATGCTAACTTTATTGAGTGCTAAATCCCCCTATCACTTATAGTGATAACTCTCCTCATTTATTATTTTGAATCTCTCCCCCCCAAAGTGAGATAGAAATTCTTGATGTACCTTAAGGATGGTGGCAAAGTATTATCCCAAGTCCACTACAAATTTTGACAGGTGGAGAGAGCAATTTGAACTTCTGTTGATAATTGGATCATGTGATCAGCCACTGAGAAGTTTTGATCTTGGACCAATGTTTTGAAATGAGTAATATGTTTCATCATTGTGTCCATGATAGGAAGGATCATGTGTTGGATGTCTATGAGTTTAGACCAAATCCTTGCTTCCTTTCTCAATAGTTTTGCCTGTACATCTACCAAATATCTAATTTTGGTGTGATGGGAGATTGTGGAGGACGAGACCACCTTTAACTTGGATGCACTTGATTGCATATCAATGTCAATCTCATTTAGCTTATCCTTTATTTCTTTAGTAAAACTAGAAACATCACAAAGTTTGGCAAAAAGTGATGTTGCATTATTAAAAGAATTTTGAAAATTACCAAAAAATGTTGACAATTCAACTTGCTTGATTGCTATCTTTGAGCAATATGCTCTAGCACCTTATTATCAAATTTCCTCACCTTTCTCAATAAGTTTCTCTTGTCTAGAAGAATCTTCATTAAATTTATGTACAGCCTCTTCTAACTAAATCAAAATGTGTTGAGTAGAATCTACTTCAACACCTATAGCATCTGTAATTATATCCTTGGGATTCTCAATTATTCTATATTCCTTATCCCTTTCTGATCTTAACTATTTCTGCATAGCTTTCATCTCTATGAGTTGACTGGCTAACCTCATCTCTTCAATCGTAGCATTGTCATAGTCAATCTTAGGAATCACTATTTCTGTGTCTAAGTCAATGTCTTCTCTAATTTCCTTTCCAGTGATCAGAAGTTTTAATGGATTCTTTCATTTGACTTTTGTGATGACTAGTTTGACCTTAGGAACAAACACAATAGTGGAGATAGAAGGGCTAGTAGTGAAAAATAGGATAGTACTCAAGGATTAAATGACAATAAAAGTGCTAACTAGATTAGAAACTGAAACACTTCCCAAAAATGGTGTCACACTTGGTAGAGTACCCATAGTAGTATCTAAACTGACTAGAGTCGAAGTGGATATAGATAATGCTAATGAAAACAAAATTTTAGAACTTATTGATACACTCACTGATGGTGAAGGAGCTAAGGTAGCTAACTTAGTAGCTAAAGAAGTGATAGAGATCTTGGTAGATAAAGTGCTTGGCACTTCTATTTTAGATACTTGGAGTTGGGAGCTGGATGGTGAAGATTGAGCAATTGATGTGGAAATTGTGCTCACAATCTCACTTGCAGAAGCTATCTCCATAGAATATGTAATAGTCTTTGGTGGAGAGTGAGGAAGGGATGCAATAACTTCTGCTACAATTTTTACTAGATCTTCTTCATCTTTTTCTTCCTCGTGTGCTTCTTCCACCTTGTCTTCTTCCTCTTTTTCTTCCATTAGTGCATGCAGCTCTCCTAGAGTAATTGTGATGGGTGGAGTGCTATCAAAATCATCACTATCACTACTGTCATCATCCTTGATTTCAATAGGATCATCACTGGGCTTTTGTAGATGATAGATGTTCTTCTACATGTTTGTTGCATCTCTTACAATATGTTCAATGTCCTTAATTAAAATCAAACAGATGTGAAATCTAATCATCATTTTGCCTTCATGATTCTTCATTGTTGCCTTTATTTTCACTTTAGTAAGACTCGATAGAAGATTCCTCAAGGATTGCTCATATATGTCCTTGGCCATTTGGGTGGTTGACTCCCATCTTGGTTGCAATCTCTCCAACAGCTCTTTGGAGATTTGAGGGGCAAGCTAGTCTAGGGAGTATTTCCATTTTCCCATCTTATTGAGTACCTGTTCCTCAATCTGCATTTTCTCTGCATTAGTCCTTGTTTCAAATTTCAATACCTTGAAATTTTTGATGCCAGCTCCCTCTTCCAATTGTTTTAGCCTTTCCTCAAATTTGAGTGGAGGCCTGACAAGTACAATTTCCTACTTGCCTATCTGGTTCTTCTAGAGAATACTGCAGTAGGCTTCTTCTTAGGTTTGGTGATAATCACCTTCCCTTTCTTCTTTAGTGGTTCCTCTTCTTTTTTAGATTCAAGTTCTTCACCTTCTTCCTCTTCTTCTTCTTTATCCTCACCTTTTCCTTCAGTAAGAATAAGAGGGCCAGTTACAGTTTTCAACTTTGCTATCTTTCTCTTGCCTTTGCATATAGCCTGGGGTAGCTTGATTTCAAGCTCAATTCTAGTATTGGCTTCATCATAAGTGCCAAAGGTAGGAAGATTAGGATCTACACGTTCATTTACCAGTGCTTCAATAATGTCCCTAGCTTCATCAATATTAACTTCATAAGGAAGAGGTTTCACCCATGGAACTCGAGGTCTGACTACCTAAATGTATACCTTATCATAGTCAACCATGAAGCATACATCATCTTTGTAATCTTCAACTAGTTTGGGTGGAATTTGGAACCTATTGTTCATTCTTTCCTTGAAATCTTCAAAATAATTATCCATAACTTTTTCAAAGTTTTCACCCATGTCAGCAATAAACTCATTTATTTGATATAAAATTGGAATATCTTTTCTCCCTACAACTATTCCTTTGGATGGAAAGAATTTTCAAACATAGAAAAATAAACAAATTAATAGAGAACCAAATTTGTAGGGATTATTCTTTGAAGTCCTTATGCTGTCCATATTCTTGTTCAATTGTTTCAACAACAATTCTGATAGGTCAAATTCAAGATTTTTGTTCACAATTTTGAATGCCAAATCAACAGCCTCATAGGGCACACTGTTCAAACAACTAGAGCTATACATTTTGTGGGCAATGACATGAATGCCAAACCTTAATTCAACATCAAATACAGTGCTAACCTTCAAACCTCTACCATCACATTTAGCTGGGGTTTTCTTCTATAACTCCTCCTAATCTAGGGTTTTGGTAGTTTTCACTTTACTTAGCATGGGGAGACTGGTAATCTTATGAATCATCTTCTTGGTGATTAACTCTTTCTGCTCTAATCATAGTTTCCCATTGTGAACACAACTAAGTATGTACCTGATCCACTTAATTTGGAAACTTCTTGGTATATGCGAGATATGGGTTAACCCTTTGGTCTCTAGGTGCTTATGCTTGGGTTTCAAAGAGCCATCAATACTCATTTATTCTAGGGCATTTTCCATCTCTAGGTTTCCAATCTCTTGAATAGAACATTTGAAATGTGTATGAATGTTGTTTATGAGAAGTACCTTTGGTGGAGTTTGTGATTGAGCTCCATTGGGGTCGAGTGATTCTGCAATTGCTGGAACTAGCTTGAAATTTGGTGCCTTCCACTCCACACCTTTAACTAGCATTTTTGAACCTCTTTTTGCCTTGGTGTTGCCGCTACTCCCAGATACCATCGCTGCTTGATAGGTGTAAGAAAATTTTGAACAAATTCTCTGCTTGAAAATCACTTGAAATCACTTGGAATTTGCTTTGGAATTGCTGGAAATTTCTTAGCTCTATAATCGCGGTGAAGAATGAAATCAAATTCTTCCCTTTTGACAAAATTTTTGCCATAAATGCTTGGTATGAAGGTAGCTAAGATGAAATAGTGCTTGACAGGCTATCATTCACTTACTTGGTAGGTGCTTACAACTTAGTGATCAAATAGAACTTTAGTTACTCCCGACCTAGCTTGATTATGTCTTCAATCGACTTTCCTTGGTAGATGCAACTCAGTGAAAGATACACTTTCTTTGATCCTTGCGTATCTAGAATATGGATTTGATCATTTTTCTTTCTTTTATTTTGGAACTACTTGAGATATCACTAGAAGATGCAGTTCTATATCCTTGTTTATGGATCTAACTGGAGATGGTGGAGTCACCCACTTCTTGAGTGACATTGCCATCATTTGAACTATTTTGCTTGGTAGATTTAGGAATCCACTATTGCCTCATCTGCTTCTAAATGTTTTCATCTTTAGCTTTCTTTTCATCTTCAACTCTTCCTATGTTCATGTAGTTTTTAGCTATATGACTGAGTTTTGTACATGTATAGCACCTTACAGTAGTTTCCTTCTTCCTCAAGTGATGTCTTGCACAGTTTATACCAATATGTCCATATTCTCCACAATAATGACATTTTCACTAGGTATTGTAGTCCCATCCAAATATTTCTTTAATAATTTGTTTAGCTAGATTGAATGATTTGGATTTGCATTGGAATGCCTTGTGACCATGCTTCTTGCACTGTGATAATTTCCTTTAAATTTTGGTTTCTCCTTGCATTCATTAGCTTTATGACCATGCTAACTACAATTGTAGCATTTTCCATTGAATTTACCTTTTCCATTGCTCCAACACTTGTTTGATGTGTGACCTAACTTACCATAGTGATTGCAAGTAGGTCTTTGATTTCTTTGGGCACCTTGTTTGGAGGTTTCACCTTCTTCCTTATAACCAAGACCAGCTATACCTTTTTGTCTATGTAGATTCTACTCACTTTGTTGATTTAATTGAGTCATGTCTGCTAGAGATTTCATCATTCTCATTGACTTTCTTTTCAGCATTCAGGTCATTTTCCAAACTTTCATTGATTTGTCTTTTAGATCTTAAGTCACTTTGTAAGCTTTCATTGATTTTTCTTTCAGTAATTAAATCATTCCTCAAGCTTCCATTTTTAGAACTCAAATTCATAATTTTTTCATTTGCATTATATAGTTGATCTACAAGATCTTCATGCTGATTGGATTGATTGTTTCTCGCCTCCAAGTCTTCATTTTCTTTGTTTCTCTATTCCAAAACTTCACATAGCCTAATTGATTGGATTTCTTGTTCTCTTTTAAGCTTTCTTACTTCTTCCTGCAGAGAGCCATTCTTTTCTAGGAGTTCCTTGATTGCCTCATTAGCTTCATTTGAACTACCTGATGGTAAAAGGTCTTCAATATTTTCTTCAACATACTGATGGTCATTCATTTGTCTTGAAAGTTCCTTCCTTCTCTTTAGGAATTGAGAAAGATGCTCCTTTGCTTCTTTTAGTTGAGCCATGGCCATTTCCAAATCTAGCTTATCTTTTTTAATAACTTTACCAAGTTTGAATATCTCCATTGTCCTTGATCTTTGCTCAAGCTATCAAACTTTATCCTGAGAACCACAAAAGCTCTGATACCAATTTTTGGAAATATTCAAGATATGATAGATTACTGAGAGGGGAGGGTTGAATCAGTAACTTCAAAACTTTAAAAAAATTCAGCACTTTAACCATATATACTATACACCATTCATTCATCTAATCTACTACATTTATGAGAAATCAAACATCCATAACACATTTACACAGTGATTTGGTAACCTAGAAACCTTCCAAATAGAAAGTAAAACTAGGGTGGGGATGATACCCACAAAACTTTATTACTGCAGTATGAAGTTGGCCTGTTAAGGCTTACATTGACCACTTCTAGTGATCTTTCCAATTAGGAGCATAAAGGACTACTAGGTCCACCTTGTTAGAGGATTTACAAACATACATTGAAGTATGCACTCTATTAGGAGATTTATATGAAGACTATTAAGTCTACCCTGTTAAAGGATTTACAAAACTGATTCACCTGTTAGGATGAAATAGTGGATCTACTTACAACTTGATTGCTAATTAGATCCTTGAAGTATAGATCACCTCTTGTGACTGATGAATCTTTACTACTCCTTGTAGACCTTGCTGAATATTTTGCTCTGCTACTACTTCGCATTTATTCACCTCAAAATATTACATGTCCATTTCTTGATACTTGCTTGCATACATTGTAAATGATATAATACATTACATACATACTATTCCAATAATTATAATTGCAAGGTCAAAAAAAACACAAGTGAACAAAATATTACTGAGTCGGCCAAACAATAGAAAACTTAGGTTCTTCAAGCTGACTCGGTAACCTTTTGATACTCGACATCCACTACATTACTCGACATCATCATGCACTTAGTAGAAGTGAAGACTCATTCCATACTAATCACACAATGTAGCTTGGAACTTAGTAACCATTGGAGACTTGGTAGATATAGTATCACTTGGTAGAAACTAAATCCTTTGTTTACCTTGCTTTCACTCAGTAAGCACTACACTTTCATTACTCAATAAACACTGGACTTCCATCACTCGATAAACACTATGAAGCTCAATGAACACTGTATGCTCAATAGATATTGCTGGGTTGCATACCCACTTGGTAGCTTCATGAATGCTTGGTATGAACTGCTTGACTGCACACTCACTCGGTAGCTTCAAGAATGCTCGGTATGAACTACTTAAGTGATGAACCTACAAGGTAACCACTGAATTCTTGGTATACACTGTAGACTGAGTGATGAACTTAGTAATCATTCAGAATCGAGTAAGTGTTGTCACTAATGACAAATAAAATATAATGCCAATAAAGAAGACACCAGAGCACCCCAAAAAATGTAGAAGAAATATGTGCAAGGAAACAAACCAATGGCCAACACAACAAATAGAAAATCACAAAAAAAATGCAAAATTTCCCATAATTCCCAAACTCGCATAGATCATGTAGGGTTGGCAAAGAGTCCAGTCATTGGTGAAGCCCATTCATAACTAAATAAGCCACATGGATAGTAGGATGGGTTCTAAAAGAAAAGTGAAACCATTGCATAAATCTCAACACTTAAAAAAACTTTCCAACCAAAAAACCTGAAATGTGAACTCATCATTCTCCAAGAGTAATCTATGCATGGGCTAGCAGTCACTATGCATAGAATTTGGAGGTTAAGTTAGCATCCATTATGGAGGCATAGTCCCAAAGCATTGAACTCATACTTCTTTGGTAATATATTTGAGGATAAGCTAACTTTGGAAGACAAATTGGACTCCCTCAATAAGGGAGTTATGGAAAATGCAATGGGAGAGGCATAATTCCTAGAACAAAAAAAGGTTAATGAGTATGAAGAAGTTCCTACCAAGGAAGATATTTTTTGGCGGAAAAAAGAGAGAGAGGTGTCATTAGGAGCAAGGAACAACAACACAATTTTTTTCACAATATTTTTAAACAAAGAAGAGAAAATTAACCGAATCAGTACTATCAAAGGTATGGATGGCATTAATGAATGGTAGGCCCATAGCTCTATGCAATACTCTTTATAAGATTTTTACTAAAGTCTTGGCTTATGAACTTCAGAAGATTTTGTCTAATCTCATAAGTGAGGAAAAAACAAGGTTTATCCCAAGAAGATTAATATATAATGGTCTATAATAGCCCAAAAAGCTATCCATTTAGTTCAAAATAATAAATCCCCTAGTATGATCATTAAGTTAGATATTAAAAAGGCATATAATAGGGTATATTGGCACTTTTTATGCAAATTTATTGAAATATATGGTTTCTCTAAGAAATGGATAAAATTAATATTTGAATGTATCTCTACTCCAAAAATGTATGTTTTAGTAAATAGCACGCTGATAGATTTTTTTAGCATCTCTTTTGGACTTGGATAGGTGGACCTTATCTCCCCCTTTCTCTTTATTTTGATGGAAGATGTGTTAGGTAGATCAATCTTGCAAGCTAGAAGTGAAGGGGAAATCAAAGGCACTCCCATAACAAATAGAGAGGGTCCCTCTACACATCAACATTTTGTGGATGATACTATGTTATTTGAAGAAAGCTCAATTAGGGAAGCCTCATCCTTAAAAGAAATTCTAAAAAATTATACCAAGGCATCATTTTAGAAGATTTACAAAGATAAATTAGATATCTTCATCTTTAATACTATATCTAGTATGGAATTCAAAATCTATACTATTTTGGATTTTAACAAGGGGACCCTACCTTGTATATATTTAGGCCTTCCTCTAAATCTGTGTTAAAATATTTCAAAGTAGTGGGATCCACTTGTAGAGAAAATAAAATTGAAAATGGTTCAATGGAAAGGAAAATAACTATCCTCAACAAGAAGGAAAACTATGATTTCCTTAATGTTGTCTACCCAACCCATTTACCAGCTCTCATGTTTGGATCTTCCAAGTAACAAACTCAATGACATTAACAATTACCTTAGGATTTTTTCTAGAAAGATAGTGCAGAGAAGAAAAAAATTTCCCTCCAGTCTTGGGACCAAGTTTGTAGATCCAAAAATCCAAGAGGAGTTGGCATTAAGAACATTAAATTTCATAATTGTGCCTTGGAAATAAGGTTATTATGGAAAATAATTAGATTCCCCAACCTTAAATATGTAAGAATTAAACTAATAAAGATCTATCTTCCCCTAATCCAATCAATTTCTTCAGAGAACCTAATCCTCCAAAGGGATCAAGATTTTGGAACTTCTACTAAAATGTAAATTTATTATTTAGGATAAACTATCATGGAATCTTGGGATGAAAGAGAAGCTCTATTTTGGAATGACTCTTGGGTGGGATACAAGGCTCTTTTTCACTACCCATCCCTTTTGGAAACCAAATCTTATTTGGAATCCAAATGGAGTTCAAAGGTTAGAGATTATATTGTCTTTGAGGACAATGGGTTGAATTGGAATAGAAGGATATTTTGAAGACATTTCCCTAGAAGAAAAAATATATTTTTTAATCTATCATAAAATCAAGGATAATCTCCTTTAAAGGGGGTAAAGACTTCCTTATCTAGGATGTTAGCAACAATTGAGAATATAGTTCAAAAATGGGCTATATGTATCTAGAATCACTCCAAGTATTTTCTAAGACTCTTCCTCGTCTCAAACTATGTTGGGATAAGTTTTTCCTTCCTAAAGCAGGTTTTTTCTCTTGGATAGTCCTTCACTAGAGGACCCTCACAATAGATAGACTTAAAAGGTTTGGTAATTAAGGTCCAAGAAGATACCCTTTAAGTGAATCTAAGGAAGAATCAATAGATCTTCTATTCCTTCATGACTCTTACTCAATTTTGTTTTGGTAATGGCCATGTTTGCAACTAGGTGTGAGGCTAGGTTTTCCTAACTCTATCAATAGTATGTTGTCTTCTTGACTTTTACAAAGATGAGATAGGATCTTTACTAAGATCAAATAGTATCTTCCATAGCCTATGGATCTCCTCTTCTTCCATAGTTCTTTGGAAGGAAATAAACTATGGAAGGAGAGAAACAAAATAGATTTCCAAGATAGAAAGATGACTATTAATCAACTAAAGAACAAGATCAAAACCTCAATTATAGAATTAATAAGTTATAGACTACTCAACTGTCGTATCAAACTAGACAATATCTCATATCAAACTAGATAAGATGACCTATTGAGATAAGAAAATGAGAGGAAGATGGATTGGTTTAAAAATACCTCCCTTTCTAGGTGAGGAGAAAGTTTGGGAAAATCTAAATGAGAAGAGTGTGTCTGGTAGTCTCCAAAAGTAGGTTGGTTCAAGCTCAACTTTCATGGAGCATCAAGAGGTAACCCAAGTAAAGCAGGTATTGGATGTTGTATTCACAATGACAAAGGGAAAGAAGTTTCTAATATATACAAATACATTGGAGAAGCTACTAATAACCAGGCATAGATCTTTGCTTTAGTGGAGGGCCTCTTGTTATGTAAATTATTAAGTATCAAAATTTTGGAAATATAAGGTAATTCTATTATAATCACTTACACTCTTGGAAAAGGAACCTTATCTAACTAGATGCTAGATGCAAAATTAGTGGAAGCTTTGGAAGTTACCAAATATTTTTTTTTAACTATTATTAATCACATATATTGGGAGGGAAACATGTGGGAAAATGAGTTAGCTAACCTATGGATTAATGCATTCCTAGGAACCAACACATAAAAACTTAACTTTAAATCCCTTAGGATTATTAGAAAGAATGATCCTAGAAATGCTTGAATTAGTTATGATTATTTTTTAAAGAAAGTAATTATCTCTCCTTGATTAATGGTTCCCTTCCTACACTCTAAATCTTTGTGAGATGGGAAATTGAGGCCCATAGATAGGCTTTATTATATCCTTTATTACATGTTTCACCTTGGTTTAAAAATTGTTACTATTACCATCATTACAAAGCAAGGAGAAGAATTATATATTCCTATCAAGGATAGATAACACCTTGTATTCATACAATCTTCAAGTATTTTCTATTTCAAAGGAAATTGAATTGCTAGTTTCGACAACTATAGAAGATACAAATACCATTTTTCATATGCAAGGGAAAAAATGACATACAGAGGTTAAGGAATTTTTTATGAAGGAAATACTAAGAGGAATAAATTTTTCCCCATTCTCGAGTGATGGATACAATAATGAGGATATTTGGGTAGGAATATCTAGAGAACACTAATAGAACGAGAGTGAATTCTGATATCGCAATCTTCGTGCTACGGAAAAGAGAGTGATTCGTGCATCACCTTTGGAGGAATGTTGATGAACTTTTATTTTAGAAATATTTGAAGTTATTCTTTTCAAAATATATAAAAAGATATTTGCAATCTTTGTGTTGTGAGTATTCAAATATTCCTTGTACCTACAAGTATGTATTTCAAGTTACTTTGTTGTTTTTAAATTCTTAATGGTGTTGGTGCGTTACAAGTTATTCCTTGGAGAGGATAAGTTAAGTTAAATAAACTTTTAATTTGAGGGAGCTACCCACTTTTTAGGTAGAGGAGAATCACCATGTTCATGATGATTTATCCTAATTTACAAGTTTTTGTCATTTCTATTGGGTAGATTTAGTAGGAAAGGCACAGTGAAAAATTACTTACTAACAATGGTATGACTTGATGTTTGTAATATGCATATTATTGGGATCTCATTTTTTTAGCTTCCTTCTTTGATGTTATCTCTTATTATAAGTATAGCATGCTTCTCCTCTATCTTTGCACTTTTCTCCATAGATTGTATTATTTTATGGTACATTTTTATCTTTAGATATGAAAACCTTTCATTACATGCATGTGTGTCTTTTTCCTAACAAGTTTCTTTTGATATCTTGTATTTTCATGTTTTCCATTTGATAATCATCTATAGCTTACATCATATGTGATATCTTCTCTTAGAATTTTATGATGGGCTATCCTATGATGTTTTCTTGTTCTATCCTTATATGGTATGACATTATTCTATAATATTTCTTGTTGATATGGGATTATTTGTGCACAACTATTGGTTGTTGTCGAAATCTTTATATCTCACAAGATATTGTGGCTTAATCTTATCAGACTTTTTTTCTTGCCTCATTCTTGCAGGGTAGAGCCTTTGTATATTATTTCTCTATTTGTCTAACTATCGACTATCCTTGGTACAGTGGCATTTTTTTATTATGTGACATTATTTTCTTATAAGGAATGATGTCTTGACTCACTCTTATACAATAGATGTATGTCCTTGATCATCACCTCTTCTTTATTTGCAAAACATATTTCATGATTAACATTTTCATTTAATATGAGCTCTAAAGCTTGTCATCCTTCTTCCAAAGATCCCTATTTCACCAATATATAGGGGGCTAAATAGACACATCTTTTTTCTTTTTGGAAGTTGCATCTTTTCTCATGACACTTCTCTTGAAGCTAGATGTCTTATGCACAATATTTCTTCCTTTCAAGGGTCTCTTCTCATTTACGACTTATCCTTCATAATTTATCTATTTCCTTAGCTTATAAGATTACATTCTCTTTGCTAATTTTATGGCCTACATTATTGATAGAGGGTGTCTTCTTATTGATAGAAGTAGTTATCCTTGATTCTCTTCCTTACAATGTCTATGGTTGCATAGTAATCCTAAGGAGGGGGGCATATATGTGCCCTCTTTGTACATAGTTCCATGGAGCAAAAACACATATTTTGAGTGTGACTTGGAGTACTTTAGCCTTAAGTATTGGAAACTACAATTGGAACAATTTTTATGTTGTCATTAATGCCAAAACTTATCGGTGAGATAGTTGCTACCTGAGTAGAGTGTCATATCAATTTGATTCATGAAGAGGATTTGAGAAGAAGAGACAAAAAGATGACCTAATGAGAGGTTGAGTTATGTGGAACTACAATGGGCACTTGATCAGTTGGACCTTGACAAGACAATATGTTGTAACACTAAGTGGAGAAGATAGTTTTGATAAAGCTTGGAAGAGAGGGTCATTGAAGGATCAAATGCATAGGCTAAACTGAGCTTCAAAGTAGAAGATTAAGGAACTTATAGTTGAAATTGATTTGTAATAGTGTTGACTGAGTAAGAAATAGAAGCTAAGAAAATATACTGTCGACCGAGCATCAGTAAAGACATAAATCAGGAAAGTTGGACCAAGTGCCAGTAAAAGGATTGAGTGAAGAAAATGTAATCCAACCAAGAAAATTAATATTGATTGAGTTATCTAGTGATGAATGAGGCTGACAAATATAGTTCTAGTCAAGAGTCATCATGTGTTATTTTTTGAGAAAATTGAGATTCTTGGTCAACATAGTTTGAATTCTTGAAACATGTAAAGCATGTTGAAGATAAGGATTGATGAGATGGATCATTTAATGCTGAGAAATTGTGTTTGAGAATTTATAGGCAAGGATTCAAGGAGAAGTTTTGAGAAGTATTTAGAAGAGGAAAGAGAAAATTAAATGAAGCAAGGGTTCAATGAATCTAATCTAAACCTAAGATCAACAATGATGTTTAAGTGCCTAAAGATCAAGCTACTTATTTAAGGAGACATAAGGGCTAATTTAACAAGGTTGGAATAGTTGTTGATTTTATTGATTGGTGAACTTGAGCAGAAGGTTGAATAGTAAAGAATTGAGGTGAAGAGTTGAGTTGAAGAGTGATTACTTGAAGGGTTACCAAGTGAATCAGTGATGGTGATGATAATAGAGGTCATTCAATGAATCATCTATTGGACTAAATTATGATTTGTATTTGAAAAGTGAGTTGTATTTATTAGATCAACTTGTTGTTACTTTCTAACCATTGTATCAATTAAAATCCTTTAATCAAGGTTGTCTTAATAGTCATTTGCAAATCCTTTAATTAAGGTGGCATTCTAAGTTCTGAATTCCTCTAGCAAGGACACTCCTAATAGGGTGGTTAAATCCTTTAACAAGGTAACACTTAATAGTATGTATTGTAACCTTTAACAAGCTTGGCTCCTAATAGAGCTCACTTTATAACAATAAAAAAATTGGTAGCATGTTATTGGTGATTTTTTCCAAGTTGGGTTTCCACATGAAATCCTGGTATCTTACTTGTGTGGATGTTATTTGAGATGTTTTGATGTTATTCTAATCATTCTAACATTAAGAGATTGGTATGATTTTTAGGCCATCCTCAAATTTGCGCATTGTGGTTTCATGTCTCTTTTGCACAATCAAGTACATATGCTAAATCTCATACATATGGGTAACACATGTACATTTACTAAATCCTTTATGAGTATAAGTGACATCTATCCATCTCAAGGACATGTATCCTTTTTTCTCTTTTTTTTTGCTAAATCCTCTATGGGCATCTATGATACTTCTCCATCCCAAGGAAACACACTTTTATTTTTGTTTTTTGCTAAATCCCTTCTAGGGTAATGCACACACATTTACACTTTGTAGTGATACCATAAAATTGATATATGGGTGGACACACATACATACACATGCATTTGTAAGCTACCAAAGGGTGTACAAGATTGACTACAGGGCACACAAACCTACTATGCCATTTGATCCTAGTTTTTGTTTCTAGAATTGACTATCAGGCACACAAATATCTTATACCTCTCTCTCTCTAATGCAAGAGCATCCTAGGTGTAAGAGAAATCTTGCATCACCCAAAAATATTTTTATTTTAGTCTTTTCTATTTTAATAAGGACTTGTAGATATGGGGGTTTCTATTTCTAGGAACTTGTTATTTTTAGTAAGTTTTTCATACGAGCTCAGAATGTTCTCATTTTCTATAGGAAGGTTCATTTTAGAGTTATAAGCCTACCATAAAAATCTCATTGCTTCAACTTAAGTATCAGAGAATTTATTACAGATTTTAGGTGGTAAAATTTGTAGAAAAATCTTTAGGCTCATTGTTGAAGGCCTTAGAGTGCTTGGATGAGGTCCAAACACTTGACAGAAGGGCACAAGCGTAGTTCTGAGCTTAGAGATCAAGAGCTAGTGTTTTTGAAAAGTGGTTATAATAGCCAATCAAAGCAATGGTTTAAGAGTTATGACCTTTCAAAGTTGGGCTACCCAAAATATCTAAAATAATTATAAAAGATGTATGTGTCTGACTCTATATGTATTGTTAGGGTTTGTCAACCCTAGGTATTAAGTTTCAATATCTAGAACCTTCTTGGGTGGCATAAAATTGTCTATTTAAGAAAGGCCCAAACATTTTCTAGGACAGCTCTAGGTGTAGTTCACAACATTTTCTTGTAGATTATTGTAATGAAGGTGCCCATGTGGGTTAGCGTATTATACTTGTGAATTTTTTAATTCTACATTTGCAACAATAGTAAGAAGTCCATATTTTGTTCTCGCATTTGTTGTTGCTTCTTTATTTCTGTTATGGGTTTATGATATTAAGGGGAGCACCCTTCATCAAGTGGTATTAGAGCTAGAGTTCTTGAGTGGTTGGACAAATCATTGACTATGAGGTAGTTTGTACTAGGACCATGGTTTGGGTTGAGCATGTAGACAAATTGTTGATTGTGAGGCAGTTTGCACTAGAGTTTTAGTGAAAGCACAAAAATGCCTCCATGAAGATAATGTGGAAAAAGAGTTGTAGGTGTTACACCTAAGGGTTGTAGAGCCCTCCAAAGACAAATGCATAGAGGATTAAATCTTTCCATAAGAGATGAAAGTAAGGATGAGGACGAAGAAGAAGAAAATGCTAGACCAGAGGTAGTTCTATATCCAGAGAAAGAGAGGCTTTTTAAAGCCATCTCCAAGATTGGAAAAAGACCTAAGTTTGAGGTTACCACATTTTTAGGAAATCTTAACCTAGAGGAGTTGATAGATTGGATCAATGAACTAGAGGAGTACTTTGATATGAAGATATTGATGATCCTGATAGGGTCAAGTTTGCAAAGGAGAAATTGAAGGAAAATGCAAAGATCTAGTGGTGGGAGGTTCAGTTGGAGCAAAAAAGAAAGGTCACTAGATGGGATCAAAAAATAGCTAAACTAAAGTGACAATTCATTGTTGTGGATTATGAGCTTAATATGTTAAATAAGATGCAAGGATTGAAGCAAGCAAGAAAATCTATTCAAGAGTATATCGAAGAGTTCTACCGAGTTCTCATTACAACCAGCCATGCAAAAGTTAATAAGGAGAAAGTGGCTTGTTATCTTAATGGGTTAAAGCCAAGTATTTAGGATGACTTGGGTCTAGTTCAAATGAATAGTATTGAGGAGGCATACTAGTTTTTCCTAAGAGTTGTAGAGAAACTAAGTTAGAATTTTGACAACAAGAATAGTGTAAGAGGTCAAGGTGGAAGATCTGTTGGATGATCTTATGGAAGCCATAATGATGATTAGAAGAACAAGGATGAGGCTAGAAGTAGCAATCACAACCAGAGGGGAAATAATTCCAATCATTTCCATGAATAGAACAATAGAGATCAAAGAGGAAGAGGTAGAGGACAAGGATCTGGAAGAGGAGGCCTCTGTGGGAAATGTTTTCACTACAGAGAAGAAGGGTGTAGAGAATTTGAATGTTCCCAGCACCAAGGAAGGATAGAACAAAGAAAAAAAGGCGAAGATAGAGTTGTACATTTTGTTAAAGATTTCAAATCATCACATTTTGAAGATGTTGAAAGAGGAGAAGTCCTAGTTAACAGAAGAGTCCTACTAAGTGGTGAGAATGAACTTGATCAAAGAAGGAGCTTGTTTCATACAAGGCACAAATGTGAAGATAAGTGCTATGATGTGATCATTAATAGTGCAAGTATTGACAATATGGTGTCAAAAATGATGGTCACAAAGATAAAGCTAAAGAGATAGAAACACTCACATCCATACCATATTGCTTGGGTGCAAAATGACAACAAGGTCATGGTCAATGAGCAATGCTTAGTGAAGTTCAAGATTGGAAGCTACCAGGATGAGGTACTATGTGATATCATACCTATGGGCATATGTCATATGTTGCTAGGTAGGTTGTGGTAGTTTGATAGGCATGTTGTATACAATGAGTGAGAAAATACCTACACTCTGATGAAGGATGGAGTGAAGCATAAGATGAAGTCATCGAAGGAGAAAGAAGAAAAGGTATTTTGAAAGGTATGAAGCATAAGCATATGTGTTTTTCTATAATTCCAAAAGATAGTGAAGAAGAAGTAGAGGAGGTACCTATAGAAGTTACAAATATGTTGGGAGAGTTTTTTGATTTTGTATCAGATAATGTACCTAATGGATTGCCCCCAATGAGCAAGATCAGTCACCAAATGGACTTGGTTCAAGAAGCTAGTTTTCCAAACAAGGTAGCACTTAGAATGACACCAATAGAAAGTGAAGAGTTGAATAGGCAAGTTCATGAGTTATTGTAGAAGGGTTGATATGAGAGTCTAAGTCCATGTGATGTACTAGTCGTATTAGCAACAAAGAAGAATGAACAATGGAGGATGTGCATAGATTCTCAAGCTGTTAAAAAGATCACAATCAAGTACAAATTTACATTACCAAGGATGGACAATATTATGGACTATTTGAGTGGGGCTGAGTATTTCACAAAGATAGATCTAAAGAGTAGGTACCATCATATTCATATAAGGGAAGGTGATAAGTGGAAGACTTCTTTCAAGAAAAAATGTGTTGGAAGCATGAATGCTAATGATACTTCCATGGGTGAATATTGTAGAAACATGATTAGATCATTATCATGATGATATGTTACATTCATGACTGTGTTTGTCATTGATGTTAACATAGCAGTTTCCTATGGTATCTGACAGAAGAAAAATAGAAAGATCAAGTTATTATAGATAGATCATTGAGTACTTTCACTAAGCAAGGTTAATAGGAGATACCACTAAGTGTCTAGTATATGCATCTAACCTCGAAAGTATAAGATATTATTTCTAGAAGAAGTTATTCAAGTTTCAGTGAAGATTGTCCTGAGATAGAGTTTATAGAGGCATGTTTTGGTAAAATTGTTATACGTCTTAGTAGAGTTGTTATTCTATGAAGTTGAAGTTAAAAATGTGAAGAAGACATCTTTGAGATGACATGGCTAAGCTTGCTCATCATAATATTGCATGTGCAAAAATTTATTCAAGTTACAAGGTGTAAGATTAATGTTATCACTAAGTATAACATGTTCTTAATGAGGTCTTATAATATTTAATTGAGAAGTGATGCAGGAGCATCTTGGGTTTTCTTACAATCTTGCATGTTTGGAGGGATTTTGGTTAAGTGTCGTGGAGCTTGGTAGATACTAGTGTTTGGCATACATCGAGAACTTGACATGGTCTATCGAACTCGAGATACACTAGGAACTTGGCATGGTCTATGGAACTCAGCATATACTAGGAGCTCGACATGGTCTATGGAACTCGGCATGGTCTTGGTTTCTATTGGTGCTAAGTTATCTATGAGCCAACTTTTGGCATTTAATTTATGTATGAGTTATTTAATTAGTGTTGTAGTTGACTTGTGGCTTGACCTATATTAAATGTAAGGAATTTAATTTAGTTTGTAGTTAGCTAAGTTGACTTGTGGCTTAGTTGGGTATAAGTAAGGGGTTTTGTAGAGTCTTTAGGCATAGTCATTCTAGCTTGGAGAAGGGGAAGGAAGGGAAATGTGAATTTTGAAGAGCTAGGGCTATGGCTTGAGAACCAGAGGATTGCTTGGTAGACCTGAGGATAAAAGTGTGGATTCTCTTTGTGTTCTTAACCAGTTGTGTATATGGGCTAGCTAGGATTGGATTTGTAAGTTGGATCTTATGGATCTTGTAGAACTAATTTTTTAATTGATATTTGTAGTTGGCCCTAAACCAAAAAGCCTTATAGCTGAGAGTATTGCATGTAATCAATTATATCTATGAATAAAGAGTTGTGATTTGGTATTAGATCTTGCATTATTACTTCTTGTTTTTGTGTTTTCGCTATTTGGTTATATTGTTGGGAGTTAGGACATCTCCTTTGGAGATTCTCCTACCTTGTACTGTGTTAGGTGGTATTAGAGAAAAGGTTGTTCCTAAGTGTGTAGATAGATTGCCAAAGCTAAGGCATTTTGCACTAGGACTCATGTTGAAGAAGGTTGATCTTGTGGTTGAATTGATCTTCTTGATTGGTGGATTTGTTACTTAGGGTTTTCTAAAATTTTGGAAGATGCCTCTAAGAAGATTGGACCCTAGGTAAATTGATGATCTTAGTGATGTTGTGGAAGAATGGATCTCAAAGAAGGTCAGGGTAGATTTTAGATCTAAGATGGAGGATGTTAGAGTAGAGTTTAGATCTCAGATAGCATCGATAAAGAGTGACATGATTGCTGAAATTGTGAGTTCTTTAGGTAGTGTACCTAGGCATGTGGGTACTGAAGGCAGTTATGTAGAATTTGTTGAAGACTTTGAAGTTGTTGGATCTAGTGGTGAGGATAGAATTGATCATGTGGAGAGACCTATTGGAACTAGGGTTGGTCAGTTTGCTCAACCTAGATCTCAATTAAAGATGAAGCATAAAATGGAGGTTTCTCATTTCTTAGGTACTTTGAATCCTAATGACCTAATTGATTGGATTGGTGAATTAGAAGACTACTTTGAGCTTGAGGATATTTAGGATCCATTCAAAGTAAGGTTGGCACAAACTAAGCTAAAGGGACATGCTTCTCTTTGGTGGAAAGAACTACAAAGAGATAGAGAAGAGGAAGGTGGAATGAAGATCAGTAGATGGAAATTGATGGTGACTAATTTGAAGGCTGAGTTCATTCTTGTTGATTATGAACTTGAGTTGTTTAAAAGGTTGCAAAATCTAAAATAGAAGGATATGACTATGAAGGATTATACAGAGGAGTTCTACAAGTTGACTATTCAGTCTAGGCATAGAGAATTTTCAAAAGAGAAGGTAGCTTGGTATATTAATGGTTTAAGATTCAATATTTAGGATGAGGTTGGTATGCTGAATATTTCTTCAGTTGAGGATTCTTATCAGTATGCTTTGAGAGTAGAGGAGAAGTTAAAGAGAAAGAATCAAAGTAGTTGCCACTAGAAGGAGAAGCAGGATAGTTTAGCACACTCTAAACCAAAAGTAGAAGCTGAACCAAAACCTGTTGAACAGAAAAGAAGGATAGGTGGAGGTGGTTTTAGAGGTAATTATTTTAAGTGTGTTCAAGAAGGGCATAGATATTTTGAATGTCCAATTAGTAGGAAAGCTACTATTGTGAATGAGGTTGAAGTCCAGAATAGTTAGCCTAAGCAAGGAGAGAGTTTGCTAGCTTGACAAGTACTGATTGGTGAGAGGACACTAGAATTTGGTCAAAGAACTATTTTTTTTAGAACCCATTGTAAGTCTGGTTGTAAAGTCTACAAAGTGATTGTAGATGGTGGTAGTATAGATAACCTGGTTGTTGAAGAGATGGTTCAAAAAAAAATTTTGAAGAGGGTGAGATATCCTTATCCTTATAAGATTGGTTAGTTACAAGGGGAGCATGATTTGGAAGTGAGGGAGCAATGCCTTGTTGATTTCTAGATTGGGCAGTATAAGGATCAAGTGGTATGTGATATTGTGGATATGAACAGTTGTCATGTGTTACTTGGTAGACCTTGGTAGTATGATTGCAAGGCTATGCATGATTGTGTTAGGAATGTGTTTCCTATTGAGTAAGGTGGTAGGAATTTTTCTTTGATTCCTTTGTAGAATGAAGAGCTTGGCAAGAGGAACCTGATTATTGGTAGCCGAGTTGAGTTGGCAGATTCTAAGAAGGTTGGAGATCAGCATGGAGAGAAAACCTATGGATCACATGTGGTATATGTGAAGAAGAAGAAGAAAAAGAAAGGAAAGAGTGTGCAAGATGAAGACTTGGAGGACATGTATGTGAAGAACAAGTTTGGGATTTATGTGTTGAATCCTAGAAGATGTTTTCTAATTAGTAGAACATCTTTTTGAACCTAGGGTGTATAATGCAAGAGCATCTTGGGTTTTCTTACAATCCTGCATGTTTGGAGGGATTTTCATTAAGTGTCATGGAGCTTGGTAGATACTGGTGTTTGGCATGCATTGGGAACTCAGCATGGTCTATGGAACTTGGCATACACTTGGAGCTCAGCATGGCCTGTGAAACTTGGCTTTGTCTTGGTTTATATTAGTGTTGAGTTTTCTGTGAGCTGACTTTTGGAATTTAATTTATGTATGGGTTATTTAATTAGTGTTGTAGCTAACTTATGACTCAACCTATATTAAATTTAAGGAATTTAATTTAGTTTGTAGTTAGTTGAGCTGACTTGTGGCTTAGTTGGGTATAAGTAAGGGGTTTTGTAGAGTCTTTAGGTATATTTGTTCCAGCTTGGAGAAGGGGAAGGAAGGGAGATGCAAATTTTGAAGAGCTAGGGCTGTAGCTTGAGAACTAGAGGATTGCTTGGCGGACCTAAGGGTACAAGTGTGGATTCTCTTGGTGTTCATATCTAGTTGTGTATCTGGGCTAGCTAGGATTGGATTTGTAAGTTGGATCTTATGGATCTTGCAAAACTAATTTTGTAATTGTTGTTTGTAGTTGGCCCTAACTTGGAAGGCCTTAAATTCGAGCATATTGCATGTAATCAGTTATATCTATGAATAAAGAGTTGTGATTTGGTATTATATCTTGCATTATTACTTCTTGTCATTGTGTTTCCATTGTATGGTTATATTTTTGGGCGCTAGGACATCTCCTCTAGGGATTCTCTTGCCTTGCACTATGTCAAGAAGGTGTAATAGCTGACTCAAGGAATTGTTTTATGAAGTTAGTATAAAGGAAGGACATTTTCCTTTGTCATGAAATATGAAAATGAGATGAGATGACATGTACAAATTATTGCAAAGAGAAGAATGTGAAGATAAGTAAAACAAAGCGAATTTGAAAGAAACTTTACGACCATGGTTTTATTGTGTGATCCAAAGTTTGATACTTGGATCTGAGGTTCGTGACCTACTCCACAGGGTCAAATAGTGATTGATCTAGTTGACAAGACAAAGGAAGGAAGTTAAAGTATAGTACAAATAATTATTCTACAAGGAATAGATGAAAAATTAGTTGGATAGTTAGTTTGAAGATCTTGCCCCAAAATTTGTTTGGACAATGGATCCTTCTATCTTCTACAACTCCTAACAGGGTTGCAACAACTCTTAATAGGGTTGGAATCTTCTAACAAGGATTCAAAGTCTCCTAACAGGGACTCATATGTCCAAAATGTTGTAATAGATTCCTAATAGGGCCCATCCTCTAAAAAAGAATATTTATATTGGTACATCATCTTGTGGGCATCATTCCCGCTAGGGTTTTCCCTCTGATCAAGGGTTTCCCTAGTTAACATATCTGGTCTAATTGTATATGTGCATCTTTGTATGGTTTCTATTTACTTTAGTTGAATGATTAAGATTATTTAAGGTGGAAAAATGTTTTAATTATTGGATAATTGATTCACCAACCCCCCCCCCCAATTATCTTGGTGGATTATTGTTTCTATAAAAAAAAAAAAGGATTTTATGAGTAGTTAGTCATGCCTTTTGGGCTAACCAAGCACTTTCATGCACCACATGAATGAGATATTGAAGGAGTTTCTAGGTAAGTTTGTCATTGTTTACCTAGATGATATTTTGATCTTTAGTAAGATATTAGAGGAGCATTTGATTTATATTCACAAGGTGTTTCATATGTTGAGGGAAGAAAAGTTGCTAATAAACCTAAAGAAGTGCAATTTTGTAAAGGAGTTGGTACACCTAGGATTTGTAGTCTTAGAAGAAGGTCTAAAAATGGATCTAGAGAAAGTGAAGGCTATCCTCAAATGGCCTACTCCAAAGAGTGTGATAGAGGTAAGATATTTTCATACACTAGCTAGTTTTTACAGAAAGTTCATAATAGGTTTTAGTAGTATTTTTGGACCCTTAACTGAAACAATGAGAGGGGATAGGAAAGAATTTAAGTGAGCTATAGGAGCATATAAGAGTTTTAATATGTTGAAACCAAAAGTTACTGAGCAGCATATTTTAGCACTTCTTAATTTTAAAAATGTGTTTCAAGTAGATTGTGATGCTAATGGAATTGCAATGGGAGTTGTTATGAGCCAAGAAGCTAGACCTATTGCTTATTTTAGTGAGAATTTGAAAGATGAAAAAAGAAAATATTATGATTATGATCAGGAATTGTGTGCTATAGTTGAAGCATTAAAGAAGTGGAGACACTATCTTCTTCCTAAGGAGTTTTTTTTGTATACTGATCATCAAACTTTGCAATATTTGAATAGTCAAGGAAAATTAAACCAAAGGCATTTAAAGTGGGTTTGTTTTTTTTAGAGTTATACATTTATTTTCAAACACAGGAGTGGGAAAGCTAAAAGAGTTGCAAATTCTCTTAGTAGAGGAAATTTTTGCTAAAAAACTGCAAATAGAGGTGGTTGGGTTCAAGGAACTCGGTACTTTGTATCCAGCTGATCCTAATTTTGGTGAAGTGTGGAAGGCTTGTAAAGAACTTGTTACACTTGACAGGACAAAGTGGTTAGATTTCATGATCTAGGATAGTATGTTGTTTAAAGGAAGCTAGTTGTGCATTCTTAGAAGTTCAATGAGAGAAAATCTCATCAAGGAGAAGCATAGTGGAGGATTGGCTAGACATTTTGGTAGAGATAAAACCATTGCTTTGGTTACTGAGAATTATTACTGGACACGGTTGCAGCAAGATGTGAAGAAGTTTGTAGTTGCAGAGTATGTCAGATGGCAAAAGCAGTGAAGTAGAATTTAGGGTTGTATTAGCCATTACCTATACCAGAGAAGTCATGGGAGGATGTAAGGATGGATTTTGTTCTTTGATTACCAAGGATGTAGCATGGGCATGACTCTATTTTTGTGGTGGTTGATAGGTTGTCAAAGATGGTACATTTTATTCCTTGCAAGAAGACTAGCGATGTTGTTCATGTGGTAGAGTTGTTTTTCAAAGAAGTAGTAACAGTACATGGTGTGCCAAAGAGTATAGTTTCAGATCATGATACCAAATTTGTTGGGTATTTCTAACATACATTGTGGAAGAAGTTAAAAATAGATTTGAAGTTCAATTCATTGCATCATCCACAAACTGATGGACATACAAAAGTTGTGAATCTCAGTTTGGGAAATTTGCTGAGATATTTGGTTGGACACAAGCCAAAATGATGGGATGTGATTTTACCACAGGCCAAATTTGCATATAATAATTATATCAATAAGATTACTAGTAACTCACTATTCCATATTGTATATGGGAGTAGTCCTAAAAATGCTTTTGAATTGTGACTGTTGGATAAAGGAGAGATAGGTAGTACTGAAGCAGAAGAATTTGTTGAACATTTGAAGAACATCCATGAGGAGGTGAGGAAGCACATCATAAAGATGAATATATAGTACACAGCTAAGGCTGATGTGAAAAGGAGGTATAAGGAATTTTAGATTAGAGATGAAGTCATGGTTCATTTGAGAAAGGAGTATTTTCTAGTGGGTACATATAATAAGATGAAGATGAGGAAGTTTGAACTGTGCAAAATAGTGAAAATGCATGATTCTAGAAATGCTTATGAAGTGGAGTTACCTGCTAAATTGAATATTTTACTAGTATTTAACATTTCAGATTCGATATATTATTATGAGGAGGTGATGGAGATGAAGTTGTGGAAATGTAATGGAGTATTCCAGCAACTAGTTTGGCTATAAAGGAGATTAAAGAGATATTGGATAGTTGTGTTGGCAAAAGTACAAGGGACAAAACTTATGAAGAATACTTGGTCAAATGGAAAGGGAAGCTAATAGAGGATTCATCATGGCTGGCAAGGGAGGAGGTTAACCATCTTGGTTTTCCTTTGAACACCCAAGACATGATGGAGTCATTTCTCAAATTACCCCAGGTGTTTGATGCAGGAGAATCTTAGGTGTAAGATAAATCTTGCATCACCCAAAAATATTTTCTTTTCAATATTTTCTATTTTAATAAAGACTAGTAGATAGGGTGGCTACTATTTATCAAAACTTGTTAATTTTAGTAAGTTTTTATACGACCTTGAAATGTTCTCATTTTCTACATGAAGGTTCATTTTTGATATATAAGCCTACCATAAAAATCTCATTGCTCCAGCTTAAGTATCAAAGAAGTTATTGTAGAGTTTTAGTGGAAACATTTACAAAAAAATATTCAAGCTCATTATTGAAGGCCTTAGAGTGGTTAGATGAGATCCAAAAACTCATTAAAAGAGTTCTTCCACAATTCTAAGCATGTATATCATGAGCTAGCATTTCTAAAAAGTTGTTATAATGGCAAATTGAAAGCAACGGTTTGATAGTTATGGCCTTCCAAAGTTGGGCTAACCAAATTTATAAAATAATTTGTTAAAGATGTATTTAGCCAACTCTATATGTATTGTTAGGGTTTGTCATCTCTAGATATTCAGTTTGAGCATTTAGAACCTTACTAGGTGACATAGAATTGCCTATTTAAGAAAGGCATAAACATTGTCTAGGACAACTCTGGGTGGTAGTACAAAACTTAGTCTTGTAGATTACTGTAATGAAGGTGCCCATATGAGTTAGCATATTGTACTTCTAAATTTTTTAATTTGGAATTTGTGGCACATATAAGAAGTCCATATTTTGTTCTCGAATTTGTTATTTTTTCTTTAATTTTGTTATGTGTTTATGGTATTGTGGGGAGAACCCTTCATCAATTATTCTACAAGGAATAATAAAAAGATCATTTGGATAGTGGGTTCTTTGATCTTAACCTTGAAGCTATTTGGGTAGTGGGTCCAACTATCTTCCACAACTCCTAACAAGGTTGGCACAACTCCTAACAAGGATTCAAAGTCTCCTAATAGGGACTCATATGTACTGAATGTTGTAACAGACTCCTAACAAGGTCTATCCTCTAACAAGAAATATTTATATTATTACATCATCTTATGGGTAGCATCCCTACTCAGGTTTTCACTCTGATTAAGTGTTTCTCTAGTTAACATATCTGGTGTTAATTGTGTATGAGTATCTTGTTATGGTTTTAGTTAATATTACTCATATGTTTATGCTTGATTAAAGTAAATGATTATGATAATAGTTGTATAATTGATTAACCGCCCTCCCCCCTTTCAATTATATCAATGGACTATGTATCATAACAATTGGTGTTAGAGCCTTAGGTCCTTGAAGATAGGATAGTCCAAGATTCGATAGGGCCAACTATGATAGTTGGAAGGTAGTTGGAAGGAAAGGATGAAGACTCATCTTCTATGCATGAGTCTAGGATATTGGATTTTGACAAAAGCTAAGAAGGCAATTGTTGTATAATCAAAGCTAGAGGAATGTGGTGAGGAAAAAAAGAGATCTATTCATGTGTAACATAAGAGCTAGAGAAGCCCTACTATCAGCTCTTCCAAAAAATGAATAAAATACATTTCAAACTTCTCATGAAATTTGGAAATCATTAGAATTTAGTTTTGAAGGTGATGATCATGCAAAAAGGATGAGATTGCAAATTTGGATTTGTGCATTTCAAGATGCTAAGATGATGGAAGATGAATCCATAAGAAATTATGTTGGTAGAATATTATAAATTATTGCAGGTATTTGATCTCTTGGTGGAACTAAACAAGAGGATATGTATATATGGAAGATCTTGAAAAATTTATCACCACCATTCAAGAAAACAACTCAAATGATTTAGCTAGTAATGCCTCGCACCAAAGACTTCACAAAGGAAGCATTCCTTGGAAGATTAGAATCTGTAGAAGTAGAAATGAGATTGTCTAGAGAATTAGCTAGAGTTGAGATAGCTTTTAGTGCTTTGAACATTTGACTAAATCTATCAAGAAGTACAAGCTCAAGAGGAGACTTTTCTAGTAGTAGCATATCTGAAGAAAATTGGAAGATTGAAGAAGGAATAGCCTTTTTGGTAAGAAGAGAGAAAGATGGTAAGAAAATCTTTAAGTGTTGGACTTGTGATGAATATGGTCATTATGCATCTAAATATCCTAAAAAAGAGAAAAAATTTAGAGGAAAATTTAAGCCTAGAAGAGATAACTATAGAAATTGTTTATATGCTAATGAGGATGAAGAATATGATGAAAAAGATCAAAGTGAAAGTGATGATGAATTATGATTTGTGGCTATGAAGGAAGATAATCTTGATAGAGAAATTAGAGAAGAGATGGATCTAGTTACCAAAGTTGAGAAGAAATAAAATTGGATAATTGATAGTGGATGTTCACATCACATGATTGGTGATATGAAAAAAATTTTCAAGTTCAGAAATCATGATACGGGTATTATTAGAGTTGGTAACAATGTAGCCTGCCATATTATAGGGATTGGATCTATTACTCTTGATGGTAAAACTAACACTGATGATATTTACTTTGTTGATGGTTTCAAACATAATTTTTGAAGTGTTGGATAGTTGGTAGGCAAGGGATATATGTTATTGTTCATAGAGAAGACTTGCATTATCAAAGACAAAGATGGTAAGTTGATTGGTACTAGAACCAAATCCAAAGCTAATGTATTTCAGATGAATCATATTGAATTAACATGTTTGGTTGCAAAGGTTGACAACAGTTGGTTAGGGCATAGAAGGTTCTATCGTATAAAATTTGATAATATTGTGAAGGTTAGTAGTACATTTGCAGTGAGAGATCTGCCTAAGATTATTAAGCCCACTAATGTTATCTGCAAGGAATGTATTTTGGCTAAGCAGAGGAAAGTGTCTTTTCCTAGCAAGAAGTTCTCTACTAAAGAGAAAATAGAGATTGTTCACACAGATCTAAGTGATCTTGCAAGAACTAGAGGATTTTATGGTGAAAAGTACTTTATGATTTTTGTTGATGATTTCACTAGGATGATGTGGGTAGCATTTCTTAAAGAGAATTTTGAAGCTTTTGAGAAATTCAAGATATTTAAGAATAGAGTTGAAAATGAATCTAATGTCAAGATTAAGTATTTGAGATCAGATAGAGGAGGAGAGTTCACCTCTAGAGAGTTCAAAATCTTCTATGAAGAGAATGGAATCAAAAGATAGTTATCTTCACCTAGAACACCTTAACATAATGAGACTTTTGAAAGAAGGAACAAGTCAGTACCAAAAGTAGCAAGAGTGATATTATTTGAGAATGTTGTCTCAAAGACATTTTGGAGAGAATTAGTTAACATTTTAGTATATACTCTAAATAGAATTTAGATCAAGAAAGGTATAAGAAAGAGACTATGGTCACTCACCATTAGTCAAGTATTTTAGAATATTTGGAAGTAAGTGTTACATAAAGAGAGATGATGATATTGGTAAGTTTTATACTAGAAGTGATGAAAGTATGTTTCTTGGTTACTCATTGAAAAGTAAAGCATATAGATGTTTCAACTATAGAACTAAGAAGATAGTTGAGTTCACAAGTGTAAGGATTTATGAAAAGTTTGGTACTAAAGAGAAGATAGTAGATTATAATTCTGATGAAGAAGAGGATAATTTTGGAATTGTTAGATAGAATGTTGAAGTCCCTTTTGAGACTAAAAATGAATTGCAAAATGAAGTATCTATTGAGAATAGAGAAGAACAAAGATCTGAACCTTGAGAAGAGATAAGAGTTGAGATTTCAACTCCTACTTCTAGCAAAAACATGACAAAGAATCACCCTCTAGAGAAGATAATTTGGAGCAAGGATAAAAGTGTGATGACAAGGAATGGAGTGAATGAGGAATTATGTCTAATTTCTCAAGTGAAACCTAAGAGCACAAATGAGGCATGTAAGGATGATCACTTGATGCAAGCAATGAAAGAAAAACTAGATTAGATTGTGAAGAATGAGACATGGGAATTAGTATCTAGACCTAAAGACAAAAATATTATGGGAACCATGTGGGTATTCAAAAATAATATGAATGAGCAAAGAGAGGTTGTGAGAAACAAGGCCAGACTTGTTGTCAAAGGTTACTCTCAGGAAGAAGGAATAGATTATGAAGAGACATATACATCTATGGCAAGAATGAAAGTAGTAAGGATGTTCTTGGCTCATGCAACAAGCAAGAATTTTAAAGTTTATTAGATGGATGTCAAGTCATCTTTTCTTAATGGAGAACCTTGAAGAAGAAGTCTACATTGAGCAATTTGATGGATTCCCTCTAATAAAAGATAAAGATTTCATATGTAGATTAAAGAAAGCATTGTATGGTCTAAAGAAAGCATCTAGAACCTAGTATACAAGGTTGGATAGGTATTTATCTAAGCTTGGATTTATTAAAGGTACAATAGATGGTAATTTGTATTTGAGGAAAATTAATGATGGTTTATTTATCATTGTAATATTTGTAAATGACATAGTATTTGGAGGAAATGATGAAGAAAGTGATAAGTTTTTTGAAGAGATGAAAAATGATTTTGAAATGACGATGATAAGAGAAATGAAGTTTTTCGTAGGATTGTAGATTATGCAAAACAAAGATGGGATATTTTTTTCACAAACTAAGTATATGGAAGATTTTTTGAAAAGATTTTTTTTGGAAAGTTGCAAACCTGTTGCTACACACATGATAACTAGTCACAAGTTATCTAGTAAAGATGAAACACCTATAGTTAAGTAGAAGAAGTATAGATCTATGATTGGAGGATTGCAATATCTAACTCACACTAGACCAAATATAGCAAATGAAATTAGGATTGTAGCAAGATTCTAAGCTGATCCAAAAGAATATCATTATGTGGTAGTAAAAAGGATATTAAAATATTTGAAGGGTATATCTGATTATGGAATTTGGTATGATAGATCAAGTGATTTCACCTTGTGTGCATATACTAATGAAAATTAGGTAGGTAGTATGCATGATAGAAAGAGCACCAGTGGTGGAGCATTCTTTCTTGGAGGAAGATTGGTTTCTTGGTTGAGCAAGAAACAAGATTGTATATCTCAGAGTACAACTAAGGTAGAGTATGTTGCAATAGAAAATAACTATAATCAAGTTATGTGCATGATAAAAATGTTGAAGGATATTGGAATTGAGTTTACAAAACCTTATATCATTTATTGTGATAACACAAGTATAGTAAGTATGTCTAAGAATCTGGCATTGTATTCTAAGACAAAGCACATATCCATTAAGTACCATGTTTTGAGAGAGAAGGTAGCAGAGAAAGAGATAAGGTTGGAGTATGTAAGCACTAAATATTAGATTGCATATATCTTTATGAAGCCTTTGCATAAAGATACTTTTGAGTACCTAAGAGGTATGTTGGGGGTTATGCCCCTACCTACTTCAGAGTAGAAGATGCAAGGAGTGCATCAATCCAGTAGTACAGAGCACTATGGTTAGATTGGACTGAATGTTGATGCTTCCTAAATGGGAGAGTATCTGGTATGTTTTGAGTCATAAAGGAATCTTGGTAATTGGTATTGAATCGTATCTTTGGACACTTGAGCTGGTTGATGATTTTAGCAATTGATTAGCAATTGCTATTGGTATATAAAAATTTGTATTATGATCGACACCTTTGACATTGATGTCAATGGGGGAGATAATGTACATGAAAAGCATATTGAGAGAATGTACATAAGCAATGGGAAGAGACACACCTATTAAGATGGAAATGGGGGAGAGTTATCTCTTTAGGGAGATGTAGAAGGAAATCCAAGTGCACAGAAGGAAATGTGATGAAGGGTCCTCCCCTTAAAACCATAAACTCATAATAGAAACAAAGAAAAAATAGCAAATGTGAGAACAAAATATGAATTTCTTATTTGCACCATAAATGCAAAATTATAGAATTCATAAGTACAGTATGCTAACCCACATGGTTGCCTTCATTACAATAATCTGCAAGACTAAACTGCCAACTGCCACCCAGAGTTGTTCTAGACAATGTTTGGGTCTTTCTTAAATAGGTAATTTTATGTCATCTAGGAAGGTTCTAGACAATGAAACTTAATACCTAGAGCCAATAGACCCTAATGATACATATGGAGTGGGCCAAATACATCTTTGACAATTATTTTAGATATTTCAATGGCCCAACTTTGAAAGGCCATAACTCATGAACCGTTGCTCTGATTGGCTATTATAACCACTTTTCAAAAATGTCCACTCCTAATCTACAAGATCAAAATTGTACTAGTACCCTTCCATCAAGTTTTTGGACACCTCATCCGAGCACTCTAAAGCCTCCAATGGTGAGCCTGAAGATTTTTCTACAAATTTTTCCACCAAAAATTCATAATAACTTCTCTGATACTTATGCTTGAGCAATGATATTTTTATGGTAGGCTTACAACTCTAAAATGAACCTTCCTATAGAAAATGAGAACATTTCGAGCTCATATGACAAACTTACTCGAAATAGCTAATATGTAAAACTTACTAAAAATAGAAAGTTCCCATAAATAGTAACCACCTTGTCTACTAGTCCTTATTAAAATAGAAATATTAAAATAAAAAATATTTTTGGTTGATGCAAGATTGCTCTTACACCTAGGATGCTCCTACATTAGACACCTGGGATAATTTGAGAAGTGACTCCATCATGTCTCAGGTGTTCAGAGGAAAATCAAGATGGTTAACCACCTCCTTTGCTAGCCATGATGAATCCTAAACTAGCCTCCCTTTCCATTTGACCAGATATTCCTCATAAGTTTTGTTCCTCGTACTTTTTCCAATATGACTATCTAGTATCTCCTTAATCTCCTTTGTAGTTGAACTAGCTGTTGAAATACTCCACTGTGCTTTTGCAACTTCATCTCTATCACCTCCTTCATAATATTTTATCAAATTTGAAATGTTAAATACTAGTGAAATATTCAATTTATTAGGCAACTCCACTTCATACACATTTCTAGAATCATGCCTTTTCACTATCTTGCACAGTCCAAACTTCTTCATCTTCAACTTATTATATGTACCCACTAGAAAATGCTCCTTTCTCAAATGAACCATGACTTCATCTCCAATTTGAAATTCCTTATACCTCCTTTTCACATCTATCTTAGCCTTATACTATGTATTCATCTTTATGATGTGCTTCCTCACCTCCTCATAGATGTTCTTCAAATGTTCAGCAAAATCTTTTGCTTCAACACTACTTATCTCTCATTTATCTAGCTGCATCAATTCAAAAGCATTTATGGGACTACTCCCATATACAATATGGAATGGTGACTTATTAGTACTCCTATTGATAGAAGTATTATATGCAAATTCTGCCTATGGTAAAATCATATCCCATCCTTTTGGCTTTTCTCCAACCAAACATCTTAGCAAGTTTTCCAAATTGGGATTCATAGCTTCTATCTGTCCATCAGTCTTTGGATGATGTGATGAACTAAAATTCAAATCTATCTTCAACTTCTTCCATAAGGTATGCCATAAATACCCAAAAAATTTGGTATTTTGATCTGAAACTATACTCTTTGGTAGACCATGTAGTCTTGCCACTTCTTTGAAATACAATTCTGCTACATGAACAGCATCACTAGTCTTCTTCCAAGGAATAAAATGTGTCATCTTTGAAAACATGTCAACCACCACAAAAATAGAATCATGTCCATGCTATGTCCTTGGTAATCCAAGAACAAAATCCATACTATCTTCCTCCCACAACTTCTCTAGTATAGGTAATGGCTTAAACAACCCTATGTTCTACTTGACTCCTTTTGCTGTCTGGCATACTTTGCAACTCTATACAAAATTCTTCACATCATGCTGTAATTGTGGCGAGTAATAATTCTCAACAACCAAAGAAATGGTCTTATCTTTGCCAAAATCTCTAGCCAATCCTCCACTATGCTTCTCCTTGATGATATTCTCTCTCATTGAACTTCTTGGAATGCACAACTAGTTTCCTTTGAACAACATACTATCTTGGATCATGAAATCCAACCACTTTGTCCTATCAAGTTTAACAAGTTCTATAAAAGCCTTCTACACTTTAGAAAAATTAGGATCATCTAGATACAAAGTACTAAGATCCTTGAACCCAACCACCTCTATCTACATTTTTGTCAACAAAAATTATCCTCTACTAGGAGCATATGTAACTCTATTAGACTTCTCACTCCTCTGTTTCAAAACAAATGTATAACTCTACAAAAAATCAACCCACTTCAAACACATTTGCTTCAATTTTTCTTGACTATTTAAATATTGCAAAGTTTGATGATCAGTATACAAAATAAACTCCTTATGAAGAAGATAGTGTCTCCACTTTTTTAGTTCTTGAACTATAGCATAAAATTTTTGATCATAAAAAAAATATTTTCTTTTCTCATCATTCAACTTCTCACTAAAGTAAGCAATAGGTCTACCTCCTTGGCTCATAACAGCTCCTATTGTAGTACCACTAGCATCATAGTCTACTTGAAACACCTTGCTAAAATTAGGAAGTGCTAAAACAAACTACTTGCTAACTTTCTTCTTCAACAGATTAAACCTCTTATCTGCTCCTATAGTGCACTTGCATTCTTTCCTATCCCCTCTCATTTTTTCAGTCAAGGTTCCACAAATACTGCTAAAACCTCTTATGAACTTTCTATAAAAACTAGCTAGTCCATGAAAAGATCTTACCTCTGTTGCACTCCTTGGAGTAGGCCATTCAAGGATAGCCTTCACTTTCTCTAGGTCCATTTTCATACCTTCTATCGAGACTACAAATCCTAGGTACACCAACTTCTTCTTTACAAAATTGCACTTCTTTAGGTTTATTAGCAACTTCTCTCCCCTCAGCTTATCAAAGACCTTGCAAATATGGATCAAATGCTCCTCCAATGTCTTACTAAAGATCAAAATATCATCTAGGTAAATAATGAAAAACTTACCCAAAAACTCCTTTAGTACCTCATTTATGAACCTTGTGAAAGTGCTCGGTACATTGGTTAGCCCAAAAGGCATGAATAACCACTATACAATTCTTCTTTTGTCTTGAAAGCATTCTTCCACTCACCACCTTCTCTAATATGAATCTAATGTTACCCACTCTTTAGATCTATCTTTGTGAAATACTCAGCTCCACTCAAACAATCCATAATATCGTCCATCCTTGGCAATGGAAATTTGTACTTGATTGTGATCTTGTTGATAGCATGAGAATCTATGCACATCTTCCATTCTCCATCCTTCTTTGGTGATAACACTATTGTTATATCACATGGCTCAAACTCTCTCGAATCAACTCCTTGTACAACAACTCATGAACTTGTCTATTCAACTCTTCACTTTCTTCTAGTGTCATTTTGTGTGTTGTCTTGTTTGGAAAACCACCTCCTAGAACCAAATCCATTTGGTGATTAATCTTCCTCATTGAGGGCAATCCATCATGTACATTCTCTAGTACAATATCAAAAAACTCCCCCAATATCTTCACAACTTCTATAGGTACCTCATCTACTTCTTTACTATCTTTTGGAATTATAGAAAAACACATATGCTCACATTTCATACCTTTGAGAAACTATTTTCCATCAACAAAACATATTCTGGTAGCACTACATACCTTTTCTTCTTTATTCTTCAATAGTTTCAACTTATGTTTCACTCCATCCTTGGTTAGTGTAGGTATTTGCTCGCCCATCATGTACAGCATGCCTATCAAACTACCACGGCCTACCTACCAATATATGACATATGTCCATAGGTATGATATCACATAGTACCTCATCCTAGCTTCTAATCTTGAACTTCATTGAGAACTGTTCATTGACCATAACCTTGTGGTCATCTTGCACCCAACCAATATGGTATGGACACGAGTGTTTTTGTCTCTTAAGCTTAAACTTGGTGATCATCATTTCTAACACCAAATTTTTAGTACTTCCACCATCAATGATCACATCACAACACTTATCTTCACATTTGCACCTTGTGTGAAATAAGCTCCTTCTTTGATTAGGTTCATTCTCACCACTCAACAGGAATCTTTTGTTAACTAGTACTTCTCCTCTTTTAGCATCTTTAGAATGTCATGATTTGGCATCTTCACCAACATGTACAACTTTGGCCTAGCCTTCTATTCTTTGATCTATCCTTCCTTGGTGTTGGGTACATTCAAATGATCTATGCCCTTCTTCTCCATAGTGAAATCATTTCCCATGGAAGGATCCTCTTTTAGATCCTTGTCCTCTACCTCTTCCTCTCTAATCTATATTATTCTAATCATGGAAATGATTGGAATTGTTTCCCCTTTGATTGTGATTGCTACTTCCAGCCTCATCCTTGTTCTTCTGATCAACATTATGGCCTCCATAAGATCATCTTCTAGATCTTCCACCATGACCTCTTCATTATTCTTGTTATCAAACTTATTTCTCAATTTCTCTTAACTTTTAGGGAAAATTGGTATGCCTCCTCAATACTATTAATTCAAACTAGAGTTAGTTGATCCTGAATGCTTGGCCTTAACCCATAAATATAATCGGCCATTTTGTCCTTATCAACTTTTTCATGGTTGGTTCTAATGAGAACTTAGTAGAACTCTTTGGTATACTCTTGAATAGATTTTCTCACTTGCTTCAACCCTTCCATTTTCTTCAATAGATCAAGCTCATAATCTGTGGGAATGAATTGTTGCTTTAGTTTAGCTACCATCCATTCCCATCTGGTGATTTTTTCTTTTCCCTTTCTATTTTGCTCCAACTGAACCTCCTACCACCAAATCTTCACATGTCCCTTTAGTTTTACCTTAGCAAACTTGACCCTATCAGGATCATCAATATCTTCATACTCAAAGTACTCCTCCATTTCATTGATCCAATCGATCAGCTCCTCTAGATTAAGATTTCTCAAAAATGTGGAAACATAAAACTTAGGTCTTTTTTCAAACTTGGAGATGCCCCTAAAAAGCCTCTCTTCCTTTGTGTTTAGAACTTCCTCTACTCTAGCATTTTCTTCTACTTCATCCTCATCCTCACTTTCATCTCTTATAGGAAGATTTATTCCTCTACACATTTGTTCTTCCAATGCTTGTGTTTATCTTTGGAGGGCTAGAAAACCCTCAAGTGTAAAACCTACAACTCTTCTGCCATGTTCTCTTTGTGGGGGCATTTTCACACTTTTGTTGAAACCCTAGTGCAAACTACCTCATAATTGAAGATCTATCTACACACTAAACCCAAACAATGGTCCTAGTGTGAATTGCCTCATAGTTGATGATCTATCCACACACTCAAGAACTCTAGCTCTGATAGCACTTGATGAAAGGTGCTCCCCTTAAAAACATAAATTCATAATAGAAACAAAGAAACAATAGCAAATGCAAAAAAAAAATATGGACTTATTATTTGCACCACAAATGTAGAATTATAGAATTCATAAGTACAATATGCTAATCCACATGGGTGCCTTCATTATAGTAATCTACAAGACTAAGTTGCCAACTACCACCCAGAGTTATTCTAGACAATTTTTGGGCCTTTCTTAAATAGGCAATTTTATGCCACCTAGGAAGGTTCTAGACAATGAAACTTAATACCTAGGGCCGAAAAACCCTAACAATGCATATAGAGTCAGTCAAATACATATTTGACAATTATTTTAGATATTTCAAGTAGCCCAACTTTGAAAGGCCATAACTCATGAACCATTGCTCTAATTGTCTATTATAACCACTTTTTCAGAAATGCTAGCTCCTAATCTACAGGCTTGAAACTATGCAAGCATCCTTTTGTCAAGTTTTTAGACCTCATCCATTCACTCTAAGGCTTCCAAAAGTGAGTTTGAAGATTTTTTTGCAATTTTTTTCACCAAAAATTCATGATAACTTCTCTAATACTTGTGTAATGCCCCGCCAAGGGATCCAAAGAATTAATCTAAAATATTACTAAGTTTGTCAAACAATTATTTTTTTTTTAATAAAAGATAAAGCATTCACAACACTTGCGAAAGCAATAGTAACATCCAACTAAAAGTAAACATAATATACATAACAAATTACATTCTTTAAGATCCCTTAACGTTGAATCACATCTAATCATAACTACCCATCTAACATCATATCCTTAACAATGATACATTCAATGTTCATAAACAATATACAAGTGTCCTTTTTTGTAATTACATTTTAGATTGCTTAATCATCCACTGTACATGTTACAAGGTATGAAAAACTTAAAAGAATAAAGCATCCATGTAAATAAAGTACATCATCATCTAGTATTAATCCAGGATGCAATTAAAGCAAATGAAACTGCATGGCATACATGATACATCATCACAAGAGATATAACATCCATCATAAAAGATAACCATACATCACAAACATAAATATCTAAGTACACAGTTCCTCCCAACCGTTAATAGCATCATTAGACCATCATGGATCCTAGCCATCCCTCTATGTGTAACATTCCAAAGCACTAAAGAGATCATTGGCTATATACATAGTAGGAATGTCACTCTTAAAACATACTACATCATATGTAGAAAACAATCCAACATGCAAAGTAAAGCATAAGATAACATCATCTAACATATACAAATTATCAATGTAAGAAACATACCAGTAAATCCATCCATCATAAGGTATATCATCTATCATAATGATCCAAGAACATAATGAAGATAAATACCAACCAAGAATGCTCCAACCACGGTGTCTCGGATGGATCTCAAATGATAAGAGTGGAAAAAAACAATACCACCCGACCGCATGGAACCTAAGTGGTCCACTCCCACTGTGCTAAGGAGATAATCTCAAGTCCCAAACAGGGTATCAAAATCACATAGCTTAAATCTCCATAAGTCCAGGAATCCTAAAAGTATACTAACTCAAAGGTTCCATCACACAAACCAACATCTAATTCCTAGAGGCACACAATGACATGTAGGAAACCTACTCTACAAGCGAAAAAGTGTCATCGCATTTATCATGTACAAGTTACCCTGGCAGTTAGCTAAACTCCACGGGTCCATACTGATCTCATGCGGCCACTAGTATCCTCTCATACTGATGAGGCATACTATGGAATGCAAGGTCGCAACCTTGCGTTATCTCTACTCCCATCCTAGTCTATACAAGCACTCAAGGCATGGGCGAGAAC